>CM057450.1:445488026-445945526 GCA_016271365.2 Neoceratodus forsteri
TTATTTATTTATTTTATTTTATTTTTATTTAGTTTTTGTTGACCGGGTAAGTGCACTAGACAAATCCTACTACAGTTGTTTCAAAAGAGGTTTGCTGAGCCTGAATGGGTCCTGCTGCATAAATATTTTGAACTAAATAACAGATAACTCACCACACCAGGTTCTCTCTTTCAATTCCTGTCACTCATTCCATCCCACAGATTAGAAGTGAACCTTGACACTTGAAGCACGGAGTTGAGCCAATAACAGCAGCTCTGATTCAAGCTACTCTACAGGACAATCGCTGCATTCCTTCTCATCTTTTCCCAGACTACAGCAGGCCACTAGCTCTACAGGGAGGAGGCTTTGAGTGTTTTTTTACACTGTTAGAAAAGGAGATACAGTTGTTAGAATGATGGTACTTTCATTCAGTGGAACACATGCTGTACCGATAGCTGCCATTTCCTTACATGCACAGTAATGAACTTTGACATAGTACCACCAGATGGCGCCCCTAGCTATAGGATATGGGTTATTTGCTCTGGATACTAATGCCAATAAAATATTGCTGTCCTTAACTCACCGTGCCTTTTTTATGGTGATGTGCAGATGGACAGCACTGCAAAGGCAGCAATGCAAAAAGATCATTAAATAACACCTTGTCACCATAACCAAGACACTGTATTTAGCACAATGCTGACAGAAACAGTGGTGACTTACAACTGGTGAGCCTACTCATAGGCTGTCAATTGAAACTTGACTACTAACATTTTTAAACAAGCATTTGCTAAGACCGAATGTTTGCCACCCGCATCGCTGTTGTACCAGATATTGGCTCTAGACACTTTTGCTATATATTTACTCAAGATAGATCAGGTGAGATGTAATATGCCATTTGCAACGGGGTCCTGAATTTACAGTTTTATACTACATTTACCCAGAATAGTAGAGGTAAGATGTGGGATCTGGTTTTTAGTGTGGTCCTGCCTTTATAATGTATTTTTCCAGGACAGATCATTTTAGATGCAACATCTCCTTTTCAGTGGGGTTCTGTTGTAGGGTACTGTTTTTACACAGTGTTGCAATATATTTACCCAGGATAACCCAACATAGATGCAGTATCTCATTTTCAGTGGGGTCCTGCTTTAACACAGTTTTGTACTGTATTTACCCAGGACAGCACAGCTCAGATGCTATCTTGTTTTCAGTAGGATTCTCCTTTTCGTGGTGTTTACTGTGTATTTACCCAGCATAGCACAGCAGAGATGCAATATCTCATTTTCGATGGGGCCATATTTTTACCTTTTTTATAATGTGTTTACCCAGGATTTATTTATTTTTCTTTTGGTAACCAGGTAAGTCCACTAGGCATAAAATGCCTGTTTTCAGGCATGACCCGGAGGAAGACAGTTTACAGACATACAAGATACATGTGGCGCAGCACATGAAAGCAGCACAAATCAGAGGAAATAATACTTGGAATGTAGAGACAATCGCATTGACAAAAATGAATAATGAAAGTAAACAGTACTGTGAAAATTATATTACAGATTGGAATAGATAACACAGGAAAAATAAATCAAAAGGAGATAGGCAGTGCAAGACAGTACAATAAGTGCCAAAACTGAGAGGTTTGTGGCCAGGGGAGAGGAAGGGAGACGTGGTAGGGAGAGAAAGAGAGGGAGGTGGTGAAAGAGTGGGCATGATAGGGACTAAGAGAGGAGGGGGAAGAGGTATCAAGAGGTGGATTATCTGGAGATGAAGAAGAAAACAGGGAGAAGTGAAGGGTCAAGGTGGGTTAAACTAAGTGCAGGGGTTCACGGTCTGCAGGTGTTCACGGTGAAGTTTCTTGAAAGTTGCATGGGTGGTCACTTGACGGATAGAAGAAGGTATAGAGTTCCAGTGTTTAGGAGCTGTACAAGAGAAGGTGCGTGTGCCCATGTTTGATCTGCATCTTGGGATGTGCAGAAGGACTTTGTCATTTGATCGTAGCTCATAGGTAAGAGGTTGTAATTCCAGAGCAGAGGCAAGGGATAGGGGGAGGCCTGTTCTGGTAACACAGTCAATTAATGAGCCAAAGGACTGGAGACGATAGGTGGAGGGGCTAAGCCATATTAGGTCCATGTAGAGCTGGCAATGGTGCTTGTAGCGTGGGGATGCAGAGCCATAGCGGCAGATGCTATACTAAGTGGTGTCCCATTTATGGAGGGAGGACTTTGATGCAGATAGGTAGATTGCAGAGCCATATGCTAGAGCCGGTAGAAGGAAGCCTTGTGCCACAGCTAGTCTGGCTAGGGGGGTGAGGGCATCGCTAGTGCGATAGGCACTTCCTATCTTAGCATTTATGGACTTACAGATAGTGGTAATGTGGAGGTCAAGGTCAAAAGATTCGTCAAGGGTGACGCCAAGATATTTAAAGGATTTGGCAGTAGTCAGAGGGGAGCTGTCCGCACACGAGATAATAAGGGGATTGAGATTTGATTTGAGTCTGGCAGGCGAGCCAAAGAGCATTGAATACGACTTGCTAGAGTTGAGGACTAGTTTGTTGTCAGTGAGCCAGGATTGAATACTTGCGAAGTCCATGGCAATGGGGTGGTTTAGGGCAGCAGCAGTTTTAGCACTGTGGTAGATAACTAAGTCATCAGCATAGAGCAGAGATGAGCAGTTCGGTGCAGTTAATGGGATGTCATCAATGAATATAGTAAAAAGCAGAGAGCCAAGTATGGAGCCCTGGGGTACTCCAACATGGATCGGTGCAGGATCCGAGATGGCTGAATTCAAAACCACAGCCTGTTTTCTGTCAGACGGGTAGCTTTCGAACCAGGTAATGGTATCTGAGGAGAAACCAAAGGATTTCAGCTTTGCAAGAAGAAGTGTGTGGTTGACCAGGTCGAAAGCTTTAGTTAGGTCGATGAAAACTGCACCTGTCAAGAGGCCAAAGTCCATGGAGGTATAGATGGTCCAGTTGAAAGACAAGTTACATTTTCAGTGGGGTTCAACTGTTACAGTGTATTTTTCCCAGGATAGAGCAGCAGAGATGCACAGTTCAGTGGGGACTCTGCTGTACTGGGGTCCTGCATTTACGTATTTTTATTAAATATTTACTAGTGTTGCTCAGATAGTATCCTAGAAATTAGGACACCAACAGATACCTCCCCTTTGGCCAGATAGTTGCTGTGGTAGGATAGTAGTGCTAACTGACCATGGATCCGACCCTCTAGGATCCAGTGCATGGATCCTATAAATGTTATGGATCTTGTGGATCCCAGCAACAGATCCTAACTAGCTGACCTAGGATCCCTGGATCTGACCTATGATCCATCACTATCTGACTCCAGATCCTAACTAGCTGACCTAGGATCCCTAGATCTGACCTATGATCCATCACTATCTGACTCCAGATCCTAACTAGCTGACCTAGAATCCCTGGATCTGACCTATGATCCATCACTATCTGACTCCAGATCCTAACTAGCTGACCTAGGATTCCTGGATCCTAACTAGGACCCTTCACTATCTGACCCTGGATCCTACATCTGCCTTTGCTAGGATTTCTAGTAGGAGTCCAAGGTAGGATACCAGCACTATCTGACAGATAGTGGTAGGATCCACAAAAGCACTGTCTGAGCAGCACTAATATTTATCCAAGATAGACCTGATGAGATGAAACTTTTCAGTGATGTCCTGCTTTTAAACATTCTTAGATTGCATTTACCCAGGATAGGCCAGCTGAGACAGGCAATATCTAACTTTTAGTGGGCTTCCACATGTTGACCCCAAATTTCCAAGTCTTTTTATGAACTAAAGTTATGGTCAAGACAGGTGGAATTTTTTTTTAAATCCCATCGGAAAGGTGATATTGCAGTGTAACTGTGAAAACATGACACCTGTCATGTCCAGGAGGTGGGGTAACACAAGGGATATGTTGAATATTACAGGTCAAAATCTGTAAAAATGAAGTTATGAGTAAACATTGGAATAATTCAATGTTTCTTCATAATTTTGTCTTTTTCACATTTTGAACCCAACTTTTTAAGATACAGTATTAGCCACTTAATCGGGACGAGTTAAAGGGGACGTTCACTTTAATGGGACGATCCCCTAGGCACTGATTAAGTGGCTATATTTTTTAATGCACCATAACACTTTTAAAGGGGACTATGAATCCCTTTAATAGGGATGATTATGTCCCGGCGCTCTCTTCCTCCCCCCCATTAGCGGGTCATCTGAAACAATTAACACCTGTTAACACTGAACTTACATGAACACAGTTACTGCTAACCTTATCATGCTGTGTCTCTTGCTCACATAATTGTCTAGATGGAAGGTAAATGTATTGCTCTTCCCCTTGTAGAAAAAAATCAAGGTTATTGAGGCTTTACAGGAACCGGGAGCTTCTATGGCCAATGTAGCTAAGCTCTTTAATATCTCAAAGAGTCAAGTTGGCTGAATTAGACTGGAAAAAAAGAGAACCTGTCACAGAATGGCAGTCTAACCAAAACCCGAAATGCAAAAGGAAGCATGAGGGTAACGACAGGCAAGTAGAGGATGCCCTACACATGTGGTTCTCCAATGTGGTCAGTAAAGGCGCCCGCATTTCTGGACCTATCTTTAAAAAAAAAGTGACCAAGATAGCCACTCATCTACAACATGATGATTTCTCAGCAAATGATGGGTGGCTATCTCACTGGAAAGGTTGCAAGAACACAGTGTGTAAAAAAGAACAAGCTGAGAGAATGGACGCTGACAAACAGTCAGCGTTGGAATGGATAACAACTGTTTTGCCAACTCTCATCTCAAATTATGCCATTTGTGATGTTGTTTGAGATGTTGTTTGTATACAGGCTATGTTTTCTATGCTCTTCTCTTAAACGAGATGATCGCTTAAAGGGGACAAAGTGCCTTCCACAGAGCCATCCCCTTTAAGCGGCTTCAACTGTAGTCTTTTTAGGACCCCTCCTTCTGAATATTACAGGTATCATTTATAAAATAGTGTGTGAAACACCATTTCATGCTACAAGTGTTAAAACACATTTTGGCCAGGATTTGAAAAACAACACCTGTGACGTTCATGAGCTAGCGTGAAAAAATAGCTATGTTGAAAATGTGGGGGTCAAAATGTTGAAAATGACCAAAGTTATGACCAAGCATTCAAAAGTGTCAATGCACCTTCATAGCTTTGCTGTCTAATATTTTGACTCCAAATTTTCAAGATAGTCTTCTTAATGACCCCACCTCACAAACCTAGGAGGGAAAATGTTTAAATCCTGCCCGAAAGGTGGTTTAGAAGAGTGACTATGAAATCACCTTTTGGGCCAGATTTGAAGGATGTTACCACCCTTGTTCATTAGGTGGGGCTCCAAAAAGGCCTTGCTGACAATGTGGGGAACAAATATTAAAAAAATGAGTAAGTTATGAGTACTAGTTCAAAACGCATTGAAATACATTGAACCACAAACCTGATTTCCTCTGCTCCTGGTCCAGTGTTGAAGAGTGAAGATGTGTTTCCAGTCCAGAGAGAAATATGGTATTGGACCCTCCGTAGGAAGTAAATAAGGGGTGCAGGGGTGTGGGGTGTTGGGTACTGAGTGGGAAGGCCAAGTGGGGGAGGGTAAAGGCAACAGAGGGCAGCTGCAGCAACAGACATTGACAGAACATTTTATTTTTTACAGGGTGTATAAAAATAAAAAAACACTACAAAGAGACAGTTTTCTTTATTTCAGGTACCAACACTGGGAAGTGAGCACCCCAGTGTTGTTTTAACCTCTTCAGGCACAGGAAACAATGGGGAGGTGGGAATGATACTTGATAGAGGGTAGGATTACAGGAATTAAAAAAAAAAGACTATGAGGGATGGTTTTCTTTATTTCAAGTACTGACACCGAGGATTGGGCACTCTAGTGTCCGTGTTATGTTTGGCAACACCAGTAGTGGATTCCCCAGTGTCGCACGGTGAAAACAAGCAGGAAGAGGGGTACTAGCCAGCACCAAGGATTGGCCACCCCGGTGTCAGAAAATTAAGAAGGAAGGGGGGAAACAATGGGAGGTGGGAAGGATACTTGGCAGAGGGTGGAAGGTATTGTTTTATGTTGGGGGGATCACAGCAAGCTAATAATGACACTGATCAGCTGTGCTTGCTGGCCAGTATTATGAAGATCAAAGGAAAATGTCACCCTGTGATTCAGGAGGCTCTTTTCTTTGAACTTCATGCAGTTTCTGCTCTGCAAGCCCAGAAGAATATCATGATCAACCTGGCTGATGATTGATCTAACACTGTCGAGCCCCTTGCAGACTGCCCTGCACTGGACCATCAGTGACACACTTCTCAAAATCCACTATCATAGCAACATGTTCACTTTGCGCAAGCGTGAACATAAAAATGTATTTTGATTTTTTTTATACAGTCCACCAAAAAAGTTGAACTGAGACACAACATCCCTTTTTCAGAGGGGGTTATTTTTACAACTGGGATGAAATGAAATACAGGGAGGTCAAATGACTTACTCACGGTCACAAAGTAAGCTAGTGGCTGTGGGGACCCAAACCTGGGATCTCCACATGTATAGTTCTGAACTCTAACCACTGAAACACACTGCCTGCCAGTTAGGTAGTGATCTGACAAGGCAGCACTGCACTGGGCATCCAGGACTCAAGGCAAACCTGCACCCTCTTTATTCCGATCATTAGCAGTTTGAGTGTGTGCGTAGTCTGTTTAATCTCCCCACAGAACCACATCTTTGGTTTGTTTTTGGCAAAGCTTACTCTGTTTTTCCTTTTTACAGTTTCTTGTTGATGCTGCCTTTTCCTTGTTATCTGTTCATTTTTCTTTAATTCCAAGTGAATCTGGAACCTGATGACATCAGTCTATTGAAAGCATAGAGATACTGTATGAAGATTTTAGATTAAGCCTCATTTCAGGAATGCCTGCTACTCGAAAGGTCTTCATGCATGGCAAAAAAACAGCTGGTCCCATAAACAGAGTTTGTTATTCTGTGTTTAATATTCAGGGTACAGGGAACAGATCAAATTTTAATGTTACACTAGATATTCTTACTTTTTGCCTGTATCATGGTATCATAGTAATGTGTCAGCAGAAAAGGACCATCCTGGTCCATCTAGTCTGCCCATTTCCCACCCACCCCTACTTGTCTCCACTTCCCAGGGATATTATCCTCTGCCCACTAGCCAACCTCTTGTGTCTGTCCCACACCCTCTTGAATTCCTCCACTGTTTTTGCACATACCACCTCATTAGGTATTCTGTTCCAGGGTTCCACCACCCTCTCAGTGAAATAACATCTCCTTACATTGCTCTTAAATCTTCCCCCTTCCAATCTTAAATTATGACCCCGTGTTTTAACTCTTACTTCCCTTTTGAGTAAGCTACCTTCATTCACTTTATTTATTCCCTTCATATACTTAAAAGTCCGCTATACAAGACACTAGTGAGGCCCCACCTGGAGTACAGTGTACAGTTCTGGAGACCATACCTACGTAAGGACATAGACAGGGTAGAGAAGGTTCAGAGGAGGGCAACAAAGATGGTGCATGGGTTGCATCACAAGTCCTATGAAGACAGGTTGAAGGAACTGAACATGTACTCCCTGGAGGAGAGGAGGGAGAGAGGGGATATGATAGAGACATACAAGTATCTTACAGGGAGGAACAGGGTGCAGGAAAACACTATTTTAAGCGAAAAAGATGTTTCAGGACTAGAGGGCATGGGATGAAGTTGGAGGAGGGGCGATTCAGAGGAAACATGAGAAAGAATTTCTTCACAGAGCAGGTGGTGGACAAGTGGAACACCCTGCCAGAGGAAGTAGTGGGGGCTGAAACAATCACGGGATTTAAGAATGCATGGGATAGACATAAAGAAATTCTAGAGGTCAGGGGTAAGGGGAAATAGACTTCTAGGAAAACAAACTGAACTTACAAGCTCAAATGGGCAGACTAGGTGGGCCATAGGCCCTTATCTGCCGACACTGTCTATGTATGTATCTATGTATGTATCTATGTAAGTCTCTATTATATCACCTCTATCTCTTCTAACTACCAGCGGGTATAGGTTTAATTATCTCCATCTAGTCTTTTATGAGTTCCCTTGCATACCTTGCACCATCTTTGTTGCCCTTCTCTGAACCCTCTCCAACCCATCTATATCCTTTCTTAAATGAGGTCTCCAGAACTGTACTGCATACTCCAGGTGTCTGCCGGATTCTTTGTTTCTGGTGGAATATTTCTAGAGCAACTTAGTGGGGAAGGGGTCTCAGGAATCGCTACAGTCTGTAATACATGGGACCTTAGTAGTGTTTCCCTATTTCTTGGTAACTAATGGCTACGCCATTTAGGATCATATCCTACAATGTAAATGGGTTGACTGGACCAATTAAAAGATATCATACACTGACAGCCTTAAAGAAACTTAAACCTGACTTACTGCTGTTGCAGGATACTCATTTATCCACAACCGAACATCAGAAACTCTTGAAGTTTGGCTTCTCCCAGATGGTGGATTCTGCATATCATCATGGTAGACATTGGGGGCAGTGGTCCCTTTGTGGTTACTTCTCAATATGTGGACAAGGAAGGTAGACTGGCTTTGGTGATGGGTATGGTCCACGGTCAAACCTTGACAGTGTGCAGTACCTACATCCCCTGGGGCAGTGATGCCTCTTCCATCCAACAGATCATTGACTTAATTATTATACACAAACAGGGCATAATAGTATTGGGAGGTGATCTTAATTGTCTCCTGAATTCGTCCTTGAATACTTCTGCATCCAGACCTTCATCACTCTTTTCAGGGCAGAGGCATCTCCGACGTCTGCTTCGAAACATTGGTTTAGTAGATGTGTGGCGTCACTTACACCCTTCTCAGTGACAATTTTCCTTCTAGTCCCATGCTCACAAGCATTACTCCAGACTAGACTACTTTTGTGTAAGTGGGAAACACCTCCAGTACCTTCATAAGGCCAACATACAAAACATTTACCTCTCAGATCACACCCCTCTCACCCTAGAACTGGCTATTTCACAAGAACAAAAGCACACCTTCTGGCATTTTAATCCCTCACTGTTGAAGGACCTGTCCTTCAAGGAAATGCTGGAGGAAATAATTCCTGAGATACTCAGGGAAAACAATCACGGGACTTAAGAGTGCATGAGATCGACATAAGGGAATTCTGGAGGTCAGGGGTAAGGGAACAAACTTCTAGAAAAACGTAAAGGGACCCTACAAGCTCAAATGGGCAGACTGGGTGGGCCATAGGCCCTTATCTGTCAACAGTGTCTATGTATCTATGTAATACCTCCCCACAGACATTACCCCAGTTACTATGGGATGCTCTAAAATCCATTCTTCACAGCCATATAATTGCTTTCACTTCCAGAATAAAATGGCAAAGTGAGACCCATCTTAGGGAGCTGCAGGAGAACTTGGCGTCTCTCCAGAGGGCACATAAGCAGGGAGACCGTACTCAAATAGATCAAGTTACCCAAACCCAGCAAGAAATACAACAAATACTGACTAAGAAAACAGAACAGGCCTTAATCTGGCTTCGTCAGAAGTATTACGGGGGTGAGCGTCACGGATCCTGGCATATTGTTTACGCAAACAAACCCAGATGGTTACAATAACCAAGATTAAGGATCCACACACTGGTAGATTGTTCCATACCACCCAGCAGATACTCTCAGTTTTTCGATGATACTATATGGATTTATATACGGAAACCTCCCCCGCAGATCCGAATCTGGTCACTACCGTCTTGATGGATCTTAAACCCCCATCCCTCAGTCCGCAGCATATTAAACAATTATTATGCTTGATCACACCCCAGGAACTTTATCACACAATCCAAAATCTCAAGAATGGGAAAAGCCCAGGTCCAGATGGCTATGGGGCTGAATTTTATAAGGGTACTTATGAATGGATAAAAGGATTCTCTTCTAGAAGCGCTCAAGCAAAGTATCCCAGCTCATGGAGATAAGCAGCTATATTTGCTATTCTGAAGCCCAACAAACCTCCCCAACTTTGCAATTCATACAGACTGATTTCAATTCTGAATCAAGATTGTAAGATCTACACTAGTATATTAGCACACTGGCTTGATGATATTCTACCTCTTCTTATCCACCCAGACTAATCGGGATTCATTAAGTCTAGACAGAAAACAGAAATAGTAAAAGAACTCTATATATAATTAACCATGCCCATTTGTCTAAAACCCCCTTGCTGATTTTAAGCTTAGATGCTCAAAAAGCTTTCAATAGGGTCTCCTGGTCATTCCTACAGTCTTATCTTTTGAAATTCGGCTTGCCCCCCAAAATTCTTAGAACATAGTAAAGGAATATACACTACCTCCGAGGTCATATTCAGGGTCAATGGATCACACTTAGCTCGCTTCCATTTATTTTGGGGCACCCGGCAGGGATGCCCCCTTTCCCCTTACCTTTTTGCTCTGTATGTGGAGCCTATAGCTCAATACCTGCATCAAGCAGAACAAATCCAGGGTTACTCAGTAGAGGGGACTCCGCATAAGTTGGTCTACTATGCGGTGATCTTTTATTATATATAACAAACCCAGCAACATCACTGGCTGCCTTGGAGGAGAGACTAAGGAAGATAGAACAGGTTTCAGGATATAAAACTAATCAAAATAAAACAGAGGTATTGTTGCTACATAACCCTCTTCCTGCTCCCGAGATGCAGAAATATCGGTTTAAGTGGGATTGGCCATATCATGTATTACATATTTGGGTATAGAGCTTACCCTGGACGCCATTAAATTATTTTCCCAAAACTATGACTCATTATTCTCCCAAGTTAAAATGGACCTGCATAGGTGACAGCATCTCCCAATGTCCCTCCTCAGCAGGGTGCAATCAATACAGATGAACATTCTCCCGAGGATATTATACTTATTGCAAACTATTCCACACCCTCCATTGGGGAAGGAACTAAATAGATGGAACAGAATAATTTCCTCATGTCTATGGCAGGGGGGCAGACTACAAGTAGCCCTGAGTAAACTACAGTTACCCAAAGATGGGAGATCTGGCCCGTCCTAACATTTTTAATTATACTCTTTCATCCATACTCTCCCACGTGTCACACTGGTTTAATACTTCCACCCAAACTCCTCAGTGGGTGTAGGTGGAGCAGGCCCTTCCCCCCTCCCCTTAGATCATTCCAAGAATTTTCAACCCCGTATTCAGGAGCTTCCTAAGGTAAAATCCCTATTTACCCGAGCACTTTTTTGCCACTGGGCAGAATACCTACAATGATCCGAAAACTGAATAGGAGCCAAATGGGTGGGGATTCCAGCATTTGATCAGTTGTTCGTACCAGCTGGATTGGATTCTGGATTTTGCGGGTGGTACAGGAGGGATTTAATTCAAATGCACCATTTTTGTTCTAATGATATCTTTAAATCATTTGCACAACTACAAACAGAATATGCCCTCCCTCAGAGGGAATTTTATAGGTACCTACAAATCTGCCACTACTTAAATACAACACTGGGTTTGGAGGTAGCTTCTACACCAATACCTCCATTATTCACATTGCTTTTACCCAAATACAAGGGGAACAGTCCCCACAACATTTAATATCTCATCTTTATAAGGTCATAATAAACCACCCAACGTCCCTGATGGAGGGAATACAGACCAACTGGGAGGCTGACTTGATGGTAGAACTCACATCAGATGACTGGCATAGGATCTGGCAATGACAACGAGTACAGGTTCATATGGATAGTGTGAATTCGGTTAGAAGGTGGCGGTACTTTTTTTCACACCCCTCAGATTACAGCCAAGTACTTGGTGGGTGGGGACCCATCCTGTTGGAGATAATGTGGCTGTGAGGTCTCCATGCATGCCCATGTTATTTTGGTTTTGCCCAGTGCTCTCTGAATTCTGGCGAGAGGTGGGGGATGTCTTGGAAAAGCTCTTCCCTATCCTCAGGCCTTTAATGCCTGAGATAGCTATTTTCTTACATCTACTGAAACAGGTTAAACAGAAACATCAGGTGTATTTAATTAGTATTCTACTGACAGCGGCAAAGAAGGTCATAACTAGGTTGTGGTTTCAGCCAACTCCCCCATCGCTTAAGAGCTGGGAGGACTCAGCGTGTAACATATATAAAATGGAGAGTATGATGGCGACATTACAGGACAGATCCCCCTAATGAATAGATGGAATGCGTGGTTTCTTTACATGACCCCCTATAGACCAGATTTAGTTCCCTAGGGTTGCGAAAATGAGGATGAATGCCTATGATTGGATCGGCCCATTTCAATTCCCGCTAAGGTGGGAATTTCCAAGAGATCATTTTATCTAGATATTGGCCCATCGATTGTTAAAATACCCCATATGGAATCCCTCCTGGTGTGCCGTTAATATCTAACAATGTTTTCTGGTAGCATTTGTTTATTTTAGCAGAGTACAAGGTTCTGCAGATATCACTGGATGTAAATTGCATATTCATTTTAATGTCTATTGTGTTTTATGGAACTTACGTTGTTAAAGCTACCCTTAAAATGCAATAAAGATATAGTTTAAAAAAAATTGAGAAAACTGTGCAAAATCCAGTACTTGTTACAGTTTGAGGGATCCCACCCACATCCACCCCACCCTGATTAGTTTTTTAGCTTATATGACTTCTCTTCCCATGCTTTTGAGGTGGTAGCACCTCTTGTAGTCATAGTGTGATCTTTCGTGAAGATTTAAAAGATTGCTGTTACATTTGGTGTGTGGAGTCAACTGTGATGAGATCTGAGTAGTAACATGGCCAGCAGAATGTATGCTGAGAGATTCCCTACATGGCTCCCCCACCAAAAGGATGTGCATATCCATGATGCTTTGCACTGTGTTTTATGCTTTAGAATGTATGCATATGCCTTGGGGAGAGTTACAAAAAACATTGGAAATGATCTGCCTTCCTGTATTGTTTATGCAGTCTACATTCTGCCTTTGTTGCAAACTACATTTACTTTTCATGCATGTCAAGCCAGCTATAATGGGTATCTCATAGTTCGTTATATAGGGTTTATTATACAGAAGATTCATTGTCCAATAATATCTTGGCCCTTTGTGGCTGGCAGTGATTATATGCGCTCATTTCCCACTGTTGTCCCTTGAGCCCCGAAATCCAGAATATGTATTACAGTGACTGTTTGAAATGAGGACAACTGCATGGGTGCAGGGATTGCAACAAAAATCCTATAAGGAGAGACTGAGGGATCTTAACGTGTACACCATGGAAGAGAAGAGAGGGGACATGATAGAGCCTTACATGTACCATATGGGGATGAACAGGATGGAGGAGGGGAGTCTCTTTCAAATGAGGAAGAGCACCAGACCCAGAGGGTATGCAATGAAGCGGGGGGGGGGAGTTTAGGAATGTGAGGAAGTGCTGCTTCACTAAACAAGCATTTGTCAATGCTGAATGTTTGCTTGCTGGCATTGGTAGTGTAGAAGTTACAGAGCTGCATAATAGGAATGGCAGTGAAGTATTGAACTGAAGCCAACCCCACCACCACCCTGCAGAGAGTGACAGGCATTGGGGTGTGCCTTTGGGTCGTCAGGCATAATGACCACGCCATTTCACCACACCCTACCCTGCAGACACTGACAAGTGTTACGGTGTGCCTTGGGGTCTTTGGCCCTTATGCGCACCCCATTCCATCAGGAAATATGGTGAGATGGGTGCGGTATAGGAGAATGGGGTGAAGTTTGGGCCCGAAGAGTCTGAGGCACACCTTGATGCCTCTTCACTCCAAATTTTCAACATGGTTTTTTTGTGACCCCCACCTCATGAACAGTGGCAATATCAGTTTGTTAGCCGAAAACTGCTTTTGCACAGCGACTATGGCATTTGGCACCACAGGTGCAAAAACACATTCCGAACAGGATGTGAAAAATGACAGCGGTACTGTTCATGGGGAGGTGTAAAAAATGACAATGTTGAAAATCTGCTGCAAAAATCTTAAAAAAACTGGTGAAGTCACGAGCATGCATAGAAACTGTGCAACGCACACCCGTAATGTAACTAGTTTGGGGATATTTTTACAGCAGATTGTTATCACAGACATTTTGGGACCTCCGATCATGAACAGTGTCAGTGTGATTTTCTTTATTTGTCCTGAACAATGATTTCCCACAGCGACCACGCATTTCTGTGCTGAAAGTGTGAAAACACATTTCTGCCATGTTGTGGAAAATGGCAGCTGCACTGTTCATAAGGAGGTGTGGAAAAATGCCACTGGTGAAAATCTGGACTGAAAATATTACAAATTCAGAAACTTACAAGGGTGCGTGGAAACTGCGCAATGCTCACTCGTAACACAGTCATTTTATGGAGTTTTGTCACCAAATTTTCAACATAGCCATTTTAAGACCTCTGCTCATGAACAGTGTCACTGTGATTTTCTTAATCTGTCCAAAACATTGTTTTGCACACTGACTGTACCATTGTGTGCTACATGTGCGGAAACACATTTTGGGCGAGATGTGAAAAATGGTAGCTGTACTGCTCATAAGGAAGTGCGGTAAAATGGCACTGTTGAAAATCTGGTGTGCAAATATTACAAATTCGCAAACTTGCCAGCGTGCATAGGAACTGCGCAACGTGCTCCTAAAACAGTCATTTTGGGGAATTTTTTCACCAAATTTTCAACATAGCCATTTTAACACCTCTGCTCATGACCAGTGTCACTGTGATTTTCTTAATGTGTCCCATACATTGATTTCGCACTCCGACTGAGCCATTGTGCGCTACATGGGCAGAAACACGTTTATGAGAGATGTGAAAATGACAACTGTACTGCTCATAAGGAGTGCGGTAAAATGGCAATGTTGAAAATCTGGAGTGAAATATTGAAAATTAGCGAACTTAGGCGTGCGTAGGAACTGCGCAACTACGTCAAACAGTACTTTTAGGATTTTTTCCACCAAATTTTCCAAAATAGGCTCTTGAGAGCCCACCTTATGAACACTGGCAGTGTCGTTTCATTAATCATTCCAGAAAGGTGATTTCGCGCAGTGGCTGCAAAATCACCCTTTGGGCCTGAGTAACGCCATGACAGTGACAGCATTCATGAGAAGGGGTCCCAAACCCCATGTTGAAAATTTGGTGTAAAAATTCAAAAATGCCTGAGATATGCAATAAAGTTGAAAACCCTATCTATCCCATTATACAGCTTACCAGCATTTCCTCAGTTCGCTTGGTCGGCTTTGAAAGAGTGCAGGCGTGTTCCAGTCCGCTTGGTCGTCGCGCCGAGCTCCAGATAAGTATAGGGTGGGGGTGTGGGGAGGCAGGGTGTGCAGTGGGTGGGTGCGGGTTGTGGGGGGCAGGAAGCGCCGAGGGACAGTTTTATATTTACAGGTTTTTTATTTCCTAAGACGGCGAGGGGCGTTTGCCACGTTGGGGTGGGCTCCCATCACTGACACCTGGATGCTTGAGGGGCGTCTCTGCGGCCAGGGATTGGGCACCCCGTTGGCCATAAAAAATTTTGCCACGCTGGGGTGGGCTCCCAGCGTGGCACCTGGATGCTTTGAGGGCGTACAGCCAGCGGATTGGGCACCCCATCGGCCATAAAACATTTGCCACGCTGGGGTGGGCTCCCAGCGTGGCACCTGGATGCTTTGTGGGGGGGTGTGGAGCCGATGGGGATTGGGCACCCCGTCAGCCGTACAGTGTGGGGGGGGAGGGGCAAGGCACATGAGCATGCAGTGTGCGTGCTTGCGCGCGTGTGTGTGTGTGTGTGTGTGTGGAGGGGGGAGCTCTGCTCACTGAAGCGTAGCTCTCCCTTTCAACTGTATGCCACTGCATTTTCAGCTGTCATAGACAGCTGGAGCAGTGAGTGGTGCACTGCGACCGCGCCTGCAAACACACTGACTGAATTGGAAGAGGCTGACACACCTTTGGAAAACTCGGATGATGGCACTATGTTTCTTGCACATGTGTGCAAGCAAAGATAAAAAAGTGGTGAACGCTTGGAATAGACTGCCAGCAGAAGTGGTGGAGGCCAGAACAGTAGGTGGCTTCAAGCATGTGTGGGATAGACATAGGGGAATATTAGGAAGTGAGCAGGGGAGGGAGGGTCACTGTAGACCAGTTAGGGTCTGCAGAGATAGAACAGGCAACAACCTTCTGGGCAGACTGGGTGGGCCAAGCGGTCTTTTTCTGCAGACAAAGACATTCAGGTAAAGTGAAAAGGGTAGCTTAGCACCGCCCAGTAGTATTGATACTTTACTCAAATACATGCAGTGAGGGACCTATAGAATAGTAGAAGAGCACAGAATTTACATTTATGTAGTGAGTTTCATATACTGTATCCCAAAGTGATTTACAAATAATTTATTCACTCAAGATAGCCTAGATGGGGTGTGGCCAAGCCGGCAACCAGGATGGCAGCTTGATCCTGGAGCTCTGCATGGGAGCCATCTAATATTCTAAACATACTACACTCTGGAGCTCGATACAGCCATAAATATTTGAGGACTAGAAGAAGAAGAAACTATATTCAGCACAATATGTCAAAGAAACAGGCTCAAATTAACTTTAAACATGTTACGAATGGCCAGAAGGCATCAGGGCCGAGGCTCCACTGGCTCGAGCAAATCTCAGAGCTGGCAGAGAGGATCAAAGGCCTACCAGCTCGCCAGAAGAATGCTCAGTGAGCACTCCATACCTGACTTTAGAGAAATTATTTAATGACCTAAAATATGACCTAACTTCCAAGATAAACTCTGGGTTTGAGAATATGTCAGCCCAGCTAGCGCATTTACAAACTAACATACATACCCTGGGAGAAACAGTGGAGCAACACACACCCAGACTCACTGAGGTGAAAGCTAGGGTGAGCACCCAAGAAGATGCAAACCTTCAGGTCTAACTTGCTTTGCAAAAAGGCCTATCTGAAATTGAGAGATGTAGAGCAACGTTCGACGACCATGAGAACCGCGAGCGCAGAAACAACGTTCACGTGGTCAGCCTTCCAGAAGGAGTAGAGGGCCCAAACTGTGCAGCATTCTTCTGGCGAAGGTTTAAAGAACATCTTCAAATACCAAACACCTGTTCCCTGGAAATCCAGTGGGCGCATCGGTCTCTGGGCCGCAAAACGGCACCCAAGGTGAGACTGCGTCATGTCATCATTAAATTTCTGAGGTACCAAGACCAGCAAGCAGTCTTGGAGGCCACAAGGAAGGCAGGATCACTCCAGATAAAAACCCCAAAACTTAGCATTTTCCCTGACTACTCACCATCTCTACAAACGGAGAGGCAAGCATTTCAAGCAGTCAAGAAGAGGCTTCATGAGCTATAATGGCCCTTCGCTTTAGTATACCTGGCTCGCTTGATCATCAAAAAACAGGGAA
Organism: Neoceratodus forsteri; assembly: GCA_016271365.2. Taxonomy (NCBI): domain Eukaryota; kingdom Metazoa; phylum Chordata; order Ceratodontiformes; family Ceratodontidae; genus Neoceratodus; species Neoceratodus forsteri. The sequence continues at coordinate 445,505,387 of CM057450.1, forward strand.
TGAGCAACAAATCATTCACCAACCCGGAGGCAGCAATGCACTTCATCGAGCAAGAAGTCCTAGTACAGGCTGAGGGGTCAAAGTGAGCAGTGACAATGGAGCATGCTTGATATTACTTCCCAGGTACTGTGACTAATTTCAGACCTTAAATGGGGTGTGCCAGAGGTCGGAGACCTTATGTGGTATCTCCAAGGCCTATAATGGCTGGGCTGTGCATGTCTCCCTCTCATGCCCCACGGCTCCACATTGAAACCCATGCCTAGGGGATCAATTGAGTTGAACCTTTGGCCTAACTAAACAACCAAGGGTCCTGGACCTTCTGACTATGCAGCTCTGAATTTCCCATATTGGGGTACGGTACCTGGCAATGCGGGGTGTCCAGGGCTGTTGCAAGCAACTGAAGCTCTTCCTCATAAAATTTTGTGGCTGCAAAAGAGACGACACAACTTGCGAACAAGTTCTGAACTGAGACCTGTTGTTTTGGACTTGATATTAACTATAGTTTGTTTTCTCTTCATTTGGGTGTTTTATATTTGTAAACCTCTGAGACAGTTCCCTTGTGGGAGCTTTGGGGAGTGGGAAACGTACTAGCATTATTACAAATTTTAAGCTGACACTTGAGTGACCATAGGGGGAAGGGATGTCTTCTGAATACTGAGTCCTAAAAGAAATTTTCGTATAAAAGGGCATCTTCTTGTGTATATGTTGTAAGGTGGCTACCAGCTTTGGGGTATTTGAGCACTAAAATGATAAACTGATCATATCATATTAGGGGAGGGCTTTACTGGGAGGGTTGGTCCCGTCTCAGTGGGGACCTTCTTTCCTTCCCGGGCCCACCCAGAAGCTACCTGGTCTCACTAGGGGGTGTCAATTGGGAGGTAAGCTAACCGGTGGAACCCAGTGCCAGGGCTCAGACAATTGGTCTCGCAGTACCTTACACTGACCCCTAGAGATGGTCCTATCCACCCCGATTGGTCACATAATAGAATAGTATCTAAGTAATATACATTGAACCTGCTTAGATGGATCCAGCTGGCAGTTCTTCCACGAAAGTAGTGGGTCTAACAGTTTTCCTCAGTAAAGGAAAACAGGGGAGTCACTCTCAATGGGGGGAAAGTTTAGCAGAATTCATAGTGTCTGTTGCGCTCATTTTCTTGATAGTGTGGGTTTTTATGTTCCTAAATTTGAGGAGAGACAGGGCAGCATTGGGAAAGTTTGATCATTTATTAGAGAAAAGGGGAAGGGGGTTCAGAAATTGGGAGAAGTCTGTGTTTTGCTTTCAAAAAAGTTTATAGTCAGCACAGAGTGGAAAGAGATGCAATCTGAATATAGACTTGACATATTGGGACTATGGGGTACCTGCTTACCTAGTAATGCCTAAATGGGGAACCTAAAACTTATAACATGGAATATCAACGACTATATCAATAACAAGACTGTGGTGAAACAGAAGCGAGTCTGGGCATATATTAAAAAGTCCAAAGCAGACGTGATTTTTCTGCAGGAACTGCATATGAATGTTGCAGAAGTGGATAGACTCCACTCCTCCTTGGGGGGGGGCGTGTTGATAGCGACACCCCTTACTTGAAAGGCGAGGGGAGTGGGCATCTGGTTTAGACCCACCATAAGAGTAGTTATACATTCGTCCAGGGTAGATGGATAGGGCAGATTTTTTATAGTGGATGTTATGGTGGAGGAGGGAAGATATACTACGGTGGCATTATATGGCCCTACAATTGACAGCCCAGAGTTCTTCCACCACCTGACGACAGCCCTGGCCACCTACCCAGACAACTTAATCATGGGAGGGGATTTCAATACATACTGGGATATTTTACTTGACCATTCTAAACCCCCAGCCCGTAAGCCGCCTAAGAGCTCCGAGGCATTTAGACACATAGTAAAGGACCATGCCCTACAGGGAGTATGAAGGTATAAGAACCTCACTAGAGCTGTATTTTCTTTTTTGTCCCATGCACACAAAATGTACACCAGACTTGACTACTTCTTGCTTTCTCCCGACTGGGTGAGGGGGTGGTTGACACCCATTATGGTTTGATCCTAATCTCTGATCATGCTCCTCTACACTTGGGGATCGAGGGTCGAGGGGTTGGGACAGGGGCCCACCAGTGGAGGCTAGACCCTACATTACTAACTGACAAAGACTACACCAAACACACCACCTTGAAAGTGCAGGATTTCTTGCAAGTAAACAAAGTGGAGGATACGTCAGCCATAACAACATGGGAAATCCTTAAAGCTTACATTAGAGGGGAAACAATATCTTATGCTGCATATAGACGTAGAAGGGAATCAGCAGAGGAGAGGGAATTAGAAAAGTGAATCATGGAGCTGGAAAAGAAGGTCATGGGGGTGTGTGGTGGGAGTGGACCTGGTCACTTTAAAGTGTCTGAAAGGGGAGTACAACCACAAAGCATCTAGGCAGGTTGAAAGGGACTCTTTGGTAGCCAGGGCAGGTCAATATTTTGAGGGAGATAAATCAGGCAGATGGCTTGCATAGCAAGTGAAAAAACAATGGGCTGATTGTTCCATTTTGGCCATTGAAACTCCAGACGGGGATACATCGATGGACAATGTAATAATAAATAACACCTTTAAAGAGTTTTACCAGTCACTGTATACCACCCAGGCTCCAAGGGATGTCAATCCCGAGGGGTTTCTGGATGCTGTTCATCTACCAAGTGTAGACACCCTAAACAGTGACCAATTAGGCCAACCCATACAGTCAGTAGAGATCAGGCAAGTCACATGGTCCTCGAAACCCGGTAAATCACAAGGCCCAGATGGAATCCCGGTTGACATTTACAAATTCTTCTGGCCAGACCTGGGTCCCTTGATGACATTGATGATACAAGAGGTGCTAACAGGAGGCTCCCTGATGGCCTCCCAGTGTCTGGCCACAATAACAGTTCTTCCCAAGCCAGGGAAAGACCCACAGAAATGTGAATCATACTGCCCGATCTCACTGGTCAATGCAGATTATAAAATAATAGCAAAGATCCTTGCAAAAAAGATTGAAATGGGTCCTTCCGGGCTTAATACACCCGGATCAGGGAGGTTTCATACAAGGTAGGCAGACTAAACACAACCTATGTTGCACATTAAATATAATACACTATGGATCAAGAAAGAGTGGGCAGCACAGGGCTTCCTAGCCCTAGATGTGGAAAAAGCCTTCAACTGGGTCAAGTGGTCTTTTATCTTCTCAGTCCTCAAAAAGTTCAATCTCAACACTAGGTTTTGCTCCTGGATATCCTGCCTATACAAATCCCCGAAGGCCCAAATACTAACTAATGATAACCTGTCTCTTCCCTTTGAAGTTTCCAGAGGCACACATCAAGGTTGCCCCTTGTCCCCCCCATTATATGTTTTAACTATTGAGGCTTTGGCAGTAGCTATAAGGTCCCACCCAGAGACAGAAGGGTTTAAGGTGGCTAATTCTGAGCATGTCATCTTGCTCTTTGCAGAGGACGTTCTACTGTTTCTGGTGAACCCAGAGAGGGCTCTGCCTGCCCTGATCAGTCTCTTTGAGCAGTATGGCCCTCTTTCAGGGCATAAAATAAACTGGGAAAAATGTGAATGGATGCCAGTGGGTGGAGGCTCCCTGAGGAAGAGCACATGCTCAAAACTGGCCCGGGCTACTGAGGAGGGGTGCACTCCATGCTTTTCATTTGTGGTATGGAATCGAGCTCTATGGACTAATACAAGAATAAATATATTTAACCGTGAACTGCGGTTGCTGGTGCTGCTTTGTTTTACTCTTAGTAAAGAAATAATGACTGTTGTGTTGCAGTACTAACATCAGTATGTTGTTGCACTATACTATGTATGTCGCTACAATAGCACAGCAAATTATAAAGTTTCTGATCAACCACTGATCTGTAACCTGTGAGGCTCAAAACTTTTTTAAACATCGACTAGCATTAACATCTGTACCTGCAGTCACAACCCGCGCAGACAGTCCCTACTGTGAGTCAATATGCTGCTAGTGATTATGGCTGTAGAAGTTTCTGACAATTAACACAACACACCAGTGCCATATTTCTATTATAATAAAAATTGTTTTTTTTAAATATTATAAAGGTGGTCTCAGAAATATTACATTCTGATTGGCTGTCAGCATTCTGACAGCCTTACATTAATTAAGCATTAAGGTATGACTGGAGCTTGCTTTACCAGTAGTTAACCCAACCCTCAGGTACATGATGAGGCAGTGAGGTATAGCTGAAAGCCTCACACACCTGGGGGTTGGATTAACTACCAGCAAACCAACTCCAAGTTGTACCTTAATGCTATTATAAAAATAAACAGATATACAGAAATGTTTCTATACATTTTTGCTATACTCTTTAAGTTTTAAAGTGATTGATTTTATTTACCAACTATGCTTTTCTGGTTTCTGAGAAAATAATTTCCCTATTTGTTACTTTTTCTTAGTCTAGAGTCAGATCCTCGGATTGGTTTACATTCATTCTAAAATATAGGACGATCAAACAGGCACATCAGTAAACAAATAGAAAAAAATGTTTTAGCTGACTTACTAATACCTAAACCAACTGTCATGCCAACTCCCTCCACACCCACGTGGGAACTATGCAAGTCTCCTGTGATTCTAAAGTGGCTAGATCCTTGCTGACAGCCCTGAAAAAGAAAAGGTGACATATAGCTGCAATCTTTATTTGTATGACACATACAAACCACCCTGATGACTCAGAGGGAGTGCACTGTGCTGTCATGCAGGTGACCTGGGTTTAAGGGGGAGCTCAGTTGGCCACATTTCCTTTCAGTACCAAGTAGGTGGTGGTGGTGATGGTGGGGTTATTGGGCCACTCAGCAGTCACTGGAGAGACCCGGACAATTTCCAGGGGTGGGGGTGGGGGCACATGATGATTAACTTGGGGGCTACTGACGCTCCTAAAATGTATTTACTTTATGCTTTACTGCTGTGCGTATGTTGCAGCCCTTTGTTTAAATAAAAACAGAGTTTATTTTGTATGTTCATATATTTGACAGGGTAAGGGGAGGGTCCGGGGGAAGGAGGGGCAGCTGCACTATAAGGGCTGCCAGCTGCACAATCAAGCAGACTTGATAGACCATAAGGCCTTTATCTGCTGGCAATTTCATATGTTCATAAAATAATCTTTAAAACAAAAAAGCTTTATTGTAGATAGAACATTGTGTGCCCACTACCTACAGCAGTGCAGATGACTCACCTGAAATTGAAATATCTGCTGCTTGACAGTTGTCTTCAGAATGCTTGTCATTTTAGGCAGCTGGTGGTTTTCCCATTCATGAGTAGGGATTTGCTGTGCCTTCTTGTAACGAGGCTCCATCCTCAGGGTGTCCAGCAGTTAATCTAGGGTATAGAATGTTTGTGAGACAATCAGATTGCTACTTCCTTTTTGCCCTTTTCATCATCTCTGTTAGACTGTCCTGTACAGCCTGATCAGTATCGTACATGAATGCTTCCTGTCAGCATTCCATTCTCTAGCACTGCTGAATGACTGCAATGATGCATTCGGATTCTGAACCAGCATTCTTAAACAACCTGTGGGTGAACTGTTTCATTAAAAATTCCCCTCTCAATGTGAAAAACATTCAAAAGATTCATGTCTAATACTTTCCTTTTTGGATTTTTTTTTATAATAGCAATAAGGCACTACTATTTATTTATTTATTTTTATTTGTTCAATTTTGATGACCAGGTAGGCCCACTGAGCCCCAGAGGTCCCTATTTCAGGGGTGACCCAGTATCAGTTACAAAAAAGGAGACAAATACAGCACTGTACAAGGAACATAGTACATAAATACAGCAGAGTACTCAATACATAGTACATTCGGGTTGACATGAGACCAATGGGGCCCAACCATCTGGGTTTAGACTAGCAGTCCATCACCCCCTAGAGATAACATGGCACTCAGCGGCACCTCATGCCACATTACACCCCTAGACAGTGATTAACAGATTGTTAATATAACCCCTGCTCATGCCTTATCGCTTATTTGTTGATTATTGTTCAGTATATGATGGACATCTACATTTTAGACATCATGGAGTTGCAATATAATATAATATATTTACCCTCTTGCATATCTTTTCCAACAGGTGAAGTGTCAGTATCAGAACAAAAAAAGTAACAAACAACTTTGCAAAATTTATTTTAAAGTCTAAAACGGAGTCGGTAAACAGCCATGTGTCCAGGCTTGGTGAAGCAAAACATGTCCCAACTGATCTTGATACAATAGTAATATTGTGTATAATGTCTGACTTAGAACATATTTCAGATACAAGCAGTGCATTTAATGACGATGACTGTTACTTGTGACAAAATAATGGCACTGTTAGCAGTCACATCTGCACTGTATTCTGCTCTCACCCACTTTGGTTGATGGTGGTATCATTTGTATCTATCATTAACAGACAAGAACAGTATAGTCTGCAATGCTCAGTTCTCATACCTGGTGATGTTTCCTGATGACTCGGGTTTATTCGTGAACCTTTGTCACCATTTGTGAGTGGTATTGATACCTGTTCGCATACGGACATTAGATTATTTAAATTAATTAATTAATTAATTAAACAACAATATTCCTTCTTTTGGTTTTTAAGGTAGTATAACACCTTGTTCTGTTGTCAGATTATCAGAACAAAATTCTACCATTTTTTACAGTCACATTTAGGACAGACATGGAGTGTAACTAAATTAGGATGACTCACAGCAACTAGAAAGTAAAGTATGCATTTTTATGTTAACAAGTCATAAGCTGAAATATATGCATATGTTTAATGAACTTTTATTAGCTTGGTTGTTTCATATGATTGACATGTAGAGCATACATCAAGATAGAGGCAAGTCAAAGAGGTATATATTCGTAAAATATTTATGAGTCTCGATATTCTGAAACAGTTGCATGGTATGAACAGTGTTAGTTCATCGCTAACCTGGGGTATTGACAGCCTTCAATGCAGTACCATGCTCATTGATTACACGACTCAGCAACAAACCAGGCAGCTCACTCATGCAAAGCATTATATGACTGCAAGTGCATGCGAGTGATCACTCATACATACTAGTGCAACGGTATATCATAAATGTTTCTAATGCACTAAACACGATGGCAGTCTAGTGGACAACCCCCTCATATGAACTGGTTTCCATGTCTCACCCACACACACCAGATATGGGGCCTATCATCACAGATTGCTATCAAGCCTTTCATAAAAGCCCCAAATAATCACTATTACTATGGAAAGCAGAAGATCGTCTGCATGGTACAGCCCTATGATTAGAAGCTCTGCTAGCAGCTAGCAGTCATTCATAATATGAAATCCTGAGTAAGTGTAACAGCCTGGTTTTTCCTGGGACTCACCTTGGCTGTTTCTGGGGCCCTTGGGTCCGCCCTAGATATACCTCGAGGGGGCCGCCTAGGTTCTTGGAGTAGTAGTGGTACTGGAACAGTAAGTCAAGTCAAGTCAACTTTATTTTTAAGCGCAGTTCCATAGTGATCCAATGGCTTTACAAAATCCATAAAACATCAACAATAAAAATTTTAAAATCAGACTTTAAGACATGGTTACATGTATCCCCTAGGTGGCGCTATTCTAAGGGCTACTACCCCTGCCTGTATGGCTGTACACAGATTAAGGGGCCTGTGTTTACTATTAAGGTGCCTCCTCCCAGAGAAATGGTATTGGGGCTGCTTCTCTGCTCTGGTATAACCCTCTAGGAAGCTATAACCACCCACCAGCCCTCCTAGTGGCCCAGTACCTACAGCAGTAGCAAATTCACAGACAGTATAGAACAGTAATAATATGCACACACCTTTCACACTTACCACCAGGGTTAGATCTTCCATGGTTTCCCTGGGGACCCCCTGTAAAATAAGGTTAGCAATACAACAACTCACCTTGAACACTGTAGCCCCTCTAATAATATGCACATTAGCCAGGTTAAGTGCAAAACAAGACAATCAGGTTTATTTAGGGGCAGTGAACAAGGAAGGGGCATGAATCTAGGCAAATGATTAGCTTTCTGATTTAGTTCAGTGATTGCATGCCTTTTTTTCCAACCTGACAGTCACACAACACTGGGTACCCAGGATGGTAAGTCTGGCTGGAAACATAGAAACATAGACTTTGACGGCAGATAAGGACTGCTTGGCCCACCTAGTCTGCCCATTTTCCTACCTACAGGATAAGCTGCAGAGTCTAGTTAACCAACAGCTTATTTCTTCCTACCTCCCCCACAAGAATTGCCTTATGTCTGTCCCATGCATTCTTGAATTCTCCCACAGTTTTAGACTCCACAACCTCCTCAGGAAGGCTGTTCCATGCGTCCACCACCCTCTCTGTGAAAAAATACTTCCTCACATTGCCCCTGAGCCATCCCCCCTCTATCTTCAAATTGTGTCCCCTCGTTCTTGCACATCTCTTTTTCTGAAAGATGCTACCCTGTTGGATTTTGTTGATTCCACTGAGGTACTTAAAAGTTTCTATCATGTCCCCCTCTCCCTCCTTTCCTCAAGGGTATACATATTAAGTTCCTTTACTCTCTCCTCATATGGCTTCTCTTGCAGACCCTGCACCATTTTAGTTGCCCTCCTCTGAACTGCCTCCATCCTGTCTATGTCCTTGCGAAGATGAGGTCTCCAGAACTGGACGCAGTACTCCAGATGGGGTCTTGCCAACTGTCTGTACAGAGGGATAACAACTTCCTGTTTTCTGCTAGTGATACCTCTCCCTATACATCCCAGTATCCTGCCAGCCCTCCCTACTAGCCAGAGGCGCTGCCCGGGGGTGGCTGACATTGCAGCTGATGTTGGGGCCCTTGGTGGACAGAAAAGCAGTTAACAAGCAAAACACCCAGATTTATTTCTAATCTGAGCCGATTGGCTTAGTCCTTTGTAAACCCAAGACAGTGAAACAATTAGATGGTATCACAAATGATTTAAGCACTTGTTGCAGGGAGCTACCCTGATTGTACTCGCTACCAGGAATCTGCTGTAAGGCAGGTGATATGAAGACCTAGTGGTGATGACAGAAAAGCATGGGGAAACAGGGCCGACATGACATACCTCCTCTTCATGGCCTTTTCTCCAGGTGGCTGCAACCTGCATGTTGTTGCTGCACAGAGGCTGGATCCCCGAGCCAGTCTATCACTGTGACAGTCTCTGGTGATGGAGTAGTGGCCTAGGCTGAAGTGGCAGGACCCAGGTAGGATGAAATGTCTGGCAAAGTTTGTGCTGGTGAAGCCTCCAGCTGGCGTAACAGATTCTTTCGTGGGAGAGCAGGTCTCGACCCACGAAACACATTCAGCACATTTACAGCAATAGCTACTTCAGGAAACAGTTTGGATTTAGTCCAGTTGCAATTTAGCAGCTTTACTGAGCAAACCTTCTAATCCGAGTGTATCTCACACACAAGCTGGGCCGATCACTTCAGGAGCAAGTCTTCAGTCCAAATTGCAAGTTGCACTAACACTTCTTTCTGCCGCAGTTCCAGGCTAGAGTCCAACTTCTGCTAAGGGCAGTTCTCAAGCAGGAGAAGACATGGCAGGAAGGCAAGTTAGGCCTCTTCCCGGCTTTTCCCCTATGCTCATTCTGGGAGAAGCTACTCGAAAGCTCGAGCTGTTCACACTTCAATCTCCAACTCTAACTGATCCATTGTCTCTTGTCTCTCTCGGGATTTCCCTTGTAAATCCAGGTTTGCAGTTGGCTGAAGTTGCTGTCAGTCGCAGTTTGGGCTCCTCCTCCAGATCAATTTAGGTGCTAACATTAAAACTACAAAAAGTAGTTTTCCTTCCCACAAGAACACTGTGGTTTGGATCCATTTTAGGTCCCCAGTGGTTCTATTGGTCCATTTACTGGAAGTCCTGGATTTAACATGGTGGCTCCCATCCAAATGATCAATCTGCAAATGAAGCAGGTTAGGCAAACTTCTCTATTTCAAATATAACAAAGTACAAACAGTAAATATGCACAAGTCCTATACAGGCTCCCTCTGCGCAAGTAGCGACTGCAGAATGGAGCAAAACAGAGCACTGTCTGACTGGTCGCAAGCCTTAAATCGCTTAAACCCAGCACAGACTATCCACTTAACACAGTTTAGCTATTCTCTTAAAGGAACAGGCACAGGGGCTCAATAGGGCACTCTCACACAAATGTACAGAACTACTTAAGACAGGACACCAACCTGACAGTGGGCATTAAGGATCCCAGGAAGACATTAGGTAAACCCCAAATTGGTAGGGGGTTACATAAGAATAACTGATGACAAAACTATCCATTATTTAAATCAGGAAATGCTAAACAGAGCGAGTGGGTTTAAAGAGCAGCTTTAAAGCTTTCGATGGTCGTGCGCTCAGTGCCCCTTCCTGGGGTAGTGAAATGGGAATACCTCAAAATAAATTACGGATTGACACCCCCCTGGAAATTATAGTAGCTGTCCCAACAGTACCTTCCACACCAAACAACAATTTCCACCTTTCACAGTGAATCACTGTACCAGAATGTAACATTAACGCTAAACAGTTTTATTTTGGGGGAGGGGGAAAAGGGAGAAATAGCAGAACAATTTTTACATCTTTTGCAGCACTTTTGCCAACACAGTCCCCTCGTCCCACCTACGGGTGCACCTAGTTTCCCTCTGGCAGCTGCCCAGAAAGTTTCTAAAGTCCCTTAGGTGGGTACCACACCACAGATACAAAAGATGCACGGAATTTTTCATCAGATACAAATAACTTAAAGGGACACTAAACATTGCAGGGGTCACTCAAATTGTGAAAGCCCATGAAAAGATCTTTCAAATGAGGTATTGGGTTTTACCTGTAGATGACAGGAGTCTTGAGATATGAGTAGCTAAGTAATGTGTAAATCAACTCATAGCAGCAGCCATTTCATGCAGTCTTAAAAACAGGAAGTGATGTCACTGAGGGACTAGATCTATGCTGTTAATTACAGCTTGTCCCTCAGTGACATCACTTTCTGTTGTAAGATTGCATGAAATGGCTGCTGCCTTGTTTTAATTTTCTGATGATTTAAATATTCAGATCTCGGGACATTTGACACCTACAAGGAAGCCAAATACCTTGTTCAGTATAACTTTTCATGGGCTTTCACAGTTTGAGCAATCTCTGCAATGTTTACTGTCCCTTTAAAACAAATGCAAAACTTCTAAACTTTAGCCTGGGTACACTTTTGATCTTGCCACATTCCTGCCCAGTGCTTATCCCCCTTTATTCTGGCTAGCTGGTCAATTGATGAAGGCTTCCCCAAAGCCACAGCCTGGGGTACTTACAGTTCTGTGGATTCTCAAGGGGTTTTTCAGATACTTGAAGTCACGATACCGTGCTGATATTAGGAGTTGTTGGTGCAACATGAAGCCACTGATTGACACAATGACAAAATTCAATCTTCACCTGCCAAGCCTTTCCCATCTTCACTCTTGGGGGGCCTTTATATGCGGTGTTCACCTGGCAGTCCTCTTAACTCTTTCTCTCAAAGAACTAGGGGAAACACTGAAACTCACATTTTCAAAAGATGTCAGAGCACTGCAAATGTTAGGTAACAACCTATACAGTCTCTGAAGTCCAACTGTATCTCTTCCATGACACTTTCTGCACTGTAAAACAGTCGAATTCCTTTTGGACAGTCTCAGAAATCTCACACATCAGCCTGGGTGATATTGTCACCGTCACTACATGGTCATTCTGGGTGATATTGTCACTGTCACCACACGGTCCAGTTTCCACACAGCCTCTCACAGGCACTGGCCCCCTCACTGGAGCAAAATCCCTTACTGCAGCAACATTCTTCGGCCACAGGTTCAGTTTTCACTGGCTTTCTCACTAGAGCAAACTTCCTTCTCTTACAACCAAAGGTTCCATTCTGAGCAGCAGCTCCCAATGGCTTTGCAACAACTTCAGCAAAGGCTCTGAGTCATTGTTCTATGATGTGGCCATCGAGACTGAGGAGCTAACCCACGGACCTTCAGGGCTAAACAAGCCCCAAGCACTCTCTCTCTCTCTCATCCTAATCCTGGCTGAGCTCAAACCACAGACCATGGACCTCTTTGGCAGACAACAGCCTCCTTTGGTAGTCCTTAAAATCTCTGCATGTGATGCATATGGTGGTAGTTTCCCTCCACATTTTCAACATGGGCTGCTTGTCAGGCCACCTCATGAAAAGCGGCATAATCACTTTGTTAGCTGAAAGGTGGTTTTGCACAGCGGCTGTGCCATTTGGCGACAGAAGGACAAAAACACATTTTTGGGCAGGATGTGGAGAATGACAACTGTATTGTTCATGAGGAGGCGTACAAAAATGGCAACGTTGGAAATCTGGAGTGACATTTTGAAATATTGGTGAAGCAATGAGCATGCATACAAACTGCGCAAGACACGTCCGTAAACCAATTATTTTTGGGAGTTTGGTAGCCACATTTGTAACACAGGCATTTTGGGACCTCCCGTTATGAACAGTGGTGGTGTGATTTTGTTAATCTGTTCCAAAAGTTGATTTCCCACAGCGACCACGCCATTGTGCGCCACAGGTGCAGAAACACATTTTGGGCAGGATGTAAAAAATTACAGCTGTACTGTTCATAAGGAGGTGTGAAAAAATGGCAGTATTGAAACTCTGGCATGGAAATATTACACAAATTCTTGATTACAAAGTGCGTGGAAACTACTTAATGACACACTTACAACACAGTTATTTTATGGACTTTCAGCACCAAATTTTCAACATAGACATTTTAGGACCTCTGCTCATGAACAGTGTCACCGTCATTTCCTCAAACTGTCCGAAAAATGATTTTGCACAGCGACCGCGCTATTCTGCGCTGGGCGTGTGAAAACACATTTTGGGCAGGATATGTAAAATGACAGCTGTACTGTTCATCAGGAGTTGGAAAATGCCAAGTTTGAAAATCTGGAGTGAAAATATTACAAATTCATGGCGTTACAAGCATGTGTAGAAACAGCGCAACGCATGCTCGTAAAACAGCCATTTTTGGGAGTTTTGACATCAAATTTGCAACATAGGCTTTTTGAGAGCTCCCCTCATGAACAGTGGCACTGTTGTTTCATTACTTGGTCCCGAAAGGTGATTCCATGCAGTGACCACGAAATCACCTTTTGGGACCGAATAATGCCATGACAGTGCCAGAATTCATGAGGAGTGGTCCCTAAAACCCCATGTTGAAAATCTGGTGCCAAAATTACAAAAAATGCCTGAGGTATGCATCAAAGTTGAAAAAAAAACTATTTATTCCATTATACAACTTACTGGCATTTCCTCAGTTTGTGGTTGACTTTGAGGAGTGCAGACATGTTCCCGGTCCAACGAAGATCGTCGCACCGGACTCCGCAGGTAAATATGGGATGAGGGGGGGTGTGGGGAGGCAGGGTGCACAGTGGGTGAGCACGGGTTGTGGGAGGGGGGCAGGGAGACCACCGAGGGACCGCTTCCTTTTTCCACAGGTACGAAAAAAAAAAAAACATTGCGGGACCGTTTTCTGTTTACAGGGCATGGCATGGGGTGGGCTCCAGCATGCCAACAGAGTCTTGTTTATTTGGGGGCAGCTGTAGCTGATGGGGAGTTGGGCACCCCTGTAGGCACACAACAAAGGTGGGTTACTTTATGCCGGGGATTAGATCCCCGTTGGCACACAGGAAAGGGGGGGCAAGAGCCGAGGGGGATTGGGCACCCCCTTCGGCATATAACAAATGGGAGGGTTCTTTATGCCAACGAGGAGTGGGCCCTCCCATCAGCACATACATTGGGGGCAGGGTAAGCTGACAGGGGGATTGGGTACCCCCGGAGTCGGCAGTTTGGCGGGCAGTGTGCCGCCATGTTTGTGTTTCTGGGTAAGCACGTTGGGAGGTCCGCTGCATGTGATGAGCTTTGCTCGCATTTCAGCGGACCTTTCCTTAGATGTGTTCACCCAGGTGGTGTGGCGCCGGCATGCAGGCTGATTGGGGAATGAGGGACACACCTACTGATGCATGCCCTGCATTCACCCAACAGTGACCGCACCTCCAAATCTGCACTACCACAAGATGTTGGCTGCACAAGCATGCCAACATAAAAATGAAGTATTACAGTACTTAGAATTGTAATTTATGGTGTTTCTTTGCTGACCATAAAAAATTCCCCTACTATCCTCACCAGCTTACTAGGGAAATCTGTGTTGTTTAAGCAGTCACAGATAAAACAAAAGCCCTAGTTCCATCTGAGGCCTTCAGTTGTGTGCTAGTGGGAGTAAACATTCTGCCAGCAGAACTGAGCAGATGTTTGAATTTGTGCATTCTATCTGTAGTAAACATTCCATCTCTTGAATGTAGGCAAGACAGAAAATATACAAGACAGAGAAAAGGGAGAGAATATTATAAAGAAGAAAAAAGAAAGGTGAGGGAAATGGGTAAAAGGGGGTGGGCTGGGGGAAACTAGAGTGTTTAAGAGCCAATTAAAATGACATGAATTTTGCTGTACAAAATATTTAAACCTGAGATGACATGCCGGTGCTGGGATGTGCTGGGACTGTTTTAAAAAGTCATAAAAATGTTTATTTTTTGATTTGGTGCATTTCTTCGCCCCACACAAAAACATCTTGGACCCATTTTATAATCACAGTAAGACTCTCCAGGGTGCACATTGTGATGGGGTAATGGCACTTCTGAGGTGGTTGAAGTGAAAGCACTCAGCGATGCCTTAGGCCTCACGCCACACCCGAGGTGTGCCACTATCCAACCACAATGCATACTCTGTCATGCCTTATTGCTTAATTGTTTTTTCTGTTTGTTAGGACAGTCTTCACTCCTGTTAAAAAAAAAAAAAACAAGGAAACACAGGAAATAACCATATGGATGCCTCTGCTATACCACGATTGATCTCTATAGGGACACTAAATGGGACTATCAATATTAATGTGTTCAGTTCTGCAAAGTGAAAAATCAGATAAAGGCAGAAGTATAAAAAAATATTAAGCTCAAAGTAATAAAATTAGTTGTACAAAAGTCAGTGTAGCATATGGAGGGATGTAGTAAAGCTCTTGAAGGGACTATTTTATCTCTATTTTATGTCTAAAGTAATTATAATAAAGTTATAACTTCTGATTTGTTTCATATGTTTATTGTTTCATCATTAAAGTCTTGTCAGATTTTCTATAGCCATATTATAATCGCAATAAGGCACTCCAGGGTGTGCGTCGTCCCTGAATAACATCACACCTAGGGTGGTGGAAGCACTCGGCCACTTCGACCCACCCTCGGTGTCACGTTATTCAGCGATGACACACACCCTGTCATGCCTTATTGCTTAAGTATAAAAATTAATTGCTTGAACATTTATTTTAATGTTATTTATGTTTTCTTAGTGTAAACAATCATATATATATATATATATATATATATATATATATATAGGGATACGACATGGCCCAACTGAAGATATCATATTTATCTTCACGAGAGGCCAATGATGTCATGATGTCTCATGTGGTGAAGCCACGGTGAGATATCTTGATGTCATTGGCCTCAGTGAATAAATATATCAGTCGGGCATGTCATATTCTGTTTATACAATATGTGTTTGGGTACACATGATAGAATGTCTTTAAACACAATTCTCAATACCCCTCCAAGAGGCTCCAACACAAAAGATGAGCTACAGTATGTGTTTTGGAAAAAAAATATTTGGTGGATTTTTGTAGTTTAAAGACATTTATCTGGTTGATCCTGCCATTATTTTTACATAAATAATCATTTAAATAAGGATTTAAAATGTGACTGGTTGATCCTGGCCCTGTGAGTTTTGTTAGCCCACTAGTAGCCATATTGGTAATTTCACTGTTTTCCTGTATTATTCCCCTTCAACAGAACTGATGACATGTTGCATTAAAAAATTTAAGTTGATCCTGCCGTATTTGTTTAGCTAAATACTGATTTTAAACACTTATCTGGTTGATCCTGCTACATTGCACTTCGGCAAGCATACGAGGACTTTCACTTTCCCCCAGAAAAAATGTCCAATCTCAATAAACAGTGACACTTATCTTGCTGACGCTGCTGCTCTGCTCCTTAGTAATAACACTTTCGCTTTCCCCCAGAAATGTAGCGTGGCTGAGCGCTAGTAAAACACTCCCATAACTCGCTCCCAGACCTTTGTAGTAAAGCAGTGTCCATGAGCTAAGTTAGAAAAAAATGTGGAGTTCTGGTCATTTTTAGTGAATTTCTCCGCAAAAAGCTGCCGATTGTACCGAGGATAGAGAGAGTGAGTCACGAGCTTCTGAGCAGCAGAAGGTAGCGAGAGTGTTTGTTGCTATAGCAACACATGCTCACTCTTCCTTCTGCTGCTCAGAAGCTTGTGACTCGCGCTCTCTATTCTTGGTACAGTCGGCAGCTTTTTGTGGAGAAATCAATAAAATACCGAACTCCATTTCTAACCACTCATGAACACTGCTACTAGAAGCTCTGGGGCGGAGTTATGAAATCTCTACTGGCGCTCGGCCCGCTTCTGGGAAAAGCGAATGTTAATATGAAGAGAACGGCTAGCGTCAGCAAGATAATGTCACTGTTTATTGAGATTGGACATCTTGAAAATATGGCAGCAGATTAGCAGTAGTAATGCGCTCTGTCACGCTACACTGGGGAACAAAAGTGAAAGTTGTGACTGTGAGAATGACAGTTTCAGTTTCAGTATGACGTATAGGAGTGTGGAGATATCACAGTGACGTATAGGAACATGGAGATATCAGTGATATCTTCACTGCCTAGCTGAGATATCACTTTTTATCTCCAAATTTATCCCAAAACACGTGTTGTATAAATATATATATATATATCTGGAACAAAGATTTCTTTTAAAAAGTGAAGATATTGTTTCTATTGGTTAACATTGATTTTTTTTGTTCTCAAGTACAGCCTAGACAGAACATAATGTTTTCCTGAAACTGAGTAGAAGCAGCCTGTGTGCAGGTAGTGCCTTTTAAAGGTTTTGTGAAAAAAAAAAAAGTAAACAGTTCCAGAGTTATAAGGATTTAAAGTTTGGATTTTGGATAACCCCGTGATAAGAGGGGTTAAAAAAAAGATTGTGTGGGCTTATTTTCATGATTTAATTGTCATGAGAAATTATTTACTTGTCATGAGATAAAGACAATTGTGATGGCTGCCATCTTGGTTTATTTATTTTTTTAACCAAAAAAAAAGTTGAAAATACATAAAAATAATTTATTTAAAAAAAAAAATGCCTGAATTATGAAGCTGCAGCTGGAGTCGTGCTGCTAGCTTCAGTTGGAGCACTGAGTCAGGGATCCACTGCTCTCTCTTTCTCTCACGATATATCTATCTATCTATATATATATATATATATATATCTATATATATAGATATATATATATATATATATAAAATACCTGTCTGGTAGAGCAGGTTTAGTTAGGGTTGCATGGTCACTTCTGTGTTAAACCCCAGAGTTTGCACTTTAATAACCTTGCAACCGTTTGTCCAATTTGCCTGAAATTTTGCATGCACAGCCTCCAATCACAGATCTCTGGATTTTAAAAGTTTCATTCTGGTTGGATGTATGGTTGCAGAACTGTATAGCATCCAAAATGTGGAAAACGGTCAACTTTTGTGCATTTTTTGTTCGGCCATAATGGACTGAAGAATGCGTCTGAGTGGATTCAGAGGTGCATGTCTATATGTTGCTTAGGTTGAACTGGTGCTTTTTGAAGATTTGGTGAAAAAATATTAATACATTCAAAAGTTATTCAAGTTTTTCATTTCCCATTATAGCCTATGGGAAAATTTATATGTGCACTGCGAAAACGTTTGCGCACACATTTTTGTTGTCGTGCTCCCTGAAAAATGTTATAGCTCAAAAAATAATGCCCTTTGGTAAATACCAACAGTTGTGTTTACCTAATCGGGCCCTGAGGAACATGACCATGGCATTACTTTTTCACCAGGTGACCTCGAAATATGTTTTTCAAACTTTTTCCACCATTCTGCGGTTTTGTGGTCGCGGCAACATTTTTTGTTGCTGCGACAATAATCACGATAAAAAAAAAGTAACGTTGACAACATTTTTCCTTGTACAACACCATTCCCATTATAGAGCTAGGAGTGCCCTGAACACATTAAAGTAATCACAATAACACTGCATGAACACACTTTCCAATGTGTTGTTTTCTTTGTCACTGATGGCTGCCAGGCTGGGCGTGCTGCAGTCGCTTGCGTTTTGAATTTCGTTTGATCGTTTGATTTTTAGTTTTTCGCGTTATTTAATTTATTTATTTTTTGAACTTTATGGACTTTTGTTGGTGTTTTTGGTGTCCCGGCAGGAATTATTGAGTGAAGGACACCAGTCGGGCTTTCTGTTTGCCACGGACCTGCGGTGGTGTTCTCGGAGTCTTGGCGGGATCCGTTCAGTGGAGGAACGCCGGTGGGGCTCTCTTGTTTTTGCTCACTCCCTTCAGTCTTCAGTTTTTGGACGAGTTCGGCGGAGGGAGTTGGGAGCCCTCTGGTTCGTGTGGATGTGAAGACTTGCTGCCCTGGGACTCTTTGGTGGACTGGAGAGGTCAAGGAGTTTTGCGTTGTCTTGTGGCTGGTGGCTCTGGGCTTTTGGTCGAATTTTTTCATGGCGGAGAGGTGTTTTCATTCTGTGGGAATAGGGCTTGAAGAGCCCGCTGTCTCTACGATATGCAGAACCCTGGTGGTGGATTCGTGATGGAGTGACACTGGCTGGGTTTGCCCTTCTCTTCTTTTTTCAGAATCCTGACTTTTGGGCTGTCTGATCTTGCTGAGGTTAAGATTTTAAAGTATTGAACAGCTTGAAAATTTAGAGTGCTGAGGTGTTTCATTTGAGTAGGGCTGTTTTGGAGACTTCTCCTTATTAACTTGCTTGTGAAATTTTGGTGTCAGTCTCTGTTGTCAAATGCCCGGTAGGTGTCTGGTTTGGAGCTTTTGCTATGCTGCAGGGGGTTTGGGGGTGTTTTCTTAGTTGGGGAGCTGGCTGGAGTACCCCACCCCCTTGAACCACGAGGACTGCTACTTTTGTGGTACTTTTCGTGATTCTTTGGTAAGGGTAGCTTGGACTCATTTAAAGATAAAATTGGGCACGAGTCGAGCTGACTTCTTCTGGACCAAATTTTATGGATTCCTGAACTACCTCGGCAAAATTCCTTGACTTTTTCTGCGCCATACTTAACTGTCTCCTGCCTGTTACGGATATATTAATTTTAAGGAACCTTGTTTTTTGGTTTTTTGTTCTGTTTGTTTTTTGTTTTGAGTGATTGATGACTATGGCTTTTGGACACTGGTGGTGAGAGGTCTTCGTGTCCTTCAGCTTTTTATGTTTATTTAGTTTTTGATTTGTCTCTTTCCTGTGAGGGAAGGAACAAATAACACCACCCACCCTGTTGTGAGAGAACTTGGGAGGAGTTTTAGTTTCTTTGTCCTCTGTTGCTATATCCCATGAGGGCTAGGCAGTGAGAGTGCCTCGCCCTCTTCTTCCCGGTGGTGAGAGCAATCCGGGGGGGGGTGGGTAATAGTTCAGGTGTAGACTTTTTCTTTTTCCTTAGGTTATATTTATGTTTTTGTTGGCGATTGTTAAATAGTTTGTCTTGGGTTTTGGTTTATTTTATCTAAGTAGCAACATGTGCTGGCCTTTAGCCTCCACGGTGGTGCACTATTCATCCTCCTCGCTTCACGCCCTTCACCCCTTTGTCACTCCTCCTCTTCATTTTGACACCTACCAGCGCTGTAGAGCGCTGGGTATTGTTCGGTGGGAGGGTTGTCGAACAGGGGTGGATGAACGAGCGGGTTCATCGTATCGGGGTAGTCAGGTCCAGAAGGCACCCTGGGGTGAAATGGAATCCAGATCGAGGTTTTCCCTGTCTGGTATCCATACCCAAGGGCACTACTGAAATCAGTTGGCAGATGGGCTTGACAACCCCCGAAGTTTGTCCAACTCAGACGGTGTTATGCAATGCCAGGTCAATTAGGAATAAGACCGCTATTATTGCCGATCTTGTTGGTTCGGCTGACTTGGCTTGCATCACCGAGACCTGGCTGGATGAAAACTCTGGCCCTATTTTGGAGGCCACGATTCTGGCGGTACTCGGTGATACACCGCGAGATTGGACCGCAGGGCGGGGGGTTGCAGTCTGTTTTAAGACTGAATTGGGTCTCCACCGAATGTGGTAGTAGGTGAGGCTGGGTCTTTTGAGTGCACAGTCGTAGCAGGTGTAGACGTCGAATCGTTTCACACTACCGTCCACCCGGAGATGGGAGATGTTTCTTACAGGAAGTAGCAGACTTCCTCTCGACATGTCGTTTGAGTCACCCAGATTGATGGTTCTGGGTGATTTCAACGCCTGGTCGACGATGAACTCTCAAATTTTGCAATGACTTCCTCCAATTGATGTCTTCTTTGGGCCTCACACAGGTGGTTTCCACTGCAGCATAAATCTGGACACTCTTTAGACTTAGTCTTCCTTCTAGGGATGACGTATCCGACATGGGGTGGAACCAGTCGCCTGGTCTGATCACCACATCGTGAGGTTCAATTTTTGCACCCCTGAGAGACCAACCCCTGTGGAGATGGTCAGGTACCGCCCATTACGGAATGTTACTCCACAAGGTCTAGCGGCGGTCCTTGACCTGTCATCCTTCGGTTCGGTGAGCAATAGCCCAGAAGCATTGGTGCTGGCCTATAATAAGGCTGTCACGATGGCTCTGGATTCTATTGCTCCTGTTCATGAGCGCCCCCTATCCCTTTGCCCCGGAGCCCCATGGTTTGATGGGACCTTGAGGGAGATGTGGAGACAGGGGCGAAGGTTAGAGCGTCGCTGGCGCAGGTCCGCCCTGGATGCCGACCACTCTAGATTGATGGAACATTATGTTAGCTATCAATCTGCAATCACCCATAAGAAGGCAGAATTCCTGTCCAGGGAGATTGCAGTTGCTCAGAATCGACCGGCTCAGCTGTTCCGAACTGTAGACAGACTGTGCAACCCAGCCTGCCTGCATGTTCGGAAAGCTTTTTCGCAAGCAGAGTGCGATGAGCTCGCTCTATACTTTGCAACTAAAGTGGCCGACATCAGAGTGAACCTGGGTCCGGTAACCTTTATGGGTGATGCTCTTGGACAGCATGAGATGACAGTACCTCATTTCTCCTGGAGTTCCTTTCGACGACCTGAGTTAAGTGGACATTATGAGGATCATCCATTCTATCGTCCCACAAGTTGTGGTTTGGATCCGGTCCGACTCCCTCATTTGGGTTGTTTGATATCATCGGTCCGGTCCTGGCGCAAATAGTCTGGTGCTCCTTGGAATTAGGCGAGTTTCCTGCTCCTTGAAAGAGGCAGTGGTGACTCCTCTTTGAAGAAAGCTTCCTTGGACCCAGACTGTTTTCTAATTATCGACCTATCTCTAACCTCCCTTTATTGGGAAGGTTATTGAGAAGATCGTGGCAGTTCAACTGGATGACCATTTAACCATCCATAAGTATCTGAATCCTTCCAGTCGGGCTTCCGTAAAAGACACAGCACCGAGACTGCGCTGGTTCGGGTGTTAAATGATCTTCTGATGGCGAGGGATCAGAAGAGACATTCCATTCTTGTTCTTCTTGATCTCTCTGCAGCCTTTGACACTGTGGACCACATGGTGTTGTTAGCTCGCCTGGGGCAAATCTGTGGAATATCTGGAACCGTATTGCAATGGTTCACGTCATTCCTTACCGGGAGATCACAGAGAGTTGTGTCAGGGAATTTTTACTCTGACCCAATTTCTTTGTTGTGTGGAGTGCCCCAGGGATCCGTGCTGTCACCCATGTTGTTTGCAGTGTATATGCTGCCCCTCGGAGGTATCATTAGATGATATGGGCTGAGGTTTCACTGCTATGCTGATGATACCCAGCTCTATCTGTCTTTTGCACCCGACCAGGATGGAGCTCTCTCGGTGTTTAACAACTGTCTGGGGGAGATCCAAGACTGGATGGATTCTAGTTGGCTAAAGTTGAACTCGGAGAAAACAGAGGTGCTGGTAGTGGACCCAGGAGGTCGGATGGCGAGGCCGGGTATTGGTGCACCATCTGGAATTGTCCTTGGTGGAGTATCTCTACCGTCCTCAGAACGGGTGCATAGCCTTGGGTTTATTCTTGATGACAGGCTGACTCTTAAAGTTCAGGTGTCAGCCGTTGTCAAGATTTCCTTTTATCATCTTAGGAATATTGCCAGGGTTAGGCACCTTGTTCCGTCCGACTCCCTGCCTACTCTGGTTCACGCTTTTGTATCCTCACGCTTGGACTATTGCAACGCCCTGTACTTTGGGCTTTCTGGGGTTGAAATCCGCCGCCTACAGCTGGTGCAGAAACGCTGCAGCCTGGGTATTGACTGGGACAAGTAGGTCCCTGTCCATATCACTCCCATGCTGCGGGAACTGCACTGGCTTCCCTGTCATGATGGCGGATCACCTTTAAAGTCATTTTACTGACTTTTAAAGCCCTTCACAACCAGGGTCCAGCCTATCTGAAAGACCTCCTGGTTCCTTACGCCCTGACCGATTACTCCGCTCGGCCGACATCGGGTTGTTAGAGATCCCAAGTGAGTTTAAAATCTTCCGCAGCAGGCGTTTGCATGCTGCACCCACTCTTGGAACTCTCTACCATGTCGGGTTACGGCAGTGCACCTCCGTGGAGCTTTTAAGAGATTTGAAAACTTATCTGTGGAATATGGCTTTTTAGATAATTAAGTTATTTATTAATGTTTGATTTTATTATAAATATTCTATTTTGTTGGTATGTTGATTTTTATGTACATGTTCTGTTTTTATGTAGTGTTTTGAATTGTTTTTAAAATTGTTCAGCACCTTGATATATTGAAAGGTGCTATACAAATAAAATTATTATTATTATTATTTATTACTTCATTGTGCCAAGGTGGATTGTGCTTTTGGCCTGGAATTTTCAGGGTGGCAAGCCCTGGTCCAATAGATGTGCCTTTTGGTGGTTTGGTCCCAAAACATTCAATGGGCCCATAGTTACTGCACTCCAAAGTTGAGAAATTTCCCATAGGATAACACTGCAACGCCCGTGGCGCCTTTCGGTGCCCGCATCTCAAAACTGAAGTGAGATATAGATTTTTCGCTACCCGCAGCTTAAATCACCATCAGGTGAACTAAGCTCACAAGGAAGTTTCAAAGTCATAGATTACATCTGCAGTGGAATTTTTTTCCTAGGTTGTACGGTTACTGAGATATTGGCAAATAACTGTTACAAGGGTTCCTTTTCAGTACTATGGAGTTGCTGTATCATGATGCACAAATTGGTGGTTTGGTGGGAGCGCAGGGCCTTAAGGGCCCATGCTCCCACCAAGACATACCAGTTACCAGGTATATTACACTGTAAATAAACAGTTTGGTCTTTTGGCTTGAAATTTGCAGGGTATAACAGGGGTGTCCCAGAGATGTGAATTATGCTGTTTAGGAATAAAAAATGTAATCAATTCCATATATATATATGCCATAACAAATTAGAGATTTTTCCCATAGGATAACCTTGTGGCACCAACAGTGCTTTTCAGTGCCTGTATCTTGGAAATGATGCAAGATAAGGATTTAGTCAACTTATCTTGTGTAGAGGTATCACTGTCATGGTTACAACGGCACTGGAATTTTTTTCATAGCTGCTACGGTTGCTGAGATATTGGCAAATTAGTGTTACAAGTGTTCCTTGCCCTATAGGGCTACTGTATGGCTCCGTAGTTATGTGTAGGTGGGAGCGCACAGCCTGGAGGGCCCGCACTCCCACAGACACATATTGTTATGCACAAATGGGCAGTTTGGTGGGAGCACGTGGCCCCCCACCAACACATACCATTTACTGGTTTCATTACACTTTTTCAAAAAGTAAGAAAATTCATTGCAAAAAACTTTGTTAATGCATCAGTTAGGGTTGATGTCACAGCAACAACAGTTTGGAAATTTGATGTTAGGGTTAACCCGATCATCACCCCATCACCACCACCCCATCCTCCACACACCAACAGACATCGGAGTGTGCCATGGGGCATCAGTCCTAACTCTCACCCCATTCTTTTATACTATAGCATGTCAGCTTGCTTACACATGGAAATGAGTTGAGAGTTGGGCCTGATGACCTCATGGCACACCCCAACATCTGTTGGTGTGTGCAGGATTGGGTGGTAGGGTGGGGTGGTAGGGGCTTAACCCTAATGTCGAATTTCCAAACTTTTGTCGCTGTGACATCAACCCTAACTGATTCATTAATGAAGTTTTTTGCAATGAATATATATATGTATATATATATTTATAAAATGGATAAATCATCTGGCAACAAATCCAAACTTCTGATTGTATAAAACACATCACATGACTGTACTTATATCAGAGCGCGACTGCACACCTGCACTTTTACCCCCCTCCAAAATAATTTTTCCATTTTATAAGATAGATAACCCACTCTAGGGTGTACGGTCATGCTCTGATATGCACACCTTGGCGGTGTATATCAGAGCATGACCGCGACACCTAAGAGTGGGTTATCTATTATATATATATATATATATATATATATATGTGTCCCATCTGTCTATCTATATATTCATTACAAAAAAACTCCATTAATGCATCAGTTAGGGTTGATAGTACACCGACAAAAGCTTGAAAATTAGGTGTTAGGGTTACCAACCCCTACCACCCCATCCCCCCACCCTCCTCACATGAACAGATGTTAGGGTGTGTGTTGGGGTTGTCAGCCTAACTCTCACCCTGTTCCATGAGTAAAAAAGCTGAGGTGGTGCAGTATAGGAGAATGGGGTGAGAGTTAGGCCCGATGATCCCAATGCACACCCTGACGCCTGTTGGTGAAGAGGGTGGGGGTGGGGATGAGGTGGTAGTTGGTAACCCTAACAACGAATTTCCAAACTTTTGTCAGTGTACTGTCAACCCTAACTGATGCATTAATGGAGTTTTTTGCAACGAATTTCCTTTCTTTTTGAGAAAGTGTAATCTAACTAGTAACTGGTATGTGGTAGTGGGAGCATGGGCCCTCCGGGTCCTGTGCTCCCCTCATCCTGCCCAGTTTTTCGTAATGGTATGTGTATGTGGGAGCACGGGCCCTCTGGGCCTTGTGCTTCCACTTACACATAAGTACGGAGCCATACAGCGGCTGAATAGTACTGAAAAGGAACCCTTGTAACACTAATTTGGCAATATCTCAGTAACCGTAGCAACTATGAAAAATATTCCACTGTAGTGGTATTCATGACTTCGAAACCTCCACACTGGCTTAGTTCACTTAAAGGTGGACTAAGCTGTGGTGAACAAAAAATCTATATCTCACACTGTTTCCGCAATACAGGCATCGGAAGTCGCCAAGGGTGCCACAATGTTATCATATGGGAAATTTCTCAATTTTGGAGCGCTGTAACTATGGGACCATTGAATGCTTTGGGACCAAACCATCAAAAGGCACATCTGTGGGACCAGAGCTTGCCACCCTCAAATTTCAGCTCAAAAACCATAACTGTTTTGATGCTGTGGGGTGGGAAAGAATTGTTGTTTTTGTGTTATGTTTTTTCACAAATCACGAAAGTTTGGCAAACTTTTGCGACAGAATGGGCATGACACTTTCATGATTTGCAAAAGTGTTGCAACTGTTATGTCACAATTTTTGACAGTACGAGGGGTCCAATCGTCAAAAAGGCACTTCTGGTGGGGGGGGGGGGTTCCAAAAAAAAAAAGATAGTGCTGTGATCCTCAGGACCCAACTAGGTAAACACAGCAGTCAGTGTTTACCTAGGGGGTCCCAAATTTAAACACCAGACATTTTTCTCTCTCACTAACTGAAAACAAGATGGCCACCGCACAACAGTAAAAGGGTCACTTGTGACAGTAAAATGTAGTGGTGGTGGCTTTCGAGAGGCACACATATTTTTTTCCCATTGACTATAATGGGAAAATCGTTTTTTGAATAACTTTTGAACGGTTTAATATTTTTTCACCAAGTCTTTGAAAGGCACATCAGTGACCCAGACTGCACCTTCCCTGAAGATTTCAGACCAAACAGACTAATCATGAAGGCTGTAGCCTCGAGCAAAGAAACACACAAAACCCCCTTTTTTTGTGTTTTTTGGTGCTCTGCAGTTCCACAACTGCTTATCCGACCATAATGCAAACTTGACAGATCTAGAGATCTATGGTACCAGACCACACTTGCAAAATTGCAGGCAAATACATTGTATGGTAGCAAAGTTATTAAAGTGCAAAATTTGGGGTTTAACATAGAAGTGGCTGGGCAACCCTAACTATACTATAATATATACTGTGTGTGTATAAATATATATATATATATATATATGTCTGTCCATCTATCTATAATATACACTTATCGTTTCCCCACTCAGCTCAGCCAGCACCCAGTCGTATTGCCCCAAAGTGTTTATTTCCAAGAGCAAACTGCAGAGCCCCTCCAGTACCACTTGCCAACCCCCCCTCCCTTCCAGGTCCCCCCCCCCACAAATAGGTGGTGATATACCATTGTGGAGTTTAGCTGACACTAGGGTGCCCAATCCTCAATGTCGGATCCAGTAGTGATTTATTTTGTTCAACCTGAAAAAGAAAGCCTTCACTTGATATCTTTATTTTTTAAACCTAAAAAGGAAACCAGACGTCAATGTATATTTTTTCTCACCCTGAAAAAAAACGGTCCCTTGCTGATCTGATCCTGCACATGCCCACCCACCCCAACCTGACTCCCCAACTCATCACCCACAACCCCGCACCCCACAACGTACCCTCAGTCACCTGATTATGTCCCATGTCTTACATCCACTCTCTGATCAAAGATATGTCTTGCTGCTCGAACCGGCGACTGTGATATGAGAAAATAAAGTAAGTCCGATTTAATGTATTTCAATGGGATTGGAACTTTTATTAATAACGAAGTCATTTTTGAATATTTTTACACCAAATTTCCACCAGGGCTTTTTTGAGACAACACTTCATGAACAAGGGTGATGGAATTTTTCAAATCTAGCCCAAAAGGCAATTTCATGATAGCTATGCAAAATCACCTTTCGGCATGGATTTGAACAGGTTTACCTACCGACTTCATGAGGTGGGTCATAACAAGGCTATTTTGAAAATTTAGGGTCAAAGTATTAATAAACAACAAAGTTATGATTGTACACTGAAAATTTTCTACACTTGTTCATTTGGCAATTTTCAATATTTTTCCCCAAATTTTCAGCATAGTCATTTTTTCATACCACCTCATGAACATGACAGCTGACATTTTTCAAATCCTGGCCAAAATGTGTTTTTTGCACCTGTGGTGTGAAATGACATTTCGGGATGAATTTGAAAGTTTTCACCTACCAGACTCATGAGGTGGAGTCATCAGAAGACTAAGCTGAACATTTTGGCCCTGATTCTAGAAACATTATGCCTGGCGTAACAGCACTTGCACCAAGTAGAATGGCGCAAGTAGCAACTTACACCAGCAGTTGCAACTTGCGCAATTCTACAAAGTGGCCACATGTGCCAAGCAGCTGTTATGCCGGCAGTTGCGCCATAAACCCCCTGCAACATGACGCTAGGGGGTTTAGAGCAGCAGTTGTGCCCCATTCCAGAAGGGCAGCAATAAAGACCCCAATGTTGGGATTCTACAAGAACCCCCAGAGGAGAACTGGCTGATGTAACTTACATACGTCCTCCAAGGGTCCTATAGAACCCGGTCCATGTGCCCCCCCATGGGCATCCCCCTTAGTTGCCCTAATAGGCACCGCTAAACATTTTCATGATTGAGGGCCATGATCCTGCCCCATCCCG
This sequence comes from Neoceratodus forsteri, assembly GCA_016271365.2. NCBI lineage: Eukaryota > Metazoa > Chordata > Ceratodontiformes > Ceratodontidae > Neoceratodus > Neoceratodus forsteri. The sequence goes on from CM057450.1 coordinate 445,533,262, forward strand.
TACTATACACAGCCCGATACAGTAATGGCCCATGAGCTGCCCACACCCCCAGCCCCTGCAGTGTTCTTACAGAGCCCACAAGCTTCCCACCCCCAGTCCCCCGAATGCCCCATTGTGATATGCCCCACAGGGCGGCGCTGTTATCCCTCCCACCACTGCCCCGACCTCGAGTCACAGCCACAAATGCGGCTTTGTGTTTGAATTCTTATTTCAGATTGCAATCAGCAGTGTATAGTGTTCTTATTGTACAACAGACATATAATAAGTGTATAAGAAACATGGACAGATCCCAGCCCAACCCTGAGTTTGTCTAATCGCAAATGCATACACCAAATATGGCCTGGTAGTTTAGTGGCCTGACTTGTTAAAGAGTCTCATTTCGCCCCTTCGTTGTTAGCGGATTTCATTGCTCACGCCGCCACGCTGCCAGAGCGCTATTGGAGCATGCTCAGAAATTAATATCTGAGCATGTCTTTCCAGTAGCACTCTACTGAACTCAGTCAGTGGCTGGCCGTGGAGGTGAGAGGTGAGCTGTGCCAGTCGCCAGCTGGGGACAGGTGGGGAGTGCTGGGTGGGATGGCATGGCTGGGTGGGGGGCCACTAGACTACCAGGGCAGGGTATTTGCCACATTTGAGGCCAGCGACTCAGGGGTAGGGGCACGGTGGGGGGGGTTGATTGCACCACCCTACGGGGCTTATCAGAATGATGGAGTTGGGGACAGGGGGTGTGGGCAGCCCTGTGGGGCTCTTTCAGACCACTTCGGGGGGCTGGGAGTGTGAGCAGCCCTGTGGGGCTCTATATGCACACTTCAGGGGGCTGGGGGTGTGGGCAGCCCTGTGGGGCTTTATATGCACACTTCAGGGGGCTGGAGGTGTGGGCAACCCTGTGGGGCATATCTCTGGTGGTGTCAGGGGCATTTGGTGTGGCCAGCCCTGCAGGGCTCTGTAGGTATGTTTTGGGGGGCTGGGGGTGTGGGCAGCCTTGTGGGCTGGCTATTGTGGCTTGCTGGGCAGGGAGGTGCACTTGTGACCTGCATTTTGCAGCTTGTGACATGCTCACCAGGTGCGCCCATAGTTCGGCGTACCTGGCCGCATGTCACAAATAGCAGGACTTAGCTGCGGAGACCCTGCCTCTTCTAGACTAGAGCACAGGGTCAATGTCACAGTTGAGGGTGGCACAAGTTGCGTTTGGTGGCGACTTGCACCACCCTTCTTGAATTGGGCCTCTAGTGTAAAAATATGTTCAAATGACCAAGTTTTGAGTGATCATTGAAATATTTCAATGTTCACTCATAACTTCACTAATTTTCAATATTTTGACTCCAAACTTTCAACATAGCTATTTTTTCACATCACCTCATAAACATGACAGGTGTCATTTTTCACATCCTGCCCAAAATGTGTTTTCACACTTATGGCATGAATTGACATTTCAGCCAGCATTCTGTTAATTCCATATCTCTGTCATGTTTATAACGGAGAGTCATAAAACAACAATCTTTAAAATTTGAGGTCAAAATAACAAAAAATATTAAGCAATGTTGTGTGTATTGCCTGCCTTTATCCCAGCGGGTAGTGCTTTGCGATCCAGTGCTGGGCTGGTAAGCTGAATTCAAGGATGACCTCAGTGAGCCAGCTAAATGCACCAAGGCTGGGGGGATGGCACTGTCATGTGGCAGCATTCCCCAGCCCAGGAAGGAAAGGTGCAGGGTTGCCTGCATGAGCCCAAGTACCATATAGTGAAGAGAAATTTTCTCTTGGCAGAGGGCCCTGCATGTTTGTACACATGGCTGCCAGATGGTCCTGTGTTTTGGCAGATGGGGGGACTCTTTGCCCTGCATGTCTGTATCTGTAGCCACATGGAAGCGCAGGGCCAGAGGGCCCTGCATTTCTGCAGCCCACCAGGCAGCCCCACCAATTCTTGACATCTGTTGCCACACCAGGCCCTGCACTTCCACAGGCAGAGGGAATCTTTCCCTAGCATAGGGTTCAGAGGGTCTTGCACATCACATATGAAAATGAAAGCAGATTAGGCCTTGAGGTCTATTGCATCTGCTTAAGATGCAGCTCACAGTTTGACAAGTGCTGCTGCCCCCCCACTTCACATCTGTTCATGCAGGTCCCAAAGGGACCTGTGTGAATGGGGTTACGATTCCATTATTTCAAAAAGAATGGAAATTCTTTGCAAAAAAACAGTGGTAATGCACCAGTTAGGGTTCAATTTAACACCACAAAAATAGGGAAATGTGACATTAGGGTTTTCAACTCTAACTCCCCACTCCCTGGCAGCAAAAGGAAAAAACATTAGGGTTTTGGGTCTCTGGAGTCTTAATGAATCAATGGTGGAGTCTTCCTTGGGGTTGCCAACCCTAATGCTCACTCGTCCTCTAAACTGAAGCTTCCTATGTGAAGCACAAGGTACAGCTCCAAGCCAGTGCCTCATTGTGATATGCTCTTCAGTGGTAGGGCAATATCTCTTGCCACATGTTGCCAACACAATCTGTCATAGCTTTCTTCACTCAGAATCTGCAGGGCCCTGCGTGAAGAAAGGAGATCACTTCTGACCTTGTTTGCTGTGCAGGAAGGTGGGCATTAGGGTTGATAACCTCAAAGAAGACCCCACCACTGATTTACCAAGACTCTGGAGATCCAAAACCCTAATGCTTTTTCATTTTGCTGCTCAAGTGGTGAGGGTGAGGAGTTAGGGTTGGAAACCCTAATGCCACATTTGCATACTTTTGTGGCATTAACTTGAACCCTAACTGGTGCATTAATGTAGTTTTTTGCCAAGAATTTCCTTTCTTTTTGAAATAGTGGAATCATATTCCAATTGACACAGGTCCCCTTGGGACCTGTGTGAACAGATGCAGATGTGCAGGGCCCAGGCAGGGAAGACTATCCACCTATGGAAGTGCAGCAATGGATGTCAAGAATTCATGGGGCTGTATAGTGGGCTGTGGAAGTGCAGAGCCCTCTGAACCCTGCGATTCGACATGGCAACAGATACAGATGCACAGGACAAAGAGTCTACCTCTTATCCAGTGCACAAGGCTCTCTGCAGCTGATGGGTGCAGAGGTACAGGGCCCTATGTCTAGAGTAGAGTTGTCTTTGCTATATGGTACCTGGACCCATGCAGGCAACCCTGCACCTTTCATTCCCTGGCTTGGGGGCTGTCATAGAACAGCACCATCCCCCCACCTTCATCCAATCCAGCTGAGTCACTGAGCTTGCTCCTGAACTCAGCTTACCAACACGGGATCACAAAGCACTACCTGTTGGGGCAAAGACAGACAGTACAGACAAAGTTTCTTAATAATTATAATTTTGTAATATATGGATAAGCCTCAATAATACTATACTAAGTTATACAAAAATGTCCCAGTAATACATCACTACTCTCAATAATACAATCCTGAAAAGTAATAATACTATTGTTTTTGCTGATAATACTACAGTTCAAAGGTCATCTCCAACTGTAAAATTATCAATGGATCCATATATTACAAACAAATAACAGAAAGATAAGTGTTTTACAAGGCAGTAATACCATCTCAAGGTTTTGGGGACTTGGGACCTCTCAAGCTTCATTCTCGAGGTTCCATGTCCCCAAAACCTTGCGATGATAATACTGCCTTGTAATACACACTTATCTATTTTTCTATTTTTAATAGATTCTGACGATTTTCAAGGCAGTTGTTTTATAACTCCTCCTATGTCATGTGTCATTTATAGTATATTGCCCAAATTGTCATTTCTCAACCCCAAGTGCAAAAACACATCTTGTCCAGGATTTTATAAATGACACCTGTCATGTTTATGAGGTAGTATGAAAAATGGCTATGTTGAAAGTTTGGAGTCCAAATATTGAAAATTAGCAAAGTTATGAGTGAACATTGAAATATTTCAATGTTTACTCAAAACTTGGTCATTTTACCAAATCTTTTTACTGTATTTTCAACATAGTCTTCTTATCATCCGACCTCATGAACCCAGTAGGTGAACATGTTCAAATCCCACCTGAAAGGTGATTTCACAAAGCAAATGTGAAATCACCTTTTGACCCACATTTGAATAATTCCACTGCCCTTGGTCATGAGGTGAGGTCCCAGAAAGGTTCTGTTGAAATTCTGGTGTAAAAATATTAAAATATGACAAAGTTATGAATAAAAGTTCAAACCCCATTGAAATACATTTTACCTTTTCTCATATCGCAGTCACCGGTTCCAGCAGCAAGAAGTGTCTTCAATTGCAGAGTGGATCTATGTTGTGGGAGATGTTCAGGTGATTGAGGGTGTGTGTGGGATGTGGGGTGGTGGGAGCTGAGTTGGAGGTTTGGGTGGAGTGGGTGGTGTGTGTGTGTGGGGGGGGAGGTCAGATTGGCAAGTGACCATTTTCTATCTTACAGGTTTAAGCCAAAAAACAAAAAAATTAACCAGGGTGGTTTTCTTTGTTTCAAGGGACTTTCCAACACAGAGGATTGGGCACCACAGTGTCGGGCTACAGTTCTGTGGTACCAAGGGTGGGCACCTCGATGCTGCCATGTATATAATGGGAAGGGGGTGTTGTAGCTATAAAAATAAGCCCACTCAAACCAATAGCATATACAGGAATGGATTTAATTAGCAAACTTTAGCAATAAAACAGTAAAGTTTATGTTACAAAAAACTTTCAGAATTTTTGAGAGCTTTTCAGGAAGGCTTGGTCTGTGAGGAGGTACTTTTCTTTTTCCATTTCTTTAAATTTTCTACACTTAATTGCTGTTTTAGATAAACTAATTATGTTATCAAAGCTTATTATTATTAGTTCTGAACTTGTGGGAAAAGAAAAATTAATTTTTTGGTGGTAAGCATAATCTAGGTTAATATTGTTCTTTTTAGTATGTGTAAAAATTTAGTAGTAGTAAAACAACTTTAGTTATACAGGCAAGTATTCAAGCATCCAAATATTACACCTTAGGGACATAAACATAGAAACACAGAAACATAGACTTTGACGGCAGATAAGGACCGCTAGGCCCATCTAGTCTGCCCATTTCCCTACCTACAGGATAGGCCGCAGATCCTAGTTAACCAACAGCCTATATCTTCCTGCCCCCCACAAGAATTGCCTTATGTCTGTCCCATGCATTCTTGAATTCTCCCACAGTTTTAGACCCTACAACTTTCAGGAAGGTTGTTCCATGCATCCACTACCTCTCTCTGTGAAATAATGCTTCCTCACATTGCCCCTGAACCGCCTCCTTCTATCTTTAAATTGTGTCCCCTTGTTCTTGCAAGTCTCTTTTCTGAAAGATGCTACCCTCTTGGACTTTGTTGATTCCTTGAGGTACCTGAAAGTTTCTATCATGTCCCCTCTCCCTTCTTTCCTCAAGGGTATACATATTAAGCTCCTTTAGTCTCTCCTCATACGGCTTCTCTTGCAGACCCTGCACCATTTTAGTTGCCCTCCTCTGGACTGCCTCTATCCTGTCTATGTCCTTGCGGAGATGGGGTCTCCAGAACTGGACACAGTATTCCAGATGGGGTCTCACCAACTGTCTGTACAGAGGGATAACAACTTCCTGTTTTCTGCTGCTGATGCCTCTCCCTATACATCCCAGTATACCTCCGCCCTCCCTACTGCCTTCTCACATTGCTTGCTAACCTTAAGGTCATCTGATATGATTACCCCCAGGTCCCTTTCCTGTTTTGTTGTTGTTACTACCTCCCCACCCATTGTGTATTCTTCCCCTGGGTTCTTGTTTCCCAGGTGCATTATTTTGCACTTTTTTGCATTGAATCTTAGCTGCCATATGTCTGACCATTCCTCCAACCTTGCCAAGTCCCTTTTCATCCTTTCCACGCCTCCTTGTGTATCAACCCTGTTGCAGATCTTTGTGTCATCTGCAAAAAGGCATACTTTTCCTTCCAGTCCCTCTGCAATGTCACTGATGAAGACATTAAAAAGGACTGGACCCAATACTGAACCCTGCGGTACCCCACTAGTAACCGCCCTTTCTTCAGAGTGGACTCCATTTACAATTACCTTCTGTGTCCTGTTGTCCAGCCAATGTTTTACCCAGGTTACCACCCTGGGACCCACTCCCAGGCTGGTTAATTTGACTAATAATCTTTTGTGTGGGACTGTGTCAAATGCCTTGCTAAAGTCTAGGTAGGCCATGTCCACAGCCCCTCCCTGGTCTACTACTTTGGTCACCCAGTCAAAGAAATCTATTAGATTCGTCTGACATGACCTTCCCACTGTGAACCCATGCTGCCTTGGATCCTGTGCTCCACTGACCTCTAGGTACTCAACTATTCTTTCCTTCAGAAGTGACTCCATCACTTTCCCTACCACAGAGGTCAGACTGACAGGTCTGTAGTTTCTTGCCTCTGTCTTGGTCCCACTTTTGTGAAGGGGAATCACATCCGCCTTCCTCCAGTCCTCGGGTACCACACCATCCTCCCATGATTTATTAAAAAGAGTAGCCAGTGGTTTCACTAGTTCCTTCCTTAATTCTTTTAGAATTCTGGGGTGAATTCCATCAGGACCCATTGCTTTGTCCATCTTCAGTTTTAGGAGTTCTTGCAGAACCCTTTCTTCTGTGAAAGGACTGGGATCGACCCCCCTATCAAGAGTGCTTCTGTTAATTGGATTAGGCACTTCCCCCTCCTCTTTTGTGAATACTGAGCAGAAATATTCGTTCAGTATTCCTGCTTTTTCACTGTCCCCCTCTGCCCACCCACCGTTCATTCTATTCAGCCTCACTATCCATCCTTTGTCTTTCTCACGCTGATGTACCTATAAAGGTTTTATCCCCTTCTTAACTGAGTTGGCTATCTTTTCCTCAGTTTGGGCCTTGCTATTCTGACTTCCTCCCTGCTTCTTTCTGCCTTAACTGGTACAGCTCTCTGTCCTGCTCCTTCTGTGTTTCCTTATACTTCTGGAATGCTATCTTTTCTTCCTGACTTTCACAGCCACCTCTCTGAGAACCATAGTGGCTTTTTCTTTCGTTTTGATTTGTTTATTTGCTTCACACAAAGGCTTGTTGCCTCTGTGATGGCAGTTTTGATAATTCCCCATTGTTGCTCCACACCTCCTTCTAGCCTGTTTGCTAGTGCTTTTCTGAGGCACTCTCCCATCTTGCCAAAGTCAGCCCTCCTAAAGTCCAGTACCCTCACTTTTGTATGGCTTGACTCTGTAGCTGAGTTTAACGTGAACCACACTGTTTGATGGTCACTTGTCCCCAGATGGCAACCCACTTCTAGATCTGAGATCCTCTCACTGCCCCTGTTTGAGAGTACAAGGTCTAAGATTGCTCCCTCACGAGTGGGTTCCGAAACTAGCTGTCTAATGCCTGCCACCTGTAGGGCGTCAAGAATGGCCCTGCTCTTGGATGTGGCTGCAGCAAATGTGCTCCAGTTAACATCTGGCATATTCAGGTCTCCCATCAACAGTATCTCCCTTTCTCTGCCATTCTAAGAATGCCTTCCATCATATCCTTGTCCATTCCTTCCCCTGACATGGGGGTCTGTACACAACCCCTGTGCGGATTGTGGTGCCTTTCCAGTCTCCAAGGTGACCCACAGTGCCTCCTCTCCTCCCTGTTTACTCTTTTGTTCAGTTGCTTTTATCCCTTCCTTTACATAGAGAGCTACTCTTCCCCCTCTTCTCCCCTGCCTGTCTCTCCTGTAGGTTATGTACCCTGGTATGTTAACATCCCAGTCATGGTTCTCTGTGTACCATGTTTCTGTGACTGCTACAATATCCAGGCATCCCTCTTCCATTAAGGCCACCAGCTCAGGGAGCTTGTTGCCCAGACTACGGGCATTGGTACTCATTACCCTCCATTTCCTGATGGCCTTACCCCTTTTGCCCCATCCCTGTCCTTCTTGCCTTTGTCACTTTCTCCATTTACCACTGCCCTTCTCCCTATCGACACCTCCATGTTGGTGTTTGCCACACTTACTACCGTGATTGTTTGGGGGGCTAGGATTTTCCTGCTCCTTTCCAGTGCCTCCCCCCTTGGCTAGTTTAAAAGCTTGCCAATGAAGCATTTAAACCTATCACCTAGGATCCTGGTTCCCCTCCCAGACAGATGCAGCCCATCATGCCAGTATAGGCTTGCATCACTCCAGGTGGACCCCAGTCCCCAATGAAGCCAAATCCCTGAGCTCCACACCAGTTTTTCAACCACTGATTGAATCCCATAGTACGGAACACCCTAGCCTCTCCTATGCCATAGATGGGTAGCACCTCCGAGAAGGTTACCGTGCGTGCTACTTGACTAAGGCCCCTCCCCAATTCCACAAACTCTTCCTGCACTTCTCTAATCCCTTTCTTAGCCAGGTCATTTGTCCCTAGGTGGACAATGACATCCAGCTCCCTCCCCTGTGCAGCTGCTCCGGCAATCCTGAGGATTCGCTCCCTGTCCCTCCAAGCCATGGCGCCAGGCAGGCACCTTACCTCCCTCTCCCCTTCCTTGCCCAGTTCTACCTTCCTAACAATGGAGTCCCCCACCAGGAGTTGTTTCCTTCCCCTGCAGGGTCCCCTGCCACCCTCCTGTGGGTCTCCCTTGTGGAGGTTCCCAGCATCCTCCTTGGTCTCCACTCGATAGAGGAACCACACTTTGCCAGAATGGCATAGGAATTGTGGAGAGGTACAACTGGAGGGATGTGCCTCTGTTCCACCACCCTCACCCTCCCTGAGCCCACTGTGGTCCAACCGCTCCTTTTTCTTGGCAACCTCTGAGGCAACGGCAGTGGCACTGGTGGTCCCTGGATGGAAGAGGAGGTCCCACAAATCCTGGCCAACTCAGCCTGGAGATGAGCAACCTCCTCCCTCAGCCCAGAGAGGTGCCTGCTGATGGGACAACACCGCATCCTCCAGAACATCTCCCGGAAGACTGCTGCTCCACAGCCACTGCACTGCACCACTCCAATCATGTCTTATTTCTGGCCCCTTAACTGTTTGCAATCCTTACTCTTTCCTCTGTTTTTTTTCTCTCTCTCTCTCCTTACTTTCTGCCTGTGTTCCCTTTAAGCTCCTGATTGTCCTGTTCTGAGACAAGAATATCCTATATTTCTCAGTAGACCACTTACTTGTTCAGAGGCAGACCTCCAGCAGCTAGAGGGCCGGAGGCTACTCTTGCCCTTCTAGGATGGTGGGTCCTTGGTGGTTCTGTGATCACTCACTTCCTGCCCCTAAACAGGAAGTTCCTGTTGTCAGTCAAATCCTGTGCCTATAAAAGTAGAACTAGCTTTGGGTGGAGGGGTGGAGCGGAGGGAAGGAGGGCAATATAGTCCCAGTAGAGAAGTTCAGTCACACAGCAGTCCTTTCTCCTGGTGTTTTCTGCCAAGCTATTAGCAGAATCTTTCTAAGGCCGTCTTTAAATGTAGCTTTCTTCTAGCTAAGCCACTCCCCCTACTTACCAGATCTTTCTACACGTAATTTAAACCTCACAGCAGTTAAGTCCTTTCAGTCACCTGAGATTTACACCTAGATGACTTTTCAGTTACCCATTCAGTTCAGTTAACCCAAACACACACTTTTTTTTTTGTTTTGTTTTGTATGTTAGTTTTTTTACCCTAAATTAAAGGTCCAAATACAAAAGTTCTTCTACTTTAGTCCCAGCAGAGAAGTTCAGTCACACAGCAGTCCTTTCTCCTGGTGTTTTCTGCCAAGCTATAAAGCTATAAAGACCCTGTTTTCAAGGTATTCCTGTATTTAACACGACAATAATGAATTACAGCACAGGGATACAGACTAAAATTCAAATATATCATATACATCAGTATTTAACATAACAGACAACATAAATACCTGATGGTTTTGATTCAGGAACAATTTGAATATTGTAAGCCCCTAGTAGCAGAGACATTCGTGCAATTTTGAGTTAACATATTGTTTAAACAAAGCAACAGACAATGTCAAGTCCCTATACTGGATTGGAAAATTATTCCAGGCAGTCGTTGCTCGATATTTAAAAGTCGGCTCCCCAAGCTTGTTTCTGGGTTTAGGAATCTTCATGTGCATAGTTTTGTCCCGTAGAAAAAATGTATAATTTTTCCACTCACTTATTGAACTGACTAGTCTGGTAGACTCACCAGATTTTAAACATTTAAATAAAAGAATAGCTCATACCTTGTCTCTTTTTTGTTGAAGTGAATTCCAAGCCAAATCTCGGTAAAGTGTACAATGGTGGACATTAAAGCCCCTTTTTAGCACAGATCTGGCTATTTTATGATAACTCACATCTAGCCTTCTTAATGATTTTTTTTGTACTGTTATTAAATATATGACTGCCATAGTCTAGGAGGGGAATCAGCAGCTGGTTTGCCACAGTCGTATGATCTTTTCTGGTCAGGCAATGAGATGCACATCTCATAGCCCCCAGCTTTCTCCCCACCTTATTTACCAAGGAGTTTATATGTAATTCAAAGTTTAAATGATGGTCGAATTCCACTCCCAGGTACTTATAGCTTACTACCTGGGATAGGATTCATCCATCCATTGCCCTGATTTTTAGAGTTTGAGTACAATTTACTTGATTCCCTTTATTTGTACAGAACAACATACTTTGGGTCTTTTTCAGATTCATGAGCAAATCCTTCAACGCAAACCACTGTTCCAAATGATCAGATTCGGCCTGAAGTTTAGTCTCAACATCGTGAGGATTTATTCCCTCTGTGACTATTACTGTATCGTCAGCGTATAGTGTTATATGTGTATTCTGCACAATACTGGGGAGACTATTTATGTACACCAGGAACATCAAAGGGCCCAGTATTAAGCCCTGGGGTACGCCCCTGGTTATTGAGACCAGGTCTGAACTTGGGATTGATTTTCCAAATATGATTTAAACCAGGCCAGTGGTTCGTTCTTTACTCCTATCACTTCTAGGCAGGTCAAAAGTCTTCTATGTTCCACCATCTCAGAGGCTTTGGACAGGTCCACGAAGACCATGCCCATGGACCAGCCCTTTCCAAGGGGGGTAACCAGTTGGTCATAAATGTCAGTGGGCACAGTGTCTGTGCATCGTCCCTTCCTAAATCCATATTAGAAAGGTGTTATCCTCCAATATTTTTCTAGATATCCCATTAGTTGAGCATGGACTAGGCGTTCCATCAGTTTTGAGATGATTGATAACAGGGTACTAGACCTGTAATTTGTAGGATCTGAGGGATCTCCTCCTTTAAAATTTGGAATGACCTTAGCTGTTTTCCATTTGCTAGGGAATATCCCCTGGGTTAAACGTGTGTGAGGGGTTTAGAAATATCTGCAGCTGTATCCTTCAAAAAATGGGTTTCTGTATGGTCCATACCACATGCTTTATTATGTTTAAGTTTATTTATTTCTACAAGCACCTCCCTAGGTGCACTCATCCTAAATCTAAAATCTGGAATACTAGTATTATTGTTACTTTGGTCCTCCATGGCGTTGCTATTTTGTTTTAGATCCAGATTTTAACCCTTTGTCCACCACTACCTTACCTACAAACATGAAAATTAAGTCAAGTATGTTTCCTGGACTAGATAGTTTCCCTTTGCTATATTCAGCCACTGATGTATAGTGATAATATAGAAAATTGTCAGCTGAAATCTCTCTAGACTTATTTTCTCCCTTTTATAGGACTTAACCTGTACTGTTGCGTATTGATATTGTATAGATTTCCTTCTATGAAATGCTTTACTTAACATTCTGCATCAGATAGTATGGACAGTATGAGTGTAATCTGATGATAATGTTAATTCATTAAAATATAATTAATTATAAGTAAAAAAAACAAATAATGTGAAGAGGGTGTGTGACCTGGAGGGGAGAGGGTGAAAAGAAATTGTACCCGGGGTGGGCACCCCGGTCTGCTTAGTCAACATTAATTTATACATGGGAAAGTGGAGTGCAAGTGACCTGAAGGGAAAGGGGGAGAAATATATTATAAATTACTAGTGAACCAGGGTGCCCACCCCTAGTACCACTTCTTTCTCTCCCCTCACCTCCAGGTTGTCTGCCCCCCAACTCCCCATCCCCCAAACCAGCAAAAGGACACAACCATACAAGCAACCATAGACAGCCATCATCAGGTAAGACAAACAACATTCAGCTGTTTCCAGATAACACAAAAGCAGTAGCACTAATATGCTACTTTAATGTATTTGTATCTATGGCATGCACACTGCAAGACATACACACTCACATGCCATTGCAGGTAGAAATCCATAATACTCAAATCACAAAACTGGCTCTGTGTACAGAAGCACAGGCCCCTGCAGCCACAGATACAAATCCACAGTTCCCAAATTACAAGAGTTATTTTGACTGCAGAAGAACAGGCCCTATGGAGCATGTACTTCTGTAGCCCATGTACTCATGGACACTGCAAGACATACACACACTTGACAGGCCTGCACTTCTGAAGCCACATGTGTAAAATATACATGCCAGCCTCTGACTGCAGCAGCAGCACAAGTGCCACAAAATCCATGATACTAAAACTGCAACAGTACTTTTGTCTGCAGAAGCACAGGCTCCTGAGGGGCATGCACATCTTTAGCCACAGGTGTAAGACATACACACCAATGTCTGGCTCCAGAAGGTTAAGATCATGTGGGGCCTACAGTTACACAGCCAGAAACAGTGTTGCAATTTGGGTATCATAGTTTCAGCAACAGATCTAGAAACTGATCAAGGGGCTAACAGTTTTCCATTTATGCAGATGCATATAGTAAACTTTGCACTAGAGGATCATGCTGTCTAGCAAGCTATCTTGTACAGCATTCATGAGTATGTATGGTTACAGAGCTGTCGGCCACATGGGGCCTTCTGCAGCAACACATATTCATGCACACTGTATGACATACACACACACAGGTGTGGCTGCATAACAAGAGGTCTCTGTCCAGCATGTTCTTCTGCAGCCACAGATATAAATCCACAAAAGTAGTACATCAGTGCTACTGCATTTGTGTCATCTATTAACAACTGTATGTTGTTTGCCTTATCTGATGATGGCTGTCTGTGGTTGCTTGTGTGGTCTTGTCCTTTTGCTGCTTGGGGGAATTGGGAGTTAGGGTTGAAAATCCTAACACCACATTTTCCTACTTTAGTGGCATTACATTGAACCCTACCCAGTGCAATAATGCAATTTTTTGCAAATAATTTTCTTTCGAGATAGTGGAATCATATCCTTATTCATGAAGGTCTCCTCAGGACCTCAGTGAACAAATGCAGATGCACAGGGCCCTCTGGACCCTGCACAAAAGAAGGTCTCCATCCACCTAATAAAGAGCAGGGCCCTGAGGGCCTGCACTTCCATGCAATAACAGAGTTCAAGAATTCATGGGGATGTCTGGTGGGCTGCGGAAGCATAGGGTCCTCTGGGCCCTACACTTCCGTATGATGGCAGATACAAACTCACAGGGCAAAGAGTTCATCTCTCAGTCAAAGCGCAGGGTCTTCTTGCACCCACAGGTGCAGAGGTGCAGGGTCCTATGGCACTAGAAGAGTTGTCTTCATTATATGGTACTTGGGCCCATGCAGGAAACCCTGCACCTTACCTTCCCAGGCTGGAGGGAGGTGTCGCATAACAGCGCCATCATCCCAGCCTCAGCCCATCCAGCTGGCTCATTGAGCTCTCTTCTGAACTGAGCTCACCAGTACAGGATCACAAAGTAATACCCACTGCAGTAAAGGCTGGCACTACACACAACGTTTCTCAATATTTTTTTGTTACATTTTGACCCAAAATTTTCAAGACAGTCTTTTTATGACTCCCCCTTATAAACATGACATGTGGCATTTATAGATTAGTGGCCAAAATTTAATTTTACACCATGAGTGTGAAAACACATCTCATCTAGGATTTGCAAAACGCCACCAGTCACGTTTATAAGGTGGTGTAAAAAATGGCTATGTTGAAAGTTTGGAATCAAAGTATTGAAAATGAACAAAGTTATGAGTGGAGGCTGAAATATTTCAACATTCACACACATAGTTTGGTCATTTTGCTATATTTTTCCACCAAATTTTTAATTGTCATGTTACCACCTCATGAACCCGGTAGGTGAAAATTTTCAAATCCTGTCTGAAACGTGATTTCGTAGAACAACTGTGAAATCACTTAATGGCATGGATTTGAATAATTTCAACTGCCTTGTTCATGAAGTGGAGTCCCAATAAGGCCAAGTTGAAATTTTGGTGGAAACATATCGTAAAATAGCAAAGTTATGGGAGAACGTTGAGATATTTCAACATTCACTCATAACTTGGTCATTTTACCTTATTTTTCCACAAAATTTTCAACATAGCTCTCTTATGACTCCACCTCATGAACTCAGTAGGTAAAAATTTTCAAATCCCACCCAAAAGGTTATTTTACAGAGCAATCTCAAAAAAATCACGTTTTGGGACTGATTTGAAAAATGTTACCTACCTTGTTCATGAAGTGGGGTTTCAAAAAGGCCATATCGAATATTTGGCATAAAAATATTGAAAAATTACAAAGTTATGAGTAAAAGTTCAAAACGCTTTAAAATACATTAAATAGACTTACCATGTTCTCCCAGATCACAATTGCTGGTTCCAGCAGCAAGACGTGTTTTCGATCAGAGAGTAGATCTATGCTGTGGAACACTTTTAGGTGAGTGAGGGTGTGTGGATGGTGTGGAGTGGTGGATGCTTAGTGGGGGGTCAGGGTGGGGTGGGTGGAGGGTGGGGGTGTCAGATCAGTGAGGGACCATTTTCTTCTTTGCAGGTTTAAAAAAATAAGAAAGAGCAACAAGGGATGGTTTTATTTTTGAACTGGGGACTCACTGGAGACTGGGCGTCCTTGTGTTGAAATATGCATTGGCAGCACTAGGGTGAGCACCCTGGTGCTGACACATATGTATTGAAAAATCTGGTGAGTGACCTGAAAGTGAGAGGGTAGAAACAAGTGGTATTGGGAGTGGGCACTTTAGTCCTCTTTTATATTATGATAATTTGGAGAATTTACATTATCGAGCCAGGGAATGCTGCTGACGAATAGAAGCGCTCCTTTCCTCTGTGTGTGAGACACTCTTATTCTGTGAAGAGAGTCTCATGTGCAGATCCCCTTGAAATGGACACGTTATGGGATAGTTTTATAAAAATAGTAATACATTATTAATCATGCTGGATCAATAATATATTAATACCACTACACAGACCACACTTATGCTGCTAAGAGTGGTCTCACTTACATTCTTAGGGTATCAGAACTTCTCACCTTTGGTTTGTGGTTCCCATACCCTTAAAATGCACATGAGGCCACTCATACAAGCACAAGAGTGGTCTTCTTGGTAGTATTAACATACATATTAGGATGGGAGGGTGGGCAACCTGGAGGGGAGGGGATAGAAAATAGGGGTTCTGAGGATGGGCACCGTGGTCCACTTAAAGGGACACTAAACATTGCAGAGGTCACCCAAACTGTGAAAGCCCATGAAAAGATCTTTCAAATGAGGTATTGGGTTTACATGTAGGCGACAAGAGTCTTGAGATATGAATAGCTAAGTTATGTGTAAATCAACTCATAGCAACAACCATTTCAAGCAGTCTTGAAAACAGGAAGTGATGTCACTGAGGGGCCAGCCCAATGTTGTCAATTACAGCTTGCCCCTCAGTGACATCACTTTCTGTTGTAAGATTGCATGAAATGGCTGCTGCCTTGTTTTGATTTTCAGATTATTTAAATATTCATATCTTGGGACATGTGGCACCTACAAGGTAGCCAAATACCTCGTTCAGCATAACTTTTCATGGACTTTCACAGTTTGAGAAATCATTCTAATGTTTACAGTCCCTTTAAGAGCTATAGAATAGAAAAATAGATAAATAGATAGATAGACAAACAGACAGAAACAAACTAACATAGAGTGCCAGCTCACCAGACTGAAGGTTTACTGCTCCCACTCCACTCAGCAGCATGACTCCAGCTGTGGCTGCACAAATCAAGAAAGTCCTGCTTTTCTGATACAGAGAACACAGGTGAACAGATCCTCTCACTAAGCCAGCCACCCAAGATTTTCAGGTTCTCAGAAATGTTATTTCCAGGTCAATTTTCAGAATACAAACACCTGAATCTAGTGAAATGGGTCCCGTTCACTTAGGTTCAGGTGTTTGTTTTTCAAAAATATATCATTTTTATTTATTCTGAATATTTATTTAGTTAAAAAAATAAGATGGCAGCCATCATGATCAATATTTTTTCTCACAATCAGTAATTTGCAATAGGTAAGTGCTCACAAATTATATTTTCTATCGTTCATATCAGAGGGTTATCAAAAACCCTACTGAGCATGTTCAGAAAAAAATGTTTAATCCTTATAACTGCAGAGCCATTTAATACTTTTCATGAAACCTTTGAGAGACATTATCTTGACACAGGCCACTTCTACCCTGAAAGTTTTGTGAAAATATGCCATACCATCTAGGCTGTACTTGAGACAAAAAAAAGTGCGTTAAGTGTAGGAATGAAATCCTTAATTTATTATTTTTTGACATTCCATATCTTGCCAACTGCACAAGTTGCCATCACAAATCTTTTCACATCTTAAGACCCTGCCAGCTAGACCACGCATGCCAAATTACAGGCTGTTTAGTTGAATGCCACCATTACTAAGGTGCAAAAACTGTGGTTTAACTTTAAACACCTCATTCAACCCTAGCTATACTGGCGCTATCATGCCAGTATGAGGTACATATGTGCAAAACTCGAGTTTGATTATTTATAATAAGCAAATTGTACTATCCAGTAATAAATTTATAGTCTAGAGGCCAGATATTCAAAACTTTGAGCTGGGTGCAAACTGTTTGTGCAGGGTTAGCACGGAGTTAGCACAGGTCCGCTATATTCAAAAGGTCAAATAGCGCACGCAAACTGCATTAGTGTCAGGGGAAAATAATAATGTATGCAAGGGGCAAACTGAGGGAGCATGTACATGAATACAGGTGCAATGCTATATTCAGTGAATAGCGTCGCACAGTGTGTTTTTGCGTGACTTAGTGCAACACTTTGCATGGTGCAAATTACCACCCAGGAAAATGTAGTCTTATCTCTGGGCAAACCAGATTTGCTCGACTTTGTGGCTTTGCACGACTTTTGCATGGCTTTGTGCGACCCTAACTAGTAAGTAGGACACATAGAAATAAGCCTGCATCAGAAAACATATGAGTAGAGATTAACAGAGCTCAATATGTATACCCTAGAGTAAAGGAGGGATAGAGGTGATATGATCAAAACATTCAAACACCTTAAGGGCATTAACAAGGTGAAAGAGTCTAACATGTTTCAATATAAGAAAAATAGCAGTACAAGAGGACACAGCATGAGATTAGAGGGAGGCCGATTAGGGGGTAATGTGAGGAAGTTCTTTTTCACAGAAAGGGTGGTGGATGCATGGAATAGCCTACCTCAGGAAGTGGTGGATATGAATACAGTGCAGGGCTTCAAACAGGCATGGGATAAGCATATGAGAGCAATACAGATGAGTATGAATAGATAGGTCATTGACAGAGCAAAGGCCGATGGCACATTTGTAAGGTAGAAAAAGAAGTGGGCAGACTTGCGGTCCTTATCTGCAGTCAACGTTTATGTTTCTATGTTTCTAAGCCAGACATAGAGGAAACATGCTGCTCACTGATGGCATCGCTATGATGCCATCATCTGCCACCAGTCCCAGCCATGCCAGGCAGTAAGTGGTGACCCAGCTCCCAGTGAACACCATGGCAGTGCGGCCATACAGCACACACCTGGAGACAACCCTTCTATGGACACCAACAGATGCCAGCACACACATGCAGCACTGTGGGTATGGAGGATGTTGAGGGGAGGGTGTAAAAATGGCCAGGCTGCACCACAGACTGGATGCGGCCACAAGGCTGGGACAAGCCACGCAGTGCAAATGGGCCAGTGTTGCGAATACCCCAACACCAGTGTGCCTGTCTGATGGTATGTGCTCCCCCAGCCACATATCACACATCTGTACTGACACCACAGCACACACAGCCAGCCGTGTATATGTCACTGTGAGCATTCCATGCCAGTGGTGTAGTGTCTGTGGGTCGCACAACAGCATAACAGTAATGTCCACTGTCAGTAAACATCTGCAAGTTGGGCCTGTCACTGTGTACAGTGCAGTGGTCATCACTGCCCTACACACTATAGGCATTGCTGTGTCCCTCACACTACTGGTCCCCTTGCTGCTGTAGTGTCTGCTGTGCACTGTAGCATGAACTACAGTTTGACAATTGCATGCAGCACTACCACCTGTGCCTGTGCTGTGTAGTCCCCTGGGGCACAATATTCTATGCTGTACTGTACAAATGTAGCCTGCAGCTACCACCATGCACTCCCAGACTAACCTACAGGTGGAGCTGTGGGCAGACCCAGCCAGCCCCTGTACTTCCAGACTGACCTACAGGTGGAGCTGTGGGACCCTGCAACAGCGCTGGGAAAACTGCATGCAAATTAGGTCATAATGTGATACTAATCTGGATGTTTGCCCACAGACTACCTAAGTAGGCTCATTTGCATATGCCTTTTGAATCTAGCAAAGTTTTGCCTCGGGGCAAATGTGATTGCGCTGGGCAAATGGCTTAGCTCCAGGCTAAACCTGCGCAAATGTGTTTGAGCTGCGCAAAGATTTCAGAAATATTGTACATTTTTGCACAATGTAATTTCAGATGAGCTGCTGCTTGCAGCTTTACTGACTCCACTCCTTTGCTAGCACACACATTGGCCACATAGTTCACCTCTACCTTCCTTCACGTAGCTGTAAACTGGGATGCTGGAGTACAGTGTACAGTTCTGGAGACCATACCTACGTAAGGACATAGACAGGGTAAAGAAGGTTCAGAGGAGGGCAACAAAGGTGGTGCCTGGATTACATCACAAGTCCTATGAAGACAGGTTGAAGGAACTGAACATGTACTCCCTGGAGGAGAGGAGGGAGAGAGGGGATATGATAGAGACATACAAGTATCTCACAGGGAGGAACAGGGTGCAGGAATACACTATTTTTAAGCGAGAAAAAGATGTTCCAGGACTAGAGGGCATGGGATGAAGTTGGAGGGAGGACGATTCAGAGGAAACATGAGGAAGAATTTCTTCACAGAACGGGTGGTGGACAAGTGGAACACCCTGCCAGAGGAAGTGGTGGGGGCTGAAACAATCACGGGATTTAAGAATGCATGGGATAGACATAAAGGAATTCTGGAGGTCAGGGGTTAGGGGTAACAGACTTCTAGGAAAACATAAACTGAACTTACAAGCTCAAATGGGCAGACTGGGTGGGCCATAGGCCCTTATCTGCTGACACTGTCTATGTATCTATGTATCTATGCTGTTGTGGTTTGTACTTCCTGGTTGTTATATTCAGAGCTGTCTTATTCCCGGACTATTTTTGCACTGCACTCCCAGCCCAGTTTGCCCGGCTTCCTTAACATGCTATATTCAGCAGGTTTAGCACTGGGGCTATCCCTTTTGAATATAGCGAGATATTGGGTTCGGGCTAATTTAACACACCGGGCAGTGCTAATTTAGCCCTGGGGCAAAGTTTTGAATATCTGGCACTATCTGTTCTACTGCTTTAACTATGGTGGGGTATACAATATACTGATAGATGTTTTTGTACATTTTGATGCTGTTTGTCTAAATTTCATAGTGTATGTCTAATATATAAACTGGTGCTTCATAAAGAAATGGATAGTCAATTGATTTGAAAATTATTATGACAAATGCAAACACATTTTTATGTTATTTCAATTGAGTTTATTTATTTATCTATATGTATGTCATTTTGATAACTGGGTAGGCCCACTAAAACTGGAGGTCCTTTTTTCAGGGGCAACTCAGGATTAATTGCAGATATATATGACAAAGTACATATGGAAATGCACAATACACCGCAATTTACAAGGTGAACATGTACATATCAAATTCAGATTATTTAGAAAGTAAGAAATAAGATGGCGACTAGGTTACAGTAGGAGGGTTATCTACACAGTGATCTACAGCATGAGGTACCTTGCCGTGAACAATAAGACAAAGGTCGTAGGGAACAATCAACAATAACAGGAACATGAGCAGCTGTCAAGTAGATATATCCTTAGCCCCTTTCTGAAGCGGGAGAGAGTGTTAGTGTTTTATAGGACCTCAGGGAGGGAATTCCAGAGAGAGAAGGAGCTAAAGGATCTCTTCCCCATAGTCATACATATCCTAGGCACCTCAAGCAACTTTCTATTAGAGGTACAGAGCAGCCTCCCATGAGGGTTTAGGGGCTAGAAGGCCAGCCAGACTAGGTGGAGTATGGATGGAGATTAATTTAAACACCATACATGATAGGGAGTACTGGAACTACAATCAAAAGTGGGCCAGTTTAATGAGGTAAGAATGTCACAAAGATTCCTCCTGGGGGCCCCCCAAAACAAAGCATCCTATTTTGTGGTATAATGCCACAAGCCTATTGGACTCAGATTTCCTGAGAGACTACACAACAGGGGCACAAAATAATAGTTTAGGAAGCAGGACACTGTTCGCTATAGCTAGCCTTGATTCCATGGTAAGGTAGACACTCAGTCTATATAGAAGACCAAGTTTCTGGTGGATGGAGCAGGTTACATGATCCATCTGAGATGTGATCGTAAGTTCTTGGTCAACAATTGTCCTGTGGCCATCCAGAGTGGCTGCAGTCATAATGTTTTCAAAAAACTCCTAAGAAAGCACCTTCTTAATCAATTAGAATGTACAAGTTATTCTTAAAATGTATGTATGTATTTTAGTTTATTTATTGATTGTTGAGTGCTGTGTTTCTGTTTAATTGTTATGTAACACCTGACTGACCTTGGTCCCAGATTGCACATGAAAAAGGGCCTTCGGCTCATTGTGTTTACCTGGTAAACAAAAGTTTAAAATAAAAAATAAAATAAATGTGGAGCCCACAGTACTTAATCACATCCACCACCTCAGTCTGAGTTCCCAAGGAGGTTGTAAGGGAAAGCAGGTGCTGCCTGTCTGGTCCTATGTGTTTTTGTGGCCAAACAGGATCGCCTTAGTTTTTTCTCATGCAGGACCAGCATGTTTGATGTGATCCACTTTTCAAGAGACTCAAAGTCATTGGACAGTTAGGCATTGATTGTCTTGACATCAGTGAAACTCCAAAAAAGGACAGCATCGTCAGCATAAAGTAAGAGGTGACCATTACCACAATTATTGACTGGGTCATTAATGAATATAAAGAATAGTAGAGGTCCGAATATCAATCCCTGGGATACCCTGTCTGTAATAGGCAGGCGGCTCATTAGGGTACCTCACCATTTGACCTTTTGCATCCTATTTGTTAGATAGAGTGTGATCCAGGATTGCAAGTGGGAATCAACACCAAAGTGGTTTAGCTCACTGTGGAGTAGCGTATGACTTACCAGGTCAAAGGCCTTGGTCAGGTCGATAAAGATAGCCCCAGTTAAAGCCCCATTATTCAGAGCATTGAGGGTATCAGCAGTGAACATAACCAGAGCAGTTTTCATGTTGTGATCCCATCTGAAACCAAGCTGCTTGTCAGATAGTAGGTGGTGCAGTTCCAGGAAATCATGAAGCTAGTTATATAACGGCCGCTCCTGGATCTTGGCAAGTGTACAAAGTGTGGAGATAGGCCTGTAGTTCTCCACCATTTCTCTGAGTCCAGTTCTGTAAACCAGGATTACTGCAGCCTTTTTCCACTTGCCAGGGTTTTTCCCTTCAAGAAATTATCTATTAATCTACATAGTGACTGGGTTAGCTATGGCCAAGGCAATGGCCTTCAGTAGCCCAGGTTCCAGCTTTTATCGGAACCAGCAGAGCTGCTTGTTTTTATTCTCTTTAGCAGAACTAGCACCTCTTTTCTACTTACTAAAGGAAGGTGAAATTTGGGGGACAGGAGACCAGCTCTCACAGGGAAGGGGAGAAGGAAGGGGTAGGGGAGCCAAATTTTGAACTTGTTCAAATCAGTGAAGAATTGATTGAAGACACTGGCCGCAGTTTGGGGATACAGATAATCTGACCATTAGCCATGATCGGGCCATCTAAGACACCAGTACACCCCTGTAACAAAGAGTTAACTTGAGTTCAACATTTCTAAGGGTCAGAAAGGTTATTATCTTGGAGGACTTTGATGTAGTCTCTTTTAGCTATTTTTACCCACTTCTTGCATTGCTACGCAATCAACCTTAAGCCCAGAGTTTTTATAATGCCCCCAGGCCCTATCATGCTTGGGTCATCAATTTTTTGAGATTGGGTCCAGCCATTTATGGCATTTTTCCTTCACCCTATGTTTCCTAAAAGGGGCATGTTTATTGGCGGCTCTGAGAAAGTGATTTGTGAAGTAATCAAAGGCATTATCTAAACTCAGGAGCATGTAGATTGAGCACCAGTTGATCTTGGAAAGGGTAGACAGGAAGGATTCCACAACACACAGACAGAAAAATCCCTCACGATAAATATTCTAAGTGGGACTTTAGGAAATCAGTTCTTCCAGATGCAAAAGATAGGGGAATGGTCACTTAGGGAGTCAGTGAAGATTTTGGCGGCACATATCCTGTCAAGTTTGAATACTAGGGCCCAGTCCAGAGGTATATGATTACCTGACTTACAGTAGTATCGACCCAGGTAGGTTCACTGATAAACTGAGTTAGATGTGCATCTAGTAAATGCACCTTGAGTCCAACTTCTGTTTTAGTTCGACCAGTTAAGACTTAAATTACCTAGGATAATTTCTTCACTGAGAGTATGGTCAGCTAGGAACTTTGTGAGTTCATCAAGTGCTGAAGCAGCCAGTCGTGCAATTTTATAGAGGCAGCCAACAAAAAGTGGTTTAGTGCTCCCAAGGGTTAATTTAATTAAGAGGGTTCACTAGGAGTCACGTGATGCTGGGCTGGAGATGGCATCTTCTCTGCATTGCTCTATCTGGACTGAAAATATAACCTTAAATTTCCACTTCCCAAAAGACAAAACAAACTTATTTGTCAGTGTCAGTGGCTCAGCAGGTAGCACACTTACCTCTGAGGCCAGGAGATCAGAAGGCTGTGGGTTCTTTCCCCACACCAGACACTTGAGTTAAATCCCAATACTGACTCTGTAGTACAGCATGAGGGGGGTGCTGCACTCCTGAAGTGCTGTCTTTCCGATGAGATGTTAAACTAAGGTCCCATCTGACTGCTCTGGTGATAGTTCAGGTGGATGTTAAAGATCCCATGGCACTTCTCGAAAAGAGTAGGGGAATTTTTATTCAAAAATGAAAACACAATATACAAAAGTATATTATATCATACAAAATCATAATGCAAGAAATCAAAAAACAGAAACAAGTATTACAGCATATATAAACATTAAACATAAATAATCCATATATGTACATAACCCCCATCCCATCCCCACCAAAAGAGTAGGGAAATATTGTATTAAAAAAAACACAAAACAAAAATACACCTAAATGTATTACTGCATACAAAATCATAAGAAAAATCAAAAAGCAGAACTAAACAGGACATCATACAGGAAAGGCTAACATCATTAAGGCATAATAATACAACCCACATAGACACAAAAAATAAGAGAGTCATACTATAACTGCAAAGCTTAAAAAACAGAAAACAGTGAAAACCCACACAGAAGTGATATAAATCATAAAATATCCAATAAGTATTTCAGCCATACCTGGTGCTGGTGAAACAATAAAATAACAGACAGAATCATAAGGAGAAAAAGTATAAAAAATAAACAGTGCAGCATACTGTACTGGAGAAAGCAACACACATTATATAATAAAGAGACGCAAAT
The DNA here is from genome assembly GCA_016271365.2 of Neoceratodus forsteri. Lineage (NCBI taxonomy): Eukaryota > Metazoa > Chordata > Ceratodontiformes > Ceratodontidae > Neoceratodus > Neoceratodus forsteri. The sequence goes on from CM057450.1 coordinate 445,557,072, forward strand.
CTGTCCAGTAGGGAGCAACAATTCACCCTGTATCCAACCAATTCATATGTTTCCAATAAATATGAAACTGAGCAGCAGGGACTCTACATTGGTCTTTACCCCTGAGCTAATGGAGAAGGTCCGAAATGTTCCAAAACAATTGTTCAGGGGTCACAAAGAGCTCACAACACGACTGCCATGTCTGAAATTTTATACAAGCCAAAATCACATGCATAATGTCAGCATGATACCTGTACCAAGACTGTGGTAAAATGCCAAGGAGAAGAATCTCTGGTGTCAGTGACCCAAAGGGGGAGTATGACCACCTGGAAAGAGCATAGGCCCAAAACTGACAGATATAAGGACAGTCAAAGAACAAATGAGCAACAGTTTCCACAGGGGCGTGGCACACATTCTGTCATGGACACCCTCTTTCTTGCACCCTTTATGCTTAAGATTACCCTTAATATTAAGTCTATCGTGTGCACCTAACCATAAAACATCCCGCATGTAGGCCGGTATCCTCTTAGAAGTTAACATATTGCCAATCTGCTGAAAGTGATGTGGTGGATGTACAGCAAAATCTGATAACATCAAAAAGTGACATTCCACAATAGCCCTATATATTTCTTTCCTAGAATATTTCTCAATATGTTGCCGGAAAAGTCCCCAGACTTTCACTTTGGCAAAACAGGATTTAAAATAATCTGGCATACCTGTTAAAGATTTTTGTTTTGGAATCGGCTCTAAGGGGTGCCAAGAGCTAATCCAGGGAGAGATAGAATCCCAAACCCAAGGGTGCTGCACCTTGTTTACTGTCTTGAAAAGGGGACTAACGTTTGCAGAGACAAAAAGGAAAAGAAAAAAACAATCAGATTCATCATCCGAATACTGCCACAGGCAAAATCCTGATACAAGACATCAAGTTTAATAGGGTTCAGTCTGCTGCCCCATGTTGTCTGAAAAAAAAATACAATAAATGCTAGTATCTAATAGTTCTGGAAGAGGGAAAACAGCCCCCAGATGTAGAGACAAACTAAGTAAAAAGGTTTTAACTATATTAACCCTTTTTTTTCTTTGACATTCTCCATGTATTCCATTTCTGTACTTTAAGCTGAGCAGCTTTAAGTAGTAAATCCCAATTATAGGTGGAGGGGTCCTCCATCCCAAAATAAATCCCTAAAATCTTACAATGGCCTACACAAGCTGGAATCCTCATAACAGCAAGAGCATCGATACTGGTTTGACCTATGGAAAGATACTTACTTTTGGAAAGATTCACATGTGAACCTGAGCCCTCCTCATATGCCAACAGCAAGGCCTCTACAGCATGGCACGAAGACAGAGATCATCAGCATAGGCTATTGTTTTCACTTCAGGACATGTACTATGCAAGGAAAGACCCCTAATACCATCTGAAGCATTAATCTGTGCCAATAAAGGTTCCAGGGTTAAGATATAAAGAAGAGGACTCAAAAGACATCCCTGCCAGACACCTCTAGTCACTTTCACTGGCTTCCCTAGCCAGCCATTCACAAAGGGATTGCTAGGGCTGCAGTATAACAAGTCTGAAGCCAAGAAATAAAAGGGAGGGGAAATTTCATTCTGGACAAACAGGCACAGATATAATCATGAGGCACTCTATCAAGTACCTTTTGTTGATCCAAACTAAAACAAAAGCCCAGAAGGTCACCTGAGAACCCTCTCTAAAAGATTTCCTGCACCAAAATAAGGCCATTCATGATGGTTCTACCAGGAACAGAGCAAAACTGAGTTGGGTGGATAACATCTGCTAAACAAGCAGAAAAACGGATACCCAAACTTTTCATTAATAACTTATAATTACTATTAAGGAGAGTAATTGGTCTCCAGTTGTGCAGGCCTGTTCTATCACCCTGTTTATTAAGTAAAACAACAAGACATCATACATACTAAGGGGCAACTTATTGTCCCGCAAACTGTCAGAAAGAAGTAGAGATAATTCTTCTGCCAGTAAAGGACTAATCAATTTATAGAACTTGTATGGGAGCCTATCGAGGCCCGGTGCTTTACCCCCGGGCAAATGTGAAATGACTTCCATAACCTCAGTTGGGGAAACAGGATGGAGACGACTAGGAAAAAATTATTCAGGCACAGTGTTCAAAGTACAAGAATCCAACCATTTCATAACACGGGAGTCTGAGAGATAAGGGTCAGCAGAGAACAAGCCCTCTAGATGCTAACCCACTTCACACAAAATATCAGTTTTATGAGAAATAACTTCTCCTGTAGGAGAGGTAAGTGTCCTAATATCTTTATAGTGACGTACTGCTTGGCAAAAATCACAAGGATTTGTGTGAGCTTTCGTACTGTGGATCCCAAACCGTTGTTCCTGTCTCAGAGAGGACATATGGTCATACTGTAATTTAGTCAGGATAGCTTTCAAAGACTGAAATTCTTGCAAATCAATCTCAAGACCCTGTTGAAGACATTCGTGAAAAACTAGCAATTTTTGTCTATACACGGAATATTCCTGTCTCTTATGTCTACCCAAAAGCTAAAAATACCACCTAAATTCCAATTTTGTATCCTCCCACCAGTCCTGTCTATTGTCATAGAGACAAAGTACAGACTTCCTAGCTTCGACAGTGGCCAGGAAACCTTTCTTCACCTCAGAAATGTCTAACAATGACAAATTTAGCTTCCAATAACCCAAACCCCTGAAAGTACCAATGAAGTTAGAAATGGTAAAACACAATAAACCATGATCTGAGGTAGCCACCAAGTGCACCAAAGGAAACCTGGTTGGGAGAGAAGGAGACAAAAACCAATAATCATTCCAAGATGATTTTCTACCTTGAAAAAAAGTATGGGGTGTTGGATTATGGGAGGAGAAAAACATCCAGCAGGCCACACTGGGCCAATAAAGAATTGAGAAAGGTAGTATCACAATACAATCTAGTGGTACTAAAATGTCTATTCTGAGTAGTGCGATTAATGTTAAAATCTCCACCAAACACATTTTTATTAGTAAATAAATATAGACAGATAAGCTTCAACAGGGAAATCCTAGCTGACTTGGTTCGGGGAGCATATATATTAATAAGATGAAAATCAACATTAAATACTGTAACATCAAAAAGATATGCCTGGCCTGGAAAAATATCAACCATATGTGTGACTAAAACGTGAGGAGTAGTGAAACAAATCCCCAGACCACAACATCTGTCTTCATCTCCCAACCAATAGCTACTGTAGGACCCCAAATCCAGGTGTCGGAAGCAGTTTAAAAATCACAGTTAGTATATAACCTGATATCCTGCAAAAACTCAATATCAAATTTGAGAGAGGAAAAAAGCTCAAAGGTAGCTAACATCCTGACCTCAGACCTAATGCTGTTGGTGTTAAGACTAGCTCTGTGCAACTCATAGCCAGGTTGTACAGCAGCAAAAGCAGTGGGTTAGGTACCTGAGGGGAGGTTTCCTTGAACTTTTTCTGGTACCGACACGGGGCCCTGAACTGTGTTTCTTTTTACCTTTACCAGGTGGAACAGTCTGAGAATCAGACTCAGAAACAATCTCCATTTGGGAAGAGGCTAGAGAGGCAACATCAGAGTGTGGGTCTTCCCCATCAGTATCAGAAGGCAAAACCGAGTACCTATTTTCAGACATAGGTAGTCCCATAAGGGAAGAAGGCTCAGGAGTTTGAGACAGTGAATAGGTAGATGTTATCACCTCATGGGGTTCCAAGGGAATAACAGGAACTGGAGGTGGGGGAGGGGGCATAACATCCCCCACTATCTGGCGGTAAGGAGACCTCTTTAGTGCCAATCATGGGAGATACAATAGGAGCTACCTCTGGTAATATTGGAACCTCAGGCTCAGATTCTGGGGCCCGAGAGGAGGAGTGCGCTGCAGATGTAGGACTGGGCTGAGGCAGAGACTGTTTCCTCTGGGGTTGTGAGTCAAAAGGAAAATGGTGTCTCATATTGTCAGCAGCCAGTCTAGTGACCCTGTGAACATAAAAATCCTGGACACCAAAATTCGTATCTCCAGTATTATGCGCTGCCCATGGGCAGGACATAAAATCATGACCCCACTTCCTCACACAGATTACATTTTGGTGTATTGACACAATGTACTGAAGAATGACCCATTTCCCCACAAAAGGTACACTGGATAACTTGACAATTGGTACTGAGATGCCGTACTGACCCACATTTAAAGCAATGTTTGACTTGGCCCAGGTAAAAAATAAAACCCTTATCCCGACCAATATAAAAACAGTTCAGAAGGTGCTCTAACCCTTCTTCAGTTTGAAAGAGCTTAATCTTAATCTTCCACCCCCCATTCCAAAAACCTTCTGAGTCCAAAATGGGGTCTGGAGTACCCTGTACATCACAGTGCTTATCTAACCAATATAAAATATCAGAAATGTTGACACCTTCATTACAAAACAAGACAGTAATCACTAGAAAAGGCTGTTTAGTCAATGGCATCACCTGAAAAGGTGTCCATAATGGGTTCATTTTAACAGTCATATGTTTAACCCAAAACCTTTCCAAAATGTCTAGTGTCCGAAAACTGATGTCAAATGTCTGTTCCCCAGGAGCATGAATCAGGGCATATACCTCAGACTGCATGAAACCCAAAGATTGTTTAAGTAGAATGCGTCCTACAAAAAATTTTTCCGGGAACTGTTCCATACCCCCCAGATAGTGCAATCTGATGGCATTTCTATGTTTGGCTAGGTCCACAGGCTTACAGAATAAATCCGCATACGATGGGTGTGGAGGCGCATCAGGCCCATGTAGGTCAGGAGCCCCTGTCTTGGTAGAGATATTGGGGAGCAGTGGAACAACAGGGTCAGATATGGCAGAGATAGTAGCAGAAACAGCTGTGGGCAAAGACAATTGTGGGGTAAAAGAAATGCTACCTGAGAGAGACTCCGTCCGAAGCTGATCCTCTTCAGCGATAACAGAAGTCGGGCAGGCCTCCAAAGGTAGCACAGGAGAAGTAGCCTGGGTGTTCTGATCAAAAACAGTAGAATCTAAATTTGGAGCCAAAGGGCTAACAAGATCAAGTGCAGCGCTCCAGGAGCCGGACGGCAGTTGCCGCCAACCGGCCTCTCGTTGAGCCCGATCCAGGGACCATCCAGGACCTCCAGGGACAGTGTGCAGATCTGAGGGAGTCTGGTCCTCTACATCCTGTGACTGAGTTCTGGTCCAGAAAAAAAACTTTAGCAGAGTGCAGGGGAGTACCATCCAAACTTTGTTTCCTCTTCTTCTCCTCCGTAAGACGGTGTTGCTCCTCAGACAGTTTCGATTCCAAAAGCAAAAGCTGCTGCTGTAGGGAATCCTTTTTTTCAGCAAGACTCAGAGTACAGCATGATGCAAAAATAGATAGAACTTCAGTATGCAAAGCTGAAATCACTGTAGCGGCTTGTGATGGTTCCACTCCAGTTTTCTCTGGAGCCTCAGTAGATGTAGAGGCGATATGCTGGCCACGAGTGTCATGCATTCCAGCCACCTCTGAGACATCAGTCACTGTATGATCTCCTCCATCCAGCACCAGAGCCATATTGGGCTCCTCCATGCTCAGCAGACAGATGGACAGTGCCCCTGCCTACAGAGTAGGGGAATTTTTTATTGACAAAGAAACTACAAACCAAAATCACATTGACAAAAATAAATACAAAAGACTCATGTAACAGGAAAATCAGAATCAGTCACACATGGTAAGCATTTCCATAAAGCAAACAATGATCCAGATGACAAACTTCTTAGTTCAGAAAAATAAACATCTTTTAAATCCTGTTCAATACTTTGGACCACCAATAGGTGGGACAAGTCTTTTTGCTGCAAGGTGAAAAGACAGTGAGCAGTCCATAAATGCCCTTTAATGATGGTAAACAATAAGTTTAGAGTGTCAATATTCCACTTTTTCCAGGTCGCTGGAAACCTACCATACAATAACATCTTATAAGTAACAGAAGTAAATAAAGGTTCCTTCCATCTGTTCGCTAAAAATAACCAAAAACCAGTGATATAGGAACAAAGAAAAAACAGGTGTTGTATTGTTTCATCCTGATTTACACATAAAGGCCTGGAACACAATCTTTCATTCAGCTGTTTATGTTTATGATTTGCCTTAATATTGATCCGTTCATGACAACTAAGCCAATGTAGATCCCACATCTTCTGGGGGATGCGAGGATTCCTTAACAGTGTGTATAAAGCAGGTAAGGAAGTATGGGGACATTTGGGAAAAATTACAAGGTCTGCACAAGCGGTATCTATCAAAAAATTATAAATGGCTTTCCTATTTTGAGTCATAATCATATGGCTAGTAATCTTCCATTGTTTTAAACAGCAAAAGGTATCGCGAAGATAAGAAGGGGTAGACGATACATGTTTAACCTGTTTCAAAGTGTTAAGGTCCCAAAGATGAAACCAGGGTTGACAGGATTGAAAAAAATAAAATTTCCATCCCACATCATAATTAACTAAAAGTGGTTTAAGATTAGTCACAAAAAATAAACTATTATAAAAAAATAATGGGTGTATCATATTTAGACCACCTTCCTTGAAAGGTAAGCAGGTAATGGAATGCTTAATGGGATTCAGATGGCTGCCCCATAAGGCCTGAAAAAATATACTCAGAAGTTTGGTTTCCAAAACACGGGGAAGGGGAAAAACATAAGCCAAAAACCAAAAAATCGGGAGTAAGTGACACTTTATCAAGTAAACCCTCTTTTTTTTATTGAGTTTCCAGGTGTTCCAAAGAGAAACTTTGGCCTGCGCTAGGTCCAGTTTGGGAGTCCAGCTGAGAATGTCTAAAGGACCTGAGCCAAATAGAATGCCCAAAATCTTAATAGGGGTGTCACAAAGTGCAATACTGGAAACTATTACATCATTCGACTGCTGAGATCCAAGCCGTCGACTGACACATTTCTCCAAGTTCAGGGATGCTCCTGAAACAAGACCAAAGGACTTACAAAGATGGAGAGATGCATTTGCCGAAGGAACATCAGCTACTATTAAACTCATGTCATTAGCATAGGCTAAAACAGAAAGTGGTAAGGAACAAATAGGCCTAACATTGTGTGCTGTATTAATGGTGCAAAGCAAGGGATCCAAAAAAAAATTATACAAAAGGGGACTGAGTGGACAACCTTGTCTAACACCTCTCTTTAAAGGTATCCAAGAACCCTTCCAGCCATTAACAAGAGGGATAGAAGTGGCTGTAGAATATAATAAGCGTAACCAGGAGAGAGTAGTCACAGGAACCCTATAATGTCTCAAAACCTGCCATAAAAAGTCATGACTCACCGAATCAAATGCCTGTCTTTGATCAATGATGAATACAGGAGGCCTGTTAGCCTATTTGAATTGCCATGTTCCAACAATTCCCATAATAAAAGGACATGATTATGTATACTTCTGCCTGGAACATTACTAGATTGAGTTTCCGAAATAACAAGAGGGGCCAGCTTTGCTAGACGGAGAGCAATAATTTTAGTTAAAATTTGAAAGTCCGTATTCAATAGGTTAAGAGGCCTCCAATTAGTCAGTAATTTTCTGTCTCCTTTCTTATGGATATAGAAGGTACTACCCATATTAAATTCTAATGGTAAAGTATCAGCTTTTAAAGGAAGTTATAAATCATGCCAATTCCACGCCAACTCAATATTAAGCAATTTATAAAGCTCATTCGGAAGGCCATCCAAGCCTGGAGATACTCCAGATTGCAGAGTTGTGATGACCTCAACTACTTCTCGTGCCTGAATATCACAAGCAAGCATATCAGATACTGATTGTTGCACATCAGGAACAGAAATGGGATTAAGAAAGGTCAATATATCATGTAGACATATAGGGAACGGAATGAATACGTTTTGAGTATACTCGGCCACATAATTTTGGATAAGCCTAGAATCAGTAATTGTATGACCAGCTTCAGTCACAATAGTATCAATGGTTCTCCCCGTAATCTGTTTAGAAAAATGTGCAAATGGTCAGATCACATCATAGGCACCTTTTACACTAAAACGTTGACGTTGTTGCATTGAAGCATATTTTTTTGGAGTGCTATTCCACTAAAAATTTTTTCAGTGTACTAATTTGTGAAGAAAAATCCTGGCCAGTGGTATACGAAAGGGTAAGTAGTTTTTGCAGCTGATGTCGTGTCCTATGGTATGTGAAATAACAATCTGCATGATGGGTTTTGCTAAAGGATTTCAGTAATTTCATCAAATCCTTCTTCATATCTAACCATCACCACCACCAAGGATCATCGTAAAGAAAAAACACAGATTTTCTGTTTTGAAAAAAAGATTTAAGAAGTGGTAACAACAGATAATTTTCCAATAAGGAAACATTAAATTTCCAAGAGCCAGGAGCAAAAATTGCAACATTCTTAGGACCAAGAAAAATGGTAAGCAAATCATGATCTGAAAATTCAGCCACCTGTACTTCAGCAGCAGAAGTTTGTAAAAAGGAGGACACAAAAAAAATCTATCCAGGTAGCTGAAGAGCCTTTATGAAAGGTAGGGGTATGTGTCTGGGTGAGAGAAAGATAAGCATCCTTCAGTTTTGCAGAAAATAAAATATTTTTGAGAAAAGTGGTATCACAAAATAATTTTGTGGTTTTTGAGAATGAGGACCTGTCCTTAGTGGACAACCCACAATTGAAATCACCACCAAAAATGACATGCATAGAGGTGTAAAGATAGGGCCAAACCACTTTCAAGAGTTCACTCCTAAGCGACTTGGTTTGTGGGGCATAAATATTCAAAATCCAAAAAGGGATAGAAAGAAACCTAAAGTCTATCAATAATACTCTGCCAGGGCATAAATCTAGAATCTTAATAATAGAGACATTAGGAAGATGAAACAAAATACCCACCTCAGAACATGTCTCCTGTCCAAATGACCAATAGGAGGGGCGTAAATGCCAGGATTTTTGGGCCCTAGAAATTTCAGGCAAAGAATGGAATCTAACATCTTGTAGAAGTATGAGACCAGCAGTAAGGCAAGACAAAAATGAAAAAATGGAATCCCTCTTATGTTGTTTTTTTATACTGTTAACATTAACAGTATGTATTACAAAAGAAGTATGCATAGCAATCACCTCTGTCTACCCTTCCTCGGGGTACATTCTTTATGTTTTGTCTTGGCCTTGGCTTTCCTTTTTTGGGACCCCACATTGTCGATAGGGACTTCAGTATCTGTAGTAAGTTCAGGGTGAGAGGACTGGACAGAAGAAGAGTCAGAGTCTATGTTTTCAGAGGTATGTCGCAGCAATTCATATTTATTCATCAAAGGGAGAGTCTTTACCCTCTGAGCCTTAGAGGAAGGTGAACCAAACTTTCTTGAACCCTTTGTAATTCTAGAAGGTGTAGTAAAAGGGTCAGAAGGGGAAGGTTCCATTGTTTCTAATGGTGCCGGGGGGGTCCCATAGAAGAGCCACCTGAAGTAGAACAGCTAGGAAGAAATGGGGAAGAAGGAGCGTGGGGAAGTAGAGAAAACATAACAGGTTGTGGGACAGGCTCCATCAAATCCTCCCCAGCAGTTACTACAGTGGCAGTGGAAACAACACTATGTGATTCAGCTAAAGTAATAGGAGGGGGGCAACTGTAGAAGTAAAAGAAGAGGAACCCTTAATGTTAGAGCATTGGGCCACTGTAATAATAAGCCGTTGCTCCTCTCCATCAGCTAAAGTAGGAGAATTATGGGCAGCCCAGGAACATTGCTGAAAAGTATGTCCCAGGTCTTCACATAAAACACAGGGAGGTTCTTCAGTACACTGTGAGCCTGCATGACCAAGACCACCACAAACAGTACATTTAATAGTGTCACAAATGCTGCTGAGATGAGAGGTGGAACTGCACTTATAACAGGCTTTAGGTTGTCCAGAATAGAACAAAACTCCCCTATCCCTGCCTAACAGAAAACTATTGGGTAGGTGTTGAATACCAGTATCAGTAGCCTGGAGCATAACCCTAACCTTCCACCCTCCCGTCCACAAATTTTCCAAATCAAAAATAGCTTCAGGGTCAGAGAGCACTGTACATCTTTGTTTCAGCCAAACTGTAACATCGATCAAACTAACACCTTAATTTCTAAACAGAATAGTGACAGTCTTTTGTGCAGGTTTCGTTAAAGGAATTGCACTGAAAGGTGACCATAAAGGGGTATTTTTCAACAGATGAAATTGGGACCAAAATTTCTCTAAACCTTTTAAGGTTTTAAAACTTATATCAAAATGGGACTCATTAGAAACATGTATCAATGCGTGGATATCATAAGCAGCAGATTTCATGGAGTCTTTAAGCAAAGTGTGCCCAACAAAAACCCTATCAGGCATGTCAGGTAAACCCCCCAAATATTGTAATCTGACAGCATTGTGTCTCTTAGCCTGTTGGGTGGGAACAGAAAAAACAAGATGCATACGTTTTAGTAGATGTAGAAGCAAGAGAAGTCAGTCATTCAGTCCATTGAGGTGGTAGACCAGGGCCCTGGGGTGGTAAACTTCGTTGAAGAGGGTCGGAGTCTGAAAACAGAGCTGCAGGAGAAGTGGAAACTGGTAAATTGAGAACTGGATTCTGTGTTAAGCGCAAAATATGCGTAAGTGTAAAGTCCTACTGGTCTTGAACAGGAGAAATAGCTGGGGCATTTGCAGGGGTGATCCGAATGGGAGAAGGACTGGAGCACCAGGTTCCGACAACTGGATCCCTCTCCCACCCTGCCACAACAAGAGCAGAGTCAACTGACCAGTCTCCCTGAGGAACAACCTCTGCAGGGGGTAAGTCAGATGCAGTGGTTCTTGGTAGAAGATCGAGGGAATCAGCAAGGTTTTCAGGAGAAGTTTCAGCAGCAGGAGCAGAAGAAATCATCGAACAGACCACATTGGAATGCGGAAATGTCAAGACTGTCTTTCGGGCGTCTGACGCAGCAGTGTGCAACAGTGAGTCAGAATCAGTAGGCAGCTGCAAAGCTGAGTTCTTAAGTGCTAAAAGCTCCTGTTTCTTTGTAAGATATTGTGTTTCCTCAAGTAATAGCAAAGCGTCCTCATCTGTAGGTCGTAAACATTCAGTATTATGCAGAGACTCTTTAGCAGATGCTAGCTGTTGCAGTATAGGGACAGACTGGGAAGAAACAATTGTTTGCTTACTTTGATCCATCGAGGTTTCTGAGGAAGAAAATGAACTGGGAGATGCATGCAACTTAGATCCATTAGAAGAAGCTTGAGGAAGAATCGATGAGGTCTCTGGCAATCCAGAGACAGGGGAAGAGACCAACTCCCCTGCCTCCAACACCTCCATGTCCTCCACAGCATGTCCAGAGGCAGCCATCTTGGTCCCACCGGAAAATGGGTCCCCCCTGCTCACAGGAAGCAGAGTAGGGGAATTTCCCCAGTGTCATGGCTAAATTTTCCCCATTCACTAAAAATACCACCAATAAGCTTAATCTGGTTCAAGGTCAGTTGGCATTCATCTGTATCTCCCTCCCCTGGGTCATGCCTGAAAATAGGCAGAATTTGTCTAGTGCACTTACCCATGTCAACAAAAACTAAATAAAGAAGTGTAATAAAACATCCTACCCTACTGGCATCATAAATAATGAAAATATGGAGCAGCAGCCAAGTGAGACTTTCTTACAATTGGAAGAGTTGGAAGGGGAGCAGAATGGTGGGCAGTGCTGGAGGCGAAAAGCTCCACCGAAGTAACTCAGCTCCTACCCTGCCCGAGACAGCTATGTCAGGGGTAACTACAGATCAAATTTATACAGAAAGGCAGACCATCAAAGTCGCAGTCCTGTCCCTCATTGAGGACTTTAAAGATTTAAAACCTGCCGTCAAGGAGCTTACCCAAAGGGTCAATGATGTGGAGGTCTGAGTTTCATCAGTAGAGGACCGAATGGCTAAAGTTGACCCTGCGATGATTTCCATGAGACATACCATTACTAAACTGGAGCAGAAAATAGAGGACTTGGAAGGGATATCTTGTCATAATAATTTGGTTTCCTTGGGCCTTCCAGAAGGAGAGGAGGGTCTGAACACTGTAGAATGTATTCAAAGGTTCTGTGCTAAGGTAGCCGGCCCCTCTCTGAACGGGCCTAGTTATGTTGTAGAATGGGCTCATCATTTCTTGAGACCCATACCTCTGGCTGGAGATTCCCTCTGCCCTCTGATATTCAGGGTGTTAAATTATTTAGATAGAGACCATCTGTTGAAGGCAACAAGAAATGTAGAGAAACTTCAATGGGCCAGCAGAAATCTCAAATTAGTCCCTGACCTCACATTTAAAGTCCGTCAAGAGCGTGCTGCCTATAGGGGAATAAAATCTGAAGTTGTGTACACACTAAACTGTTTAAAATGTTTTAACATGGTTAAAACATTTTAAAAAGCAGTAAGACGGTGTGTGTCCACATCTGCCTTGGTTTGTAAGTGTGTTTAAGAGCGTGCTTAAACCTGCTAGCAACCAAGGCTTAAACACAATTTTAAACACGCTTGCAAGGATAAAATGTTTTACCTGGTAATGCAGACAGGTGATCATTCTGTGCTTGTGTCTGCAGAGACCGGAGAACTGTGCCAGCAAATTGGACAGAAAATCATGATGTGGACGCAAGGCAAAACAGAATTCAACATGCTACCATGTGATGCGGACAGAATACTGGAGTGAGTTTAAAAACGTGTCATATTCCATTTAAAAACTCAGTAATCTAGTGTGTACACAGCCATAATTATGAGCAGCTAACATTAAGCACAAAATGCTCTACCCTGCGTGGCTTGTGGTAGTTACCAATAAAGGCAATTACAGGTTCAATTCTGCTACTCAAGCTCAGGCAGAGCTTGCCAAGGTGTTACCCAATTTCTTCAGTAAAGCTGGGTGACTACTTCTCTTCAGTTAGTGGGATTTTTCGCGGTAAGATGCTAAGCCCTATAGTAGCTTCTTTTGTGCTCCATCTGATTTAATGAAGGGAGCTTGGATATTGCTTTTTTTTTAGAACCTTAAATATGACAAGTTATATTTGCCACTGTGGATCAGCTTGGCATTTTCTGCAGAGCAGCAACTTCTATTGATCTCCAGCACCCAACTGATTCTACTTGACCACTCTTATGGATATATACGTGCATACTTGAAAACTTTGAGCCTGAATCGCTTGTGAGTTTTGTGGGTAACTGGTCTGAGGGTTAGAACTATTTTTCAACTTTTTAACATTCGGCTCCAATGAGAATGCCTAAAGAATTTGTATTGGGCTTAGGGACACTGCATCATTTTCAAGACTCTTCGCTTGGGGAATGCTGCTGATCGTTGTTGTCTTCCCCATGAGTCTTTCTGGATATCATCATGCCTCCAAATATTTTACACTTATCTAATTTAAGTTACCGAGCATTTCAGCACTAGATATGGACCCAACTAGGAAGAAAATCTTTGGACCCCTTCATGAAAGGAGATTGGGTGTGTGATAGTTTAGGCCCTGTTTACACTACAGCATGGTAATGTAAAACGTTTTTAAATACAGATTAATTACCGTGCTGTAGCATCCATGTTGCTCTGTCTGCACTGTCACTAGCGTGTTGTAAACCGTTATTAAAATGGTTTATAGCATCCGCACTACTGCCTCAGGACTGGATTACCTATCAATTGGTTCAAAATCAGGGACATCCAGATTCATTAAAGGGAACCATGCCAGACCGTCTGCACTGCAGGTTAGTCTAATTTAACTCTGAAACCATTTTTTAAACCATGCTCAAGCCTACCTTGAATCAGGGTTTGAGCACAGTTTGCTAAGACGGTTCCGAAGTCGGGTTCAGTGTGAACACAAACTGTGCTTGCAGCTACTTAAAACGTTTTACGGTGGTTAAAACATTTTAAGTAGCCCAGTATGAACAGGGCCTAATATTTAAGTAGCTGTTTTCAGTTTAGAGCTCTGGCTTTTTGCTCTGCATCTTGGGTAGAATTTTTTAAGTTTATGTTAATATTGTCTTATTGAGCAATAGTTAAATGGTTGCGGCTGAGCATTTAACTGTATAAATCTGACCCGATCTGCATGAGTTTACTGCAGCTCGATACCAGAGCTCATTGGGGTTAATTTGAAGTGAAAGACTGGAGACATAACTATATATTCTTCCGATTTAGAAATAATTTGATAGTTCATTGTTCATCTCTTTTTAATTTTTTCTAGAGTCATTACACAGGACTGACCTATGTTGGGCTACTTGTTCTCAATATGTTCGGGGTGTGTGTGGAAGGGGCATTTCTTAGATTTCTAAAGTACAGTGTAGTAAGTCTGGACAGAGCTGCCTCCATGCTGGCATCCACAGTCCACATAATTAGGAGGGGGCTCTTGGCCCGGTGTTGGTGTTATCTGGGTAAAACATTTGTTTTTTCATTTGAGATGAGGGGGGTGGGAGGAAGAAAGACTGTCATTTCTGTGTTTTTTTTGGGAGGTATGGGGGAAGGGGGCCCATATAGGCAATTCAGTTCTGGGGCTATTGTATAAAGAGGCTATATTTTGTTTATTGTTAGGATGGCTTTGATCTGGAAATTTATGTCCTGCAATATTAAAGGGGGGAGAGATAATGCAAAAAAATATTGTATTTTACAACATCTAAAAAGATTTCATCCTCATTTTGTGTGCTTGCAGGAGACCCACCTTCCTCCTGATAAAGTACATTTTTTAAATAAATCATGGGTTGGGCAGATATTTGAAGCGGGGTTGAGTGCCAGACAGAGAGGAGTGGCCATTCTTGTAAGTAAATCTGTGCCCTTCCAACTTATTAAAGAAGTTAAAGATCCAGAGGGCAGATACGTACTGGCTCACAGTAAACCTGCCAACATGGAACTGCTGATTTGCTCTATTTATGGCCCTAATTTACACACTCCTACCTTTTTCTCTGTACTGGCAATGGCCTTGGCTCCCTACATACAGTTGCCACTCATTTTAGGTGGTAATTGGAATTTGGTGCACTCTTCTGAATTAGATACATCTTTTAGTAGGAAGGCTGGTCTCTCTCTAGCACAAAGGGCCTTACCGGAATTCATGGAGACCCTGGGATTAGTGGATCCCTGCAGAATCCTCAACCCCGGGGTAAGAGCTTACATGTTTTTACTCACTTGCACATGGGGTGTATTCCCATTTAGATTATTTTTTAATTAGTCATTCCTTGTTACAACATGTGCTGTCCTCTGATATAGAATCCAGAGTGTTGTCAGATCACTCACCAATGCATTTCCAACTAGCACTATCTCAGCTACTTAACAGGATTAGTTTGTGGTCTGTTAATGCTCTGTTGTTATCTGAGGCAATGACTGTGGTGCATCTGAAAAAATTCATAGCCTGTTTGATTGAGGAAAATGCTAATTCCATTTCTGCAGTGGATGTATGGTGGGGGTCTAAGAAAGCACTCTAGTGTGGGGAGATAATTAGGCTTGCCAAGGTCCCGAAAAGGAAGACACAACAACAGGCAGACACGTGGTTAAACAGAATTAAAAAGCCAGAGAAGTCCCTTACTAAGGACTCAGAAGAAAAGAAAAGGTTGGAACTTGGTCAGCTACAAGCCCAATACTCCACATATTTGCTAGATAAAGTATCCAGGGCAGCACCTAGCATACAGGATTCATTTATAGGGCAAGGGGAGAAGGCAGGTAAACTACCTGCCCTGCGTCTTAAGCAAAAGGCTGCAGCTAGGTGGATATCCAACCTATAGGATCCTTCCTCGAATCAGATGGTTTCACACCCTAAAAGATTGGTAGAAATTTTCAGACTATTTATTCTCAATTATATACGGCATAGGACCCCATATCTAATTGGCATGCCTGTTTTGAGACTTTTTTTTTACAGACATTGAGCTTCCTCAGCTTACTGAGGAACAGCAGAAGGCCTTGTCCGGTCCTATTACAGACATTGAAGTTGCCAATGCGATTAGCTCATTATCGTCTCCACTGTCACCCTCCCACAGGACGCACCTGGAATCGAGCAGTACCCTGCTCAGTGTGCCTTGCTGGTAAGACTTTTAAATAAATAAATAAAGCCCCAGGACCAGATGGGTTCATACCACTCTTTTATAAAACTTTTAAGGAAGAGCTAGTCCTGTCTCTTACTTTGTTATTCAATTACAGAAACATCACTCTTTGGAGCTAAAATAGTCCTGATTCCAAAGCCAGGCAAGAATCTTGATGTCCCAGATAATTATAGACCAAATTCTCTTCTGAATGTTGATGTCAAGCTTCTTGCTTCAATTTTGGCTGCGAGACTCAAAAAAAATATGGATTAGCTTGATAGGGCCTGAACAGGCTGGATTTGTCGCTGGATGCCAATCTAGTGATCATTTTAGAAAGATATTCACCTATTCTCTGCATCCAGGGAAACCAACTCAGAGGCTGTGTTGGTTTCCCTGGACACAGAGGAAGCATTTGACCAGATCTCATGGGCCTACCTATTTACCCTTCTCCCTTGATACAGCCTACCTCCTGAATATCCTAGATGGTTAAAAATGTTATATACTTTCCCTTCTGCTAGAGTGTTATGTAATGGAGAACTGTCTGATCCCTTTTGTTTGTCCAGAGGCACCCGGCAAGGCTGCCCCTTATCTCCTATACTTTTTAATTTATATATTGAACCACTCACAAGGAAAATCATTTCCTCCACAGTAGTCATTGGGATCAAAGTAGGTTCCAGAGAATATAAACGTTCAATGTTTGCAGACAATGTGCTTCTCCACATTTCTAATTGGAGTTCTTCCCTGCCAGCTGCATTATCTGTAACTTTGGGTTTTGGACATGTTTCAGGTTATAAATTAAATCTAAATAAGACTAAGATATTCCCACTAACCATAGCCTGTGCCAAGGAAGATATTATCTCTTTAGGCCTCAACTGGGAATCGCAAGCACTGACATACTTGGATATTAAATTAACTCCAGACTTGGTAAGTTTGAAAAACCTAAATTTTGGACCCCATTATGTGTCAGGTGGAGCTGGATTTACATAGATGGCAGAAGTTGCCAATGTCACTATGGGGGCGGATAAACAATTTTAAGATTGAGTTTTGCCCTGCCTGTTATATCCCTTAAACATGTTGAACCTTCTGCTTCCAAAGAAATGGTTTAACAAAATCCATACAATTTGGTCTAAATTTATTTGGTTGGAGAAAACTCCCCACAGAGCTTTGTCAAAGTTATGTAAGCCTAGAAAGGCAGGAGGGTTGCAGCTTCCTCATAAATTGAATTACTATTTTGCACTGCATGGCTCAAAGTATTTTCAGTGGGGACAACCAATAGACAATAGACATTAGATCTCTGATAGGTGAAAAATTGAAATAACATTAGCCAAGTGATGCGGCTTAACTTTGCGGTCTTTGTTGTATACCCCTATGCTAGGCTTCCAGTGCCGCTTAGATCTAGTCCTATAGACAGGTCCATAAAGGTCCATTCTCAATTGTGCCATACCTTTTGATTGCCTTATATTATGGATCTTAGCCAACCCCTGTTTAATAATGAAAATATGTTAATTGATAAAAAAACACATACCAAATAGATGGATGGGGTAGAATTAATTGCTTTAAAGGAATTAAAGGACAATGATTCTTTTGTGTCTTTTGACACCTAAAGAGGGAAATTTCTGCTCCTGGCACTCAAATTTTTATAGTATTCTCAGTCATAACGCTGTATTTCTCAGTTTTTAGGTCTTCCACCTTGGCACCGGGAGGCGGGTCTGATATTTGCTGCCCTTTCTCTCTTGGCCATTCAAACTAAATCAGTTTCTAAATTGTACAGAGACTTTAGCAAATTAATTTGGGTGAAGTTATCCTTAGCTGCCTTCTACTGGCAGCAAGCACTAAATTTAAATTATTTATTTATTTATGTGCTTTTGGTGACCGGGTGGGTGCACTAGGCATAGAGATGCCTATTTTCAGGCACGACCCGGGAGGATACAAGAGAAAACAATACATGAGCAGTACAATGTGATGCAGCACAAGGAAGTAAACAAAGGGATGGTAGAAATACAACAACTTAGCAACTGGGTGATATACAGTTAACACTGACAAAATTTATACACAGAACAGTTAGAAAAAAAATAAAAAAATATAAACAAGTGCCAACGAATCAGTATAGGTACTAACCGGAGAGTACGAAATACAGTAAGTGCCATCACTAGTCCAAAAACACAGAGAAGTAAAAAGAGGAGGAGGAGGGGGTGGTAGGAACAGGGAGAAAGGAGGTAGGAAGGATGAAGGCGTGCAGGGGAAGGGTAAGGAGGAGAGTGCAGGAAGGACTGGGTGAGGATGGAAGGAATGAATGAGCTAAGGAGGATGGAAGCAGGTACAAGGATTTGAAGCCAATAGATATTCACGGTGGAGCTTCTTGAATCCAGCATGGGTAGGGGTTAGGCGAATAGTTTGAGGGATGGAATTCCAGTACTTAGGGGCCGTATAAAAGAAATCACGAGTACCCATAGTGGTTTTGCATCTAGGGGTGAAGAGAGGGGCATGGCCATTAGATCGGTGACCATAGGAGGGAGTATGAGAGTGTAGCAAGGAGGCGAGGGACTAGGGGAGGCCTGATCTAATTATACCCTCAATTAGAGAGCCATAGGACAGAAACCGGTGAGCAACAGGGCTGGGCTATTTTAGGTCAGCATAAAGCTGACAATGATGTTTGAACTGAGATGATGCAGAAGCATAGTGGCAGATGTCATTACAAGCAGTATCCCATTTATGAAGGGAGGTCTTAAATGCCCCTAGGTAGGTGACTGAACTATAAGCCAGGGCCAGGAGCAGTAGGCCTTGAGCTACGGCAAGCCTGGCTGATGGTATGAGGGCATATCTAGTACGGTAGGCACCTCCAATTTTAGCATCAACAGATTTGCAGGTGGTGATGATATGGAGGTCAAAATCCAGGGATTCATCAAGGAGAATGCCCAGATATTTGAGGGAGCTAGTTGTAACTACTGGGGAACCATTGGCACTAGATATTTGGAGGGTGTTGCTATTTACTTTGAGTCTAGCTGGAGAACCGATTAGCATGGAGTGAGTTTTGCTAGCATTAAGAGCTAGGTTATTTTCTGTTAGGCAGTAATGAATGTTTAAGAAGTCAACAGCTAGGGAGTGGTTAATATCCACGATATTACTACCACTGCGGTAAATGACAAGGTCATCCGCATACAGCAATGTCAAGCAGGCTGGGGCAAACGATGGGAGGTGATTTATAAAAATAGAGAAAAGTAGCGGGCCGAGTATGGAGCCTTGGGGAACTCCCATGAGTATAGGAGAAAGATTTGACCTGGCTGAGTTAAAAGCTACAGCCTGCATCCGGTTGGATAGATAACTGTTGAACCAGGCAACTGTTTCGGTGGAGAAACCAAAAGAGCAGAGTTTCGCTAGGAGAAGGGCATGGTTAACAAGGTCAAATGCCTTGGTTAAGTCAATGAAGATAGCACCTGTCAAAAGACTGGATTCCATAGCAGCATAGATGTTATTAGTAAGTTTTAGGATGGCAGTGGAAGAACTGTGGCCTTTTGGGAATCTGAGAGGAGGTTGTGCTCCTGAAGGTATGCTATAGTTTGGGTAGCCACTAATTTTTCAAGGATTTTGCTGAGCACGGGGAGAATGGCAATAGGTCAGTAGTTAGACATGTCTTTAGGATCACCTTTCTTAAGGATGGGAGTAATTCTGGCTAGCTTCCAGATGTTGGGAACTATGCTGTGACATATTGATAAGTTAAAAATTTTAGTTAAAGGGGAGGAAATCAGAGGGCAGCGACTTTCAGTAGCCGGGGTTCCAGTCCATCAGCACCTGAGCTAGTGCTATCGGAGATGGAGAGTAGCAGCTTTAGGACTTCAGTTCTGGTAATGGACTGAAACCTGAATGGTGGATGAGAAGGTGCTGGTTCTGTGTCGATGGAACTAGAAATGGGGGGACCGGGGGGAAAGAGGCTGAGTAGCCAGATAGGTCAGAGAAATGGCTGTTTAGTGCGTTGGCTATGGTCACAGGATTATTACAATGCACGCTGTTTAGCAGCATGTCATTAGTAGTGGATGCTTTATTGGCTCCAATGAGAGTTTTTATGAGAGACCAGAATTTCTTGGAGTCACCAGCAGATTTCATTAATAGGTCCTTGCAGAATGAGCTTTTGGCGAGGCGAATATTCCTTCTGCAGGAATTTCTCTGAGCTCTATAATCGTTATAATCTGCCTGTAGTGATGAGGCCTTGAAATAATGCCAACTTTTATCCCTTGCCCTGAGTTGAGAAAGAAGATCTTTGGTGAGCCACTTTGCCTGTGTACCCCGTATACGGCGTGTGACTCAGGGAGCATGGATATCCTGGAGACATCCAAACTTTGCAAGAAAGTAGTCAAGGGCTGATTCAGCATTAGAGGAGGCAAAGATGGGAGACCAGTCTATCACTGAGACATCATGAATAAAATGTGCTGGATTAAGATTAGCCAGATTGCGGAAGGTGATAAGTTTTGGAGGGGGAGATGGTGGTCTTGCAGAGTGCCAGATGCAGAAAATTGGGGAGTGATCACTTATAGCATCTGCTAGGGTACCAGAAGCCACTATACTGTTGAGACGGTTTGTAAGGGCCCAATCAATTAGTGTACTGGAACGAGAGGGGGCCATAACCCTTGTAGGGTCAGTGATTATTTGGTGGAGGTTATGGCCATGTACGATGGTGTGGAGGGACTGGCCAGCTTTACTAGTCCAGTTTAGGTTTAGATCTCCCATTGTGAGGATCCCTTTACATCCAGCGGCTTTGTCCACCTGGGATAGGTGTTCCTTGAGACCAGCAATGCTACCAATAGGAGGGTTATATGCACACACTATGTGCAGTTTCTTCGAGCCAAGTTGTAGGGTGGCATGAATAGCTTCACAGTGCGAGAGGATGAGAGAGACATTTCAGTGTAGTAAGAGGTGGGGTTTAAAGAGGATTGCAACATCACCACCACATTTAGATGTGAGCCTATCTTGCCAGAGTATATTGTAGTTTGGTAACATGCACAGGTGATCAGGGATGGAGGGTTTGAGCCAGGTTTCAGACAGACACAAGATGTCAGGGTTATATTGAGTAGCCCAAGCCTCGAGTTCTGTTAAGTTATGAGGAAGGCTCCTGATGTTTAGGTGAACAATACGCAGCCCTTTAAAATCTTGCCAAGCTGAATCATTGTGGGAGATGCTACCTGCAGGTCCTGGATTGAGTTCCGTATCTCCTGCTAACATAAGTGACAGAAGGAGCAGGTACCACAGTTTACGATGAGAGAATGGTGTGGGCGGGGAGTGGATAGGAGGAGGGGAGTGGTGGAGTGTATATGTAGCATGGTATGAGATCTTGTTAGAGACAAAGAGGGGAAGGGTGGCAAGGGACAAGTGGGATGGTTTAAGCATATTAGATGAAATAACATTAGGGTGTGAGGAGTTGCCATCCCGGGAAAGAGGGCATCTTAACAGAGGCATCCACATGAGAGGAGCAAGAATAGAGACAAGTTGAAAGATTGCACAGGGATTTAGCGCCCTGTAATTAGACTGTGAGTGGACCATGTTGGGGAAACTGATTAGTGAGAGAGGTAGTAGTTAATAGGTGAGGAAGATACTACTAATGATTGGAGGATTTAGGGTAGAGAAAGATTACACAGACTACACTTCAATTTAGCAGACCAGGGAGGATAAAACTCCTGTGTATTTAGAGCAGGTTTCCGAGAGCCACCTAGTGGCAAAATTGTATAGGCTGCAAGTGAGAAAGTGAGGAGACCGTTAAAATCCTCACGCACAACAAAGTGGGTGTTAGGTAGGCGGAGCAATACACACTATGTAACAAATGCCGACCAAAGGGTAGGTGTGGTGGGGGCGGGTGGGAAGCAGCCGATGTCGCAGTCTGCGAGGAATTAACTCAGTGCAACAGATGAGAAATAGATTTACACTTTGAGCAGGGGTACGATATTCAGCTGAAATGTACTTTTAGAAGCTACCGTACTTTTAGAATGCTGCAGAAGCTTGGGTTAGCATTTGGAGAAATGGATATGCTTTGTTAAAGCAAGATAGGCTTCACTTACTCCAGTTTAATATCTTTCATAATTTATATTTCACCCCTACTAGACTACACAGAATGGGCAGGATATCGGTCCCCATATGTCTGAGATGTTCACAGGAGGAGGGAACTTTAATACATATGATTTGGGCATGCCCGAAGGTGGTGGCCTACTGGTGCACAGTTCAGTCTTTGGTCTTCCCTCTTTTTGGCCACTCCAATTATTTCACAGCCAAGATTTGTATTCTGGGTAATTATACTCAGATCACTTCTAAGATAGATAAAACTTATATACAGTAACTTGCATCACTGGAGTGACCAAACTATTATTAGTGAGACACTGGAAAGATGTACAATTACCTTTTAGGGACGAATGGCTCCAGGAAGCTTTCTGTGTTTTGAATGTGGAAAAGGCTATAGCTGCTGGCAATCAGACTCTATTGAAATTTAAGACCTTTTGGGCACCTTTTTTCTCACTAGTGCTGGGAAGCTGAGGGTTTTTTTCCACTCTTTACTCTCTTGTGTTTACCTTCCCCAGAAGATGGGTAGACAATGGACTAGGATGAATGATTGCTCCTGTTAGTAGATGTTTAGCTTCTAGAACTTACAAGACAGTTGGTTTTAGTTGTTATGTGGAGCCTGCATGGGTGGGGGAGATAAAGCAGGGCTTACAAGGGGGAGTTGTGGGGGGGTCATATAGGGATGTTCAATATCATTTTTGGTTTTCTTATTTTGTATACTGGTTTTATCTTTGTAGAGGGCTATATTGGTTGATATGATGATGTGTTGTATTCACTGCTTCTTTTTTTTATTATTCTATTTTTCAATAAAGTTTATTAAATTGCAAAAAAAGAGGGCTTCACTATTTGCACTGCCTAAGGGGACGGAGTAGCCATAGAGATCTTTAACATAAATCAAGACCCTTCCCCCTTTTTTGCCCTCTCAATGTTTCCTGAAGATAGAGAAGCCAGGGAGCTCCATCTCATGTGCCAGGACATGGGGTTTTAGCCAGGTCTCAGATATAGCTAATAGATCAGGCTTGTAGAGGTCAACCCAACTTTGTAGTTCATGTATGTTAGGTCTCAGGTTATTTACATTCATGTGGACCAGCTTTAGGCCCATGGTGCAGGCCCAGTTAGGGTCGGAGGGGGAGCAGATTCTATAGTTGTAAGGGGCAGGTCCAGTGTTAGGCTCTATGTCACCAGATAAGAGAAATATTAGTCTGGCCAGTAGCTGAAGGCATGGGATTTTTTACAAGAGGTGCATTTTCCTAAGGAAATGTTACATGAGGAGAAAATTAGGTAGCAATTCCCCTTTTGGGACAGACCATGGAAAATAAGTAGGAATGAGTCAGCCCTCATTGGGGTGGTAGGTAAATGCAGGGGAGGGATGGTGTCAGCAGAGGCACAGGTGGATTCATGGGCAATAATAGTGTGGAGTAACTGTTCAACCCATAGTGAAAGAAGGATGTAAAGAGGGCCAGGGTCAGACCCGTGAGGGCCATGGTAAGGATTTAGGGTGGGTATAAGTGAGGCAGACAGAATGCACCTGGGTACAGGTAGCCCATTTGTGTAGGTAGGAGGTACTGGGGGTATTTAGAAGAGGTAAGCGTTAGGTTACAGAGGGACTCCTTGACATAGGAGGATTGGGTCTGAAAAGTAGTTCTGGTTTATGAGTGCAGCACCTATATGTGGGTTACCCAGATAAGGAGTTTCTAGGGTTGATGGAGTTTGTTAGAGGGGCAGCAATTTCTTAAAAATTGGGTACAAGCAACAATAACAGCAATTAGCTATGAGTAGATAATGACTAACCTTGTAAAACAAAACAGCACATTGCTTTGTGTGACATAAGGAGAGCATTGGATTGTCTACCAGGGCCCATGAAGTAGCAATATGACAGTAACTGATAAATCATCTAGTCTTAGGTGTCCTAGTAAATCAACAAAGCCAAAACAAGTGCACTTAAACATCATGATGACCTTTTCTTAGTTTGTTATGTGAGCAGTCTACAGCTACTACAGACAAGTACCTACACTAACATAGTTAGGTAGCAACAACATACTACGGTAGAGTTAAACTTTGAGTCCTTACATAACCTGCAGTCCACAAGGAGTCAGAAGTTGAATGGAGCAGAATGGCCAGCTGACCGGCTGACTCCAGCAGACTCAAGGCAGACAACATCACTGTCCTTAGTGTTTAGGTCCTTCATGCGAACAGGCCACTGCACAGATGGGCTGCTTGTTCTGAATTTCAAGAAAAAGAGGACTCTGAGTTCCAATTGGCAGCCCCCAGCAGTGAGCAGAGGGCTTTCAAGGGTCCCAAGTGGTGCAGCCACAAGGAGGATGCTACTGGTAGGCTGGAGGCTCCCTGAAAGGTGAGCTTTTCTACCAGCTTTGTTCTGCACTGGTGGCGTTCCTTGTCAGCGATCAGTGGGGAGAGGGGGAGAGTGGTTACAGAAACTCACCCTCTGGACCCCACTAACAGCTGCAGACCATGTTCTTTGGGCCAAAAAGTCCTTGTTACACACAGTTCAGTGGCTATGGAGACAGGAAGCTGCGTCTGGATTCCGATACGTTGCAGCCACGAGGAGGATGCCATTGGTAGGCTAGAGGCTCTCTGGAGTTACTATGCACAAATCTTCTACTTAATCTGTATCACTATCTGCTGCTTCTTGGAAGCCAAGATAGCACTCATTATCATCAAGAAATGGTCTTCTTATTCTGCATGTCACACAGGAAGGAATCACATGTCTAACTTTCATCCCAACTTGTTAAGTACCCAGTATTTAAACTGTCTATGTGGTCAGTCTGAATGTCCTGTGAAAGAAACAAAACTCTTGTAATTCAAATTAAGATGATAAACAAAAAACGTATATCACATTTGCATATTTAATCATTAAGGAATGATCAGGGGTTGGTTTAATAGTAGGTAATTCAACCCTCAGGTGTGTAATGATGCTCTTAGACATAGCCAAAGGCATTGCACTCATGGGGATTGGATTAACTACTGGTAAACCAACTACTGATAATGTACTAATACTATTATAAAAATGAACAGAAGACACAAGGCATCAGAAATGAAGGTTTTATCGAAACTGAAAAAATACAGTTCTAAACATAAACACTGTTGTGTGCAGAAAGTGTTTAAGTATGACCATATTATACTAGCATACACATTCACAGCAGTTCTCCTTTAATAAATGAAGTACAGTAAAAAACATTGCAACTGACAAAAGGAAAATATCAGAATTAAAAAACAGCGACTGGCTACTTTTAAACATTGGTAACATCTTTGCTATTTTTTGGTGCTATCAAATTGTTTTTTTTCCAGTTTTCTATCAATATTAGCAGTTGTATTTAGACAACCATTAAGTGACATCACTTTTCTTGTAACCAAGATGAACTAGCATGCAACAGAAACTTCTCACTGATGGTGTGGGCACTGGGAACATCAGGACTTACTCCTGGGCCCCAAAACATAAGATCCAAGAAGAAAAAACATAAAATGAAATGTAACACATACAAATGTATTTGGAAATGAAACTGAACAGCAGGGATCCACACTGGGGGATGACAAGGTGTGCATTAGAAAGTAACATAGACACATAGATACATGGACATTGATGGCAGAAAAAAAGGCTCTTGGCCTATCTAGTCTGCCCACCCTATCTAACGATTCTGTCTTGCTCTAGTGGCAATCCTCCCTCTTTTACTGTTCCCCATTTTCTAACTAAACCCACACACCTGTCCCATTCCTGCTTGAAGCTACTGATTGACTTGGCCTGTACCACTTCTACTGGTACCTCATTCCAATTACCCACCACCCTTTCCAAGAAAAAGTGCTTCCAGATCTCCTTTTTAAATGCCCCCCCCCACCAGCTTT
This sequence comes from Neoceratodus forsteri, assembly GCA_016271365.2. Taxonomy (NCBI): domain Eukaryota; kingdom Metazoa; phylum Chordata; order Ceratodontiformes; family Ceratodontidae; genus Neoceratodus; species Neoceratodus forsteri. Next base: position 445,582,940 of record CM057450.1, read on the forward strand.
AGTGAATTCCATCTCATCCCTGTGTTTGAACTCAAGGAGAATAGTTCCTTGGTGCCTACTCTATTTATCCCATGCTGGTACTTGTATGTGTCAATCTTATCACCCCCTCCCTGCTTTTCTCTAGGGTGTACATGTTTAAGTGCAGCCTCTCCTCACATGTCAAATCCCCAAGGCCATGCACCATCTTAGCTGCCCTGCACTGTACAGCCTCTACATTGTTGCAGTCTTTCCTTAGGTGTGGCTCCAATACCTTGTACAGTATTCCAGGTGCAGCCTCATCAGTGACCTATACAGAGGAAGGAGCATTTCTTACCTTCTACTGCTTATTCTCCCCCATGCATCCTAGCATTCTGTTTTCTCTACTCACTGCCCTGTTGCAGTGTGCAGGAGGGGAAAAAAGGCCACTATAGTACCCTTGGGAGATGGCCATAAAGTTAAGGAAAAAAGGGTAGCATTTGGGAGATGCAAAGAAACACAGAGGGAGGAGGATAAGGAGAGGTACAAGGAAAAACAGAGGGAAGCAGGGAGGGCAGTAAGGCAAGTAAATGCACAAACAGAAGAAAGCATAGCCAAATGGGTGACAGAAGGGGACAAGACATTCTTTAGGTACATAAGTGAGAAGAGGAAGACAAAGGGAGGGATAGTGAGGATAAGAAGGATGGCAGAAGGTGACTGCACAGAGGAGGATCAGGGAAAAGCTGACATTCTAAACAGATACTTCTGCTCAGTCTTCATAGTGGAGAGAGAGGGGGACAGACCAACAAGAATCAGCAGGAACATGGGGGGGTAGGTGGAGCCTGATGTGAAAACAAGTCCATTTTCAGAGGAAAGAGTCCTGAAGAGACGTGCAAACCTGAAAGTGGACAAGGCCATGGGACCAGATTGGATACATCCAAGGGTGTTAAGGGAACTCAGGGAGGAGCTTGCTGCACCACTGACAGTCTTATTCACCATATCACAGGAAACAGGAATGGTTCCAGGGGACTGGAGGAGGGCTAACATAGTTTCACTGCATAACAGTGGCAGCAGGAGGAGGAGGATAGCAACTACAGACCGATAAGTCTCACATCAGTGGTGAGAAAATTAATGGAAATCCTGTTAAAGAAAGGGTGGTGGAATATCTTGAAGCCAGTGGGTTGCAGGACCAAAGGCAGCAAGGATTCACAAGGTGGATGTCATGACAGACAAATCTGATCAATTTCTTTGACTGGGTGACCAGAGAACTAGATCAAGGAATGGCTGTGGATGTGGCATACTTGGACTAAGCAAAACTTTCAACACTGTGCCACATAGGAGACTGATAAAGAAACTGGATAATCTAGGTGTGGGAGACAAAGTGGTAAACTGGGTGAAAAACTGATAAATGGATAGGTGACAAAGGGTGGCGGTAAATGGCACTCACTCTAGTAGTTCTATTAAGACAGGAGTATAGGAAATTAATTAAGAGAAAAAAAGGAGAACTACAATAAGGAACTATGGTGCACCTTACAGGAAATAATCAATAACAAAGATAGTCAGGGCTTTTGGAAACTAATTGCCCTAGCTGATAAGGGTTGTCAAACTAATATTGAGGCCAATATTCCTGCTGCTTCATGGACTGACTATTTCAATAATTTATTTAATTCTGATATGACTGTCATCAGAATACAAGGCAGAAATAGTAGGACTTAGGGCCAATTTGTGCTCATTAGGGTTTTCTGTGAGTTTAGAGCAAATAAAAGAAGTGATAAGGGCACAGAAAAAGAACAAAGCGCCAGGTATAGATGGTATACAGAGCTTTATCAGCATAATATTGAATGATGGGCTATGATATTTTATAGATTATTTATAATTAATACTGAAATTATACCCGAGTCATGGAAGATGACAGAAACTGTGCCAATATATCAAAGAGGAGATAGGAAATTTCTACACCCTACAAAATATTTCTTCCAAAATATTTTGTCGTATTTTACTAAATGAATTAAAGAACTGGATGTTAAAAAATACAATAATAAGTTCACAACAATTTGCCTTTAAGGATAAACATTCTACTACAGACTCTCTTTTTATTATGGATCATTTGATAATAGAAAGTAAGAAAAATAAAAGCATATTATATTTCGCATTTTTAGACATCTCCTCTGCTTTTGATAATGTAAATAGGTCTATCCTGTGGATGATCATGGAGTTCAGGGGAGTTGACAGCAAATTTTTAACAATAATTAAAAGGCTATATATGGATGCTAATAAACAAATCTGTTATTCTACTGATGGTAGGCTTACAAAACCAATAAAATCAGAAAAGGGGGTGCAACAAGGATGCTTACTTGCCCTGCATTTATTTAATATTTATATTGACCAGGTGGTTCAAAAAACCAGATAAATGTGAGATCGACCCTCCAAAAATAGCTGGTATTAAGGTTAATGCATTATTATATGTGGACGATGCAGTGGTTATTTCTAAAATGGCTACAGGTCTTCAGCAAGCTTAGACACACATAATTCTATCTTTACAAGAACTTCAGTTAAAGATAAACATTAAAAATTTGTTTTTTTTTATTATTAATAAACCCCGGGATATGAAAATTAACTAATATATTGGGGAGGAGATATTAGAGGAAGGAAGTAAATATTGTTATCTTGGTGTTGTTATTAGTAATTTAAATACATGGTCAATCATATTGAGGAAAATAAAAGAAAGACCAGGCAAAGTGTTTTGGCTATTAATACATTTTCAAAACATTATATAAATAATTCAGCAAAATCATTATTAAATATATACAGAGCAAAAGTAAAGACTTCTATGCTACATGGAACAGAAATCTGGGGTAATGACAAAAATCTAAACATATTGGAACCCATACAAAATGTATTTATCCGTTTAACTCAATCTTCCTCAATTTATCCCTTCGGAATTTCTAAGGACAGAAATGGGTTTGTTATCTTTGACAACAAATGCTGAGATACGTAAATCAAGATTTTTGACAAAGAGCCATACAAATAAAATAACTAATGTAATTGTAACCATGACTGGGACCTAAACATGCGGGGGTACACTATGCTTAGAAAGGATAGAAAGGAGGGCAGAGGGGGTGGAGTGGCTATGTTCATTAGAGATGATATAGAAATTGTTAGGCTAGAAGAGGCAGAGGGAAACATGGAGGTCTTATGGGTCATCTTACGAACTCTGGCAGGTGGTAAGGTCAAGCTGGGTGTAGCATATAGACCCCCCGGGATGGGTGATGTTCTGGAGGATGGTTTGCTGGACAACATCATTGCCCAGTGTGGACCAAAAGGGGAGGGGGTGGTGTTGATGGGGGACCTTAATATGCCAGGTACAAATTGGGAAACCATGTCCTCTAAGGTAGCCAAGGAGCAGAGGCTGCTGAACGGCTTCCAGGATGTGTTCTTAACACAGCATGTGATGGAGCCCACAAAGGAGGGGCACGTCCTGGACATGGTTCTGGCAGATGGGGATCTGGTAAGGGACTTGGTTCTAGAGGATCCCCTGACTGGGAGCGACCACAATACTGTCTGGTTTCAAATAAGCATGGGGGGAGGGGGAAGATCTAGGACACTGGCAGTGGACTTCAGGGGTCAGAATTTGTGGGCATGGGAAATATTTTCAAGGATCACTTGAAAGGGATTACAACAATGACAAATGTGGAAAAGAGATGGGAGGTCATAAAACGGGGACTTCATGAGGCAGTCAGGACCTGCGCTAAGGTGAAGCGTAAGGGAGCAAGGCCACATAAACCATGCTGGTGGTCCAGTGAGGTTCAGGTAGCGGTCAGAGAAAAGAAGGCTGTCTACAAAAAATATAAAACAACGAGAGGGGGATGGGAAAAGGAAATGTACCATCTTGCATCTAGAAAAGTCACCCTGATGGTGCGGGGTGCAAAGTCCAGTAAAGAGCAGCGGCTGGCACAGGGGATATGGGGAGGGAAAAAGGGGTTCTTCTGGTACATTAGGGAGCAGAGAAAAACTAAGAGCCATCTCGGCAGGTTGAGATAAGAAGGAGGGTGGGTGGAAGAGGTGAGGGACCAGGCAGAGGTATTAAATGAGTACTTCGCCTCTGTGTTCACTAGGGAGGGGGATGGGATATCTACAAATAAAGGCATGATAGGGATAGAAGCGGTAGTGAGTGGAATCAGGGGAGCAGCAGAAATGGAGCAAGAGGGAGGGAGAGGTACCCCAGGGGTGTCACATCAGGATAAGGATAAAAAGGCCAGTAAGGTGGAGGGGACGGATGATGCTATCTCCACTGAAAGGGTGTGGTTAGCCCTTAAGGGCCTAAAGAAAGATAAATCTCCTGGGCCGGATGGCATTCATTTGAGAGTACTATGGGAATTGGCGGACATACTGGCTGCACTCCTGGTGAAGCTCTTCAACAGGTCGCTTGAGACAGGGAGGGTACCTAGGGATTGGCAAGAGGCACATGTGGTGCCAATCCATAAGGGGTCAAGAGAAGTACCAGGTAACTATAGACCCATCAGTTTGACCTCGGTGGTGGGAAAATTAATGGACAGTATACTAAAGGAATGATTGGGGGTGTACTTGGAGGAGGTGGGAGGTCTGGATAGTCGGCAACATGGGTTTGTGACAGGTAGAGAGTGTCAAACCAATCTTGTGGAGTTCTATAAATGGGTAACATCAGAACTGGACAGGGGAAAGCCTGTGAATGTATTATTCTTGGACTTCAGCAAGGCATTCGACTCTGTCCCCCACAATGGTCTGGTGGAGAAACTGACGGAGTTGGGAGTAGGCCCTTTGATGGTCAGATAGATTGAAAACTGGCTAGCTGGATACACTCAGAGAGTAGTGATCAGTGGGGAGCTCTTGAACCCTAGAGAGGTCGGTAGTGGGGTACCGCAGGGCTCGGTCCTGGGTCCAATCCTGTTTAATGCATACATTTCAGACATCAGGAGGGTATAGGTGTGAAATGAGTCTCTTTGCTGATGACTCCAAGATGGGAGCAGTAGTTGAGGGGAAGAGGGAGGTTGGCCCTGCAATGGGACCTGGACACCATGGAAAGGTGGGCTCACACATGGAAATTAAATTTCAATATCACCAAGTGCAAGGTGTTACATCTTGGGTGGGGAAACCCTAAACACAGGTACACCCTGGGAGGGGAGGCGCTGGAGGCCTCAACAGGGGAAAAAGACCTAGAAGTCATGGTGGATGCATATATAAATAACTCAGAGCAGTGCAGGAGAGCGGCTAGCAAAGCAAACAGATGTTGGGATGCATCATAAGGGGGATCACTTCTAGGAGCAGGGAAGTGATTCTGCCGCTGTACAATGGATTGGTTAGACCACACCTTGAGTACTGTGTACAGTACTGGAGACCACACTGGAAGAGGGACATACAGCTCCTGGAGAGGGTACAGAGGAGGGCAACTAAGATGATATGAGGACTAGGGGATTTGACGTATGAGGACAAACTTGAGGAGGTCTGCCTGTTTTCATTGGAGGAGAGGAGAGACAGGGGGCACATGACTGAGGTCTTCAAGTACCTCAAGGGAATAAATAGGGTAAACATGGAGGGGATCTTTAGACTAAAGCAGGGAGGTATCACCAGAGGGCATGGTTTGAAGTTGGAAAGTGGAAGGGTGAGGTGGGAAAAGAGGAGGAGTTTTTTCACTGAGTGGGTGGTGGATCCTTGGTGGTAGTAGTAGTAGTAGTAGTAGTAGTAAAAAGTTTATTTCTGATATCAGAAACAGGATAAAACCCAATTTAGCATCAGCTAATTTACAATGGGGTCCTACTGTACAAAAACATCAGTTTCATTTTAAGAAAATACAATACATACATTATACATACATGCAGCACAATACTTACATGGACAAGGAAAGAGAAAAATAAAAATTACAACAATATACCATATATGCAAATATCTCAAGTACAGCAAGTTTTTAAGGACATTGCTTCCTTTACAAGCCATGATCTTATTACATTCCAAGAAATTTTATTTGTACATAACCTCAGATGTCCTGGCAATAAATTCCACAATTTCGGACCCTCATATACATAACGATGTTGGCCCTTCACTGTTCTCATAAATGGTACTCTAAATTTTATTTCCCCTGCATATCTTATCCCTTCCTTAACATTCCACTCCTCCAGGAACTCCACTAAATATCCTGGTGCTTTTTTAAAATAACAGCGATAGATTAACCATTGCACATGCATATTTCGCCGTTCTGTCAAGGATATCCAGTTTAAGTTCCTGTAAAGGGTGCAGTGGTGTGTTTTCCAAGGTGCATCCAAAACAAAACACGCATATCTATTATAGATAACATCAAGCTTTCCCAAACTTCCCCTGGCTGCCCCTTTATATACGACATCACCATAATCAATATATGGAATTATCATCGAATTCACAATCTTTAACCTAGCATCGAATGAAAGACAATTTCTATGTTTATACAATGCCCCCAACTTTTTACTCAATTTTTGTATCAAGTTATCAATATGAAAATCCCAACTACAATGGGATTCCAACCAGACTCCCAAATATTTATAACAGTCCACAGAGGCCAGGCTACACCCATCCAGTGTCTCAATATCCAAATCCATAGATACTTTTTTATTTGAAAACAACATTACCTGTGACTTTTGCGGATTTAAAACCAAACCATGTTCCGAAAAATATATTTGTAATATATTGAAATATTTCTGTAATTTTTCCTGTATATATCCCACAGATTTCCCTTCAAGATACAATATTGTATCATCTGAATACAAATGATGCCGGACCTCATTCAACAGATGTCCGACACCATTTGTATATATATTGAATAGGATGGGTCCTAGCACTGACCCCTGAGGTACACCAGATTTGATATTTAAATAACTGGACACAAAATTACTGCCCAACCTAACCCTTTGTTGTCTGCCACCCAGGTAGCCATAGAACCAATCCAGGGCTCCCTGACTGAGGCCAACAGATCTCAGTTTTTCCATCAACACCTGATGGCCCAGAGTGTCGAAAGCCTTCGACAAATCAATAAATATGGCCCCAACCAGGAGGCCCCTATCCATGGCCACCTGGATGTCCGACACAACCTTAACACGTGTAGTAGTGGTACTATGTTGTGCCCTAAAACCTGATTGATATTTATTATATTTTTTAATTTTTTCAAGATAGCTATTTAATTGAGAAACCACAATTTTTTCAAACTCTTTAGAAGTGACCAAAAGCAATGATATTGGTCTATAATTTCACATATCATTTTTCTGGCCTCCCTTAAACACTGGTATCACTTCTGCCTGTTTCCAGGCTAATGGATAGGTACCAGTTTTTAATGAGAGATTAAAAACGTCAGCCAGTATTGGGGCTATCACTGGGGCAGCAATTTTAACTCATTGCCTCCACAGGCTCACTCTGAGATTACACCACTTGTCTCCTGAATCTCCTGTATACTTTTAACAGTGAATCCTGGGCCTTTCTAAGCAAAATCAAGCCATAGTCAGCATGTCGCAAACAAATGCTAATAGCTCAATAACTGTACATGCTAGACACAAAGTATGAGTGGCAGAGTTATTCAACACAAAATTGCCTTTCCAATGGTGGCATGCATGTAATAATAAGTATTTTGTTTTTTTCTATGCTGGTCGAAAGAGCAAACTAAATATTTTTTTCACTAAAAAAGGGCAACATACGCCATTTTTTGTTGGAAAATACATAAAATATCAACACCAAATTAAGCATACAGACATTAGATGATGTTTTAATATTATGTTTGTTAAAAAAAGATATCTTTTTACTATAAAATGTAATTTTTCCCCATTTTAGTCAAGGTGCTTTGGTGAGATTTGAGGGATGAATCTCAACCACAAACACCATATCATAAACAAATGCGTATAACTCCAAAAGTATACATAATACACACAAAGTATCAGCTTGAAAGTTGATGAGCACAAAAATGCCTTTCCAATGGTGGTATGCAAATAATAATATGTAATTTTTTTTTCTATGCTGGTTGAAACAGCAAAAAAAAAAAAGTTTCACTAAACAGGCAACATAAGCCATACACACCATACCATAAACAAATGTGAATAACTCCTAAAGTATACATGATACACACAAAATATCAGTGGCAAAGTTGTTCAGCACAAAATTACCTTTCCAACGGTGTTATGCAGTCTATTATATATTAGATTCTGTTACACTATATATTAAAATATATAAGTGACTTCTCCAGATGTTGCAAGGCCACACTGGGAGTCAGTAGCCGACTTCTGCAAGCGTCCTCAGGACACACCAGTGTATTTTATTGACGACTACAGGTGTCTGCTAGGAGACAATGAGTTAAGCAAAAAAGATGGAATCCCATCTGGACCTTGGGCCTTATTTATATTTAATTTCAGCAATTCCCGATAAACTTGACATGCTGCCTGGCGAGCTGGTTCAGAGATCCACAGTGGAGGGCTTTAAGAGAGGGTGGGACAGACACAGAAAGCGGATGTATCAGATGATGGCCTGACCCAGGGGGGTGGGGATGGATGATAGGGGTTTCTGAAACACAAGAGGGAGGGCCTCTGTATCCAACTAGGGATCTGAGGTTCAAGCAGACTCGATAGACCATAAGGCCTAATCTGCTGGCAATTAGTATGTTAGTATGTATATGCTTTTTGGAAAGACAATCTTATACTAACACATAATGATAAACATACTTTTAAAGATTGGTCATGGTTCAAAGATATAGACATTAAATTAAAGAAAATTGGTCTAGAATCAATAGTTATGCTGGACAATGTTAATGATTTAAATAGTTATCATGCAAACATAATACAAAGAACACAAGATATAGCAATCCAAAAAGACTCGGAGAGAATAAAGCAAAAAAATAATTTTCCCTTATATAAATTACTAAAAACGAACATCAAAGGAAATTTTAAATTAATAAATGTGAAATTAAAAAACATTATAAAATCATTGCAAATTTAAGATTTTAATACATTTTGGTAATTCTTCTGGTTTTCTGACTTGGAATACATTTAAAACAGGTGTAGAATGTAAGAGTGGTTGCTCAGAACAATGGAATACTATTCATATTTTGTTACATTGTCCAAAGCTTAATGGACTTAGAGATAAATGGCTGTCTCAATATTTGACAACCCTATCAAATAAATCACAAATAGATAAGATTTATGTTACATTCTGGTAATCTAGCAACTTTATAGTGTTGCATCATTTACAGTAACTACTCTTGGGGATAATAAATTCATTAATATAATATAAATGTTTAGAATATGTATGAGATTGTATCTTGTTTAGTTTTGTTGTTATTGTGTAACACTTTTGTAACGCACAATTTATTTTTTGCTAAACTTGACTTGACACTCACTCAAATGAGGGGAGAGTGACCAGCAGGGTGTCACAGGGCTCAGTGCTGGGACCAATCATGTTCAATATCTTCATAAGTGACATTGTAGGAGAACTGAAAAGGAAGGGATGCCTTTTTCGCAGATGACACCAAGATCTGTAATAAGGTAGCTACTCAGGAGGGGGTGGAAAAAATAAGTAGTGATCCTAGAAAATTGAGGCGTGGTCAAGGGTATGGCAGCTGGGGTCCAATGCCAAAAAGTGCAAAATCATGCACTTGGGACATAGAAACCCAGGAGCTGAGTATAAAATGTGGGGAGAGGTACTGTTGGTAACTAAACAGGAAAGGGAACTTGGGATTATAATATTTGATGACCTCAAGGTCACAGGGCAGTGTGATAAGGCAGTGGGAAGGGCCAGTGGGATGCTGGGGTGCATAGAGAGAGGTATCACCAGCAGAAGGAGATGGTGATATTTCCGTTGCACAAATCATTGGTGAGACCACACCTGGAATACTGTGTCAAGTTCTTGAGGCCACATCTCAGAAAAGACATAGACAGGCTAGAGGCAGTACAGAGGATGGAAACTTAAATGGTTCTGGGGTTGCAGGAGAAACCATATGAGGAGAGATTGAAGGATCTCATAATGTACACCCTGGAGGAGAGGAGGGAGGGGGACATGATGAACACCTATGAGTACCTCATGGTGGTGAACCAGGTACAGATAGGGAGCCTGTTTCAAATGAGGAAGTGCAACAGGACAAGAGGGTATGTACCAGTGCTAGAAGGGGGAAACATTAGGATGGATGTGAGGACTTCACTGAAAGAGTGGTGGACCCCTGGAACAACCTGCCACCAGAACTAGTGGGGGTGAAAACTTCGGAGAGTTTCAAACATGTATGGGATCAGTATGGGAATTACTGGTAAATAAGCAGAGAGGGGGAGGGTCACCAAAGACCAGTTAGGATCTGTGCAAACTGAATAGGCAGTGAACATCTGCCCAGACTTGGTTGGCCATGTGGTCCATTTATGTTGACAAATTCTATGTTTCTATGTCTTTAGGATCTTCACTATCATCACCCCTAAATCTTTTTCTTCCAGAGTGCCATCCAGCACTACCCTTCCCATTTTGTTTTGCACTCATGGGTTCTTTTTCCCAAAGTGCATTACTTTACATTTTTTGTAATTAAAGTTCAGTTGCCAAATCTTGATCCAGCTTTCCAACCTACCCAGATCCTCCCTTAGTTCCTGTCTCCATTTCTCTGTATTCTGTTGTGCATATATTTGTATCCATTGCAAAGAGGCAGATCCTACCCTTGATACCTTCACCTATATCACTGATGAAAATATTGAAGAAGACTGGTACGAGCACCGACCCCTGAGGTGCCTGCTGGTTACTTCCCTCACCTTTGAAAACTCCCCATTGACTACCAGCCTTTGTGTTCTACCCCCCCCACCCGGCAGCTGACTGCCAAGTTCACCATCATTTCCTCTGTCCCAATGTTCCAAATCTTTTTGACCAGCCTTCTGTCAGGGACTGAGTCAAATGCCTTGTCAAAGTATACTATATCAACTGCCTACCCCATGTCAGCTACTGTGTTAACTCAGTTGAAAAACATAACTAGATTTGCCTGTCAAGACTTTCTCTCTATGAATCTGTGCTGCCTGGAGTCCTACAGCCCATTCCCTTTTAGGAAATCCATCATGTCCTGCCTCAGTAGAGACTCCATGAGCTTCCCCACTATAGACATTAAGCTGACTGCCCTATAGTTCCTGGCTCATCCCTCTTCCCACTCTTGTATAGCAGAACCACACCTGTTGTCCTCCAATTCCTAGCGACCACCCATGTGGCTAGCAAGCTATTAAAAATGTCTGCTGAGGCCCTGCTATAACCCTTGCTACCTCGCATAACATCCTCGGGTGTGAGCCATGAGGTCCCCTATATTTATTTACTTTCAATCCTGCCAGCTTTTCCAACACCTTTTTCCCCATGGTCTTATCCTTTGACCTGGCATCTTTGCTCCCTTTCTTCCTAACCTTCCAATTTGGCAGTGGCCCATGCTTCTCCTTAGGAAATACCAAACAAAGGTAATGGTTCAGTATCTCTGCATTCCCTGTCCCCATCCTCCCACCCTTCATTGCTCTTAAGTCTCACTATACCTCCTTTCACCTTGTGGTGCTCCCAGATGTACCGGAAGAATGCCTTATCTCCTTTCTTCACCCCTGTTGCTAGCCAGAGCTGTATCTCTCCTTTTGCCTCCTTCTTCTTCCTGGTGGTTTCTCTTGTTAACACTTGTTAACACTTCACCATGTCTTCCTCCCTGAGGACTACCTTTATACTTGGAAAATGTATTCCTATTGGTTCTTACTGCAGCTTTTACCTCAGCTGTGAGGCTCATTGGCCCCTTAGCACTTTTGCCCTTGTATACCTTTGGAATGGAGCTATCTGCTACTTCTATCATCGCCTTTTTAAATCCTGACCACTTTTCTTCTGTGCCCCATATCTTCACTATGTCCTTCATACTATTTTTCAAATTTTCCCTCATTTTGCCTAATTCCCATTTTTTAAAGTTCCATATGCTTATTCCTTTTGCTCTTTTGCCTGTCTAGGTGGTTCCAGAACTGCTACATTCTGAATCCTGTCATTGTTGGTGAGCAACAGATCCAGCAGGACCTCCTCCCTTGTTGGGCACTGGACTAATTGCTCTAGAAATGCCTCCTTGCAGGCATCCACCAGAATTTAACTCCTATTACTAGCCATGATTAGAACTTTCTAGTCCAAATCTGGTATGTTGAAATCCCCTACCAGCACCACTTCCTCTAGACTTAGTGCCATCTTAAGTGTCTCTCCCAGTGCCTTGTCTATCCCTTGATCCTGGCCCAGTGGCCTAGAGACTACTCTGATGCAGATTCATTTCCTGTTCCCGGTTCCTATTAGTACCCACAGAGTTTCCAGTTACCCCGACCCCATAGACTACCTATTTCTATTGCTTTAATTCTCTCTTAACACACAGAGCTACCCTTCCTCCCTTGCCTTCTGTCCTGTCCCTTCTGAATAGGGTGTAGGCTGCTATGGTCATGTCCCAGTTATTGTTCAAGGTTGCCCACATCTTTGTTACCACCACCAGATAATGCCTCCCCCCATGACTAGTGCCAGAGGTTCCAGCATTTGTTTTCCAGCCTTCTAGAATTGGCACATACCATTTTCCAACATTTCCCCTTAACCCTCCTCTTTCTCTTTCCCTGAGGTTTACTGATCTTGATTAATTCAGTGAGGTGATGTCAGAATTGTCTCAATCTTATGGGGCCAGCCCATTGGCACAGCAGTAGAGTCACTGTTCATGATGCTGGAGTCATCTGGGGAAGAGACTTGAGCATCTGATGGACTATTCTCCTTCTCCAGAGTGCAGTAGGAGTGGTGCCTGGCATTAGCCTGACCCAAGGCAGCTGGGGAACATACCACAGGGACTGTAATGCAGGGGGAAGAGGCACAGAAGACATCAGACACACTACGTACAGAAGCGTGCATAACTCAACCATTGATGTCACTGCATGCCAGCTCCTCTGCACCATGGAGGAAGGGAGGAAAAACAGAAAATAACTGGCCAGCAGGATGATTCTCTGACCCCTCACTGTCCCTGAACAGGTGATGCAGTGCGGCTCCAACTGGATCCTGTTGGTGGTATAAGTTCAGCTCTCCACCCCACCCCAGGGGTAAGCCATGGGGAAATCTGGAGCCAGTAAGTCCAGGGGATGCCAGGTAACAGGGCTGTGGGGGTTGGTTGGGAGAGACATCAGCCAGGGCATAGGGGATAAGCATGAAGAACAACAAAACAAACAAAAAGTCCACCCCCATGTTTATGACATCTTGTGTATGCCTTGCCACTCTGACCCCCCCCATATTAGTTCAGACTAGGTATGTGTTCTGCCACCTTTCTCCCAAAACCTTTCTTCCCACTGGGTTGGGGTGCAAACTTTCCCTTTTGAACAACCTCCAACTCTTTTGTGTTGGGCCTTGGTCCCTGAGAAACCAAAATCCCTCCTTCCTGCACAACCATTTCATCATGCATGTAACTGTCTGGAACACATGAAACTGTTCCCTTTGGTTCATGTGTGGGGGTGGTAGTACCTTGGAGAAGATTACTCCTGCTTTCTCCTGTGATATCTTTTGCAGAGCACAAAAGCCTGTTTTCACCTGTTCCATGCCCCATTTGCTCATATCGTTTGTGTTCATACGTACAATCAGATCTGGCCTTTCATTCTTCTTTCCCTTGAGCTCCACCACCCTGGAAATAGGTCTGTCTGCTGTCATCCCAGAATAACAGCAGACCACCTCGTTGCCATTGGGGTGAGACCCAGTTCCCTTCCAAACTAGTTATTATTGAGTTCTCCACTATGTGTACCTTCCTCTTGCCCCCTTTGGAGCTTGATCCTCCCCCTATTCTGCTCTTCAGCTGGGCATGCTAGCTCCATCTTTTCTCCTTGTGGGAGATTGAGGGACCTCCTGTTGCAACAGGGTGAACCTATTGCTGATGCACAGCCCTGGTTCTATAGGCTTGGGCCTCCCTCCCCCCTTCTTCCATTCCCATCCCCCCATTACTGTCCAGCTGCCTTCTTGAGCCTGTAACAGCCTATGAGGTGGCTGTAGCAGAAGCAGCCCACGTGGTCTGGTGGCTTCAGCTCACAAGTGGCAAATTTCAGCCCTTGAAGTTTCAAGCTCTGTCCTCACAGCCTGGAACCTCCTACGGCACAGACAGTGGCCAAACTCCTAGAGTACTCTGTTGTTCACCACTGTCCCACACCCCCTGCACTCTTCCCATGTGCCACCAAAGTGTCCCCACTGCATTCTGATTTTTATTGTAGTAGAGTGGATTTTGTATTCATGCTATAAGGCTATTCCAGTTAGAGCCCTCCCCGATTCATCTGCACTGTTTTCAAATGTAAATATACAGTATATGGGCACCTCAGATAGGGGTGTACCTTGAATATACTTATGCACCTGTTTACCTCCTCAGCCCTCCTGCTATATCTTGTACCTCCTTTCTTCAGTGTAATATACTCTGCACTAATCTCTACCAGCCTTACACCCTGTCAGCTGCTCCCTTTAATGCCCTACACTAGATACATAGATACACAGATACATAGACAGTGTCGGCAGATAAGGGCCTATGGCCCACCCAGTCTGCCCATTTGAGCTTGTAAGTTCAGTTTGTTTTCCTAGAAGTCTGTTTCCCCTTACCCCTGACCTCTAGAATTCCTTTATGTCTATCCCATGCATTCTTAAATCCCGTGATTGTTTCAGCCGCCACCACTTCCTCTGGCAGGGTGTTCCACTTGTCCACCACCCGTTCTGTGAAGAAATTCTTTCTCATGTTTCCTCTGAATCGTCCTCCCTCCAACTTCATCCCATGCCCTCTAGTCCTGGAATATCTTTTCGCTTAAAAATAGTGTTTCCTGCACCCTGTTCCTCCCTGTAAGATACTTGTATGTCTCTATCATATCCCTCTCTCCTCCTCTCCTCCAGGGAGTACATGTTCAGTTCCTTCAACCTGTCTTCATAGGACTTGTGATGCAATCCATGCACCATCTTTGTTGCCCTCCTCTGAACCTTCTCTACCCTATGTCCTTACGTGGGTATGGTCTCCAGAACTGTACACTGTACTCCAGGTGGGGCCTCACTAGTGTCTTGTATAGTGGAATTATGACCTCCCTTTTCCTGCTGGTGATGCCCTTGCCTATACATCCCAGCATCCTATTTGCTTTACCTGCTGCCTTGTCACACTGTTTCCTTATCTTGAGGTCATCAGAGATGATAACCCCAAGATCCCTTTCCTGCTTGGTGCATGCTATATCCTCACCCCCCAACTGATATATTGTGCCAGGGTTTTTGTGCCCCATATGCATTATCTTGCACTTCTTTGCATTGAATTTCAACTGCCAAACCCTTGACCATTCTTCAAGTTTCTGCAGGTCGCTTCTCATTCTGCCTACACCCTCTGGTGTGTCTACTCTGTTACAGAGCTTTGTGTCATCAGCTAACAGTGAAATTCTGCCTTCTAGATCCTCGCAATGTCACTGATGAAGATGTTGAATAGGACCGTCCCAGCACTGATCCCTGTGGTACCCCACTGGTCACTCTTCCCTCTGTGGAGTGACAGCCATTTACCACCACCCTCTGTGTCCTGCCACCCAGCCAGTTACCTACCCACCACACTACTGTCCTGCCCACACCCATATTCCCAGTTTGTGTAATAGTCTTCTATGTGGCACAGTGTCAAGGCCTTGCTGAAGTCCAGATAGGCCATGTCCACTGCCCTCCCTGATCCACCTCCTAGTCACCCAGTCAAAATTCAACGAGGTTGGTCTGACATGACCTTCCTCTGGTGAAACCATGCTGCCTTGGGTCCTGTAGTCCATTGACAACCAGATGTTCCACCAATCTCTCCTTCAGTAGTGCTTCCATGATCTTCCCATTACCGAGGTGAGGCTGACTGGTCTGTAGTTCCCTGCTTCCTCTTTGTTCCCACTTTTGTATAAGGGGACTACATCTGCTGTCCTCCAGTCTTTGGGTACCTCCCCTGTTTCCAGTGATCGGCTAAACAGGATAGCCAGAGGTTCAGCCACCTCCTCTTAGTTCTTTAAGGACCCTGGGGTGCACCCTGTCTGGCCCCATTGCTTTATCAACTCTTATTACTTCCAGTTCCTTCAGGACCCTTTCTCGTATAAAGGACTTGTGTCCATTTCTGCACCATTCTCACCCCTTGTACTCCTTCAGACTCATTACCCCCTCTTCCTCAGTAAAGACTGAGCAGAAATACCTGTTCAATATGTCAGCTTTACTGTTGTCATCCTCCACGCTCTCCCATCATCCCCTTCAGTCTCACTATCCCTCCTTTGTCTTTTTTTTTTTCACTTATTTACCTGTAAAAGGTTTTGTCGCCTTTACCCACTGATTTTGCAATGTGTTCTTCTGTCTGAGCTTTGGCTTCCCTTACTGACTTCCCTGCCTCCCTTTGCTTCTCCTGGTACTTCTCCCTATCCCCTTCTGCCTGTGTCTTTTTGTATTGCCTGAATGCAATCTTTTTGGTTTTCACTTTCTTTGCTACCTCTTTGGAAAACCATAATGGTCTCCTCTTCCTTTTCCTCTTGCTAACCTGCTTAGTGCATAATTATGTTGTTCTTATAATCCCCATTTTAAATACTGCCCACTGTTCCTCAACCCCTGATTCCTGTCCCATTCCCCTTAATGCCTCTTTCAAGTATCTCCCCATTTTCCCAAAGTCTGCCCCCCTAAAATCCAGGATACGTGTTTTTGTGTGGTTTGGTTCTGCTCTTTCTGTGATTTCAAACCACAATGACTGGTGGTCACTGTTACCCAGGTGCTCCCCCACTGTTAACCCCATCACACTGTCCCTGTTTGTGAGCACAAGGTCCAGTATTGCCTTCTGCCGAGTTGGTTCCATGACCAGTTGCTTGAGGAAGGCACCCTGAAGGGAGTCCATGATAAATCTGCTCCTAGTTGATACTGCTGCTGGGATGCTCCAGTCCACGTCTGGAATATTGAAGTCTCCAACCAGTACTACCTCACCCTTGTCTGCCATCCTTTGGATGGCTAGCATCAGCTCCCTATCTGTTTCTTCCTCCTGGGCTGGTGGTCTATAGACCACACCTGTGCGGATGGCTGTCCCCATTTTCCTTTCCAGCTTAACCCACAGTATCTCTCCCCCATTTTGTTCCTCCTGGATCTCTGTGGCCCTTATGTCATTTTTCACATACAGTGCCACCTCCTCCCTTCCTGCCTGCTCTGTCTCTTCTGAATATGTTGTAGCCAGGTATGGCCATCTCCCAGTCATGGTTATCATTACACCAGGTTTCAGTGATGGCCACAATGTCCAGGTCTGACTGTAGATAGGGTGTTGTCCAATTCCCTCCTTCTGTTGGGCCTTCCTTATCCTTGGTTAACACAAATGCTAAAACAAATTACAAGCAACATTTTCAGTTCAGGACTTACAAAACACTTAGGGCCAGATATTCAAACTGCGCCCAAAAAGTGCGCAACAGCAGGAGCAAGCGCAAGTCAATTCGCACATGCTTTACCGATGTTCAAACATGGAGCAAGACAAGTGCTGAAAGCAGCCAGCGTCTGAATATTGCACAACCTGCGCCATAGCACAACCAGGAAGGGGAAGCTGAGCAGAGCTGATGTAGGCCACAGCGCAACAAAGGCGGCCAAGCTGAGCAGTCCAGAGGCACCATAGCTCAAGCAAAGAGGCCCCAGCAGCATAGCAATGGAACTGCACAACCAGGGAGGTAGGTAGGGGCCCACCACCCATGCCATAGATGGGCACAGGGACACACTGCCAAACTAACAATGTACCCCCACACCCCAAGCACAGCAGAACTGGGGGAAGGATAGAGCAGCCACCGGACCATGGGGACAAGCAAACAATGCACATCCCGGCCGTGTTACTGCAGCACACCCACTGTCAACCTGAGACTGGCACACAAAGGGGGCGGAGCACCCCCAGTGTCCAGCGCCCCCCCCCGTGTGCACAGCACTCCCAGCACTGTGACCCCAAGACACCACCCATGCGCAGTTACCAGCACTGCAGGAATCCCCAGGCCCCCCCGGCACACTGCAACCTCATAAACCACAGAACCATACAAGCCACACCCACCATGAGCACCCAGCAGTGGGTGGCAGCACACAGCAATACTGACTGGAAGCCTCACCCACACACCAGAGACACTGCCCCACACACATGCACACACATACCCATGACCATACCACACCAGATGCCATGCACACTACTGCAACTGAGCACCTATAGCCAGCTGCAAATCAGAGACCACCACAGTATTCATATCAAAATATAAATGTAATAATAAGATGCATAACAAGAACAACAAACAACAACATATTTACAAAGCAGGGGTGGGGGTATGGGTATGAGGTAGGGGTGGGTAAGGGGCCGGGGTGAACAACCGGGAGAGGGAAGGTGGGGTTCGCTGACATTCAGCTACCGCCTGGCAGGCTGCCCTCCTCCTGCCTGGTGCTGTGCCCGTGGCCTCCTCCAGCGGCACATCCCATGCTGCTGCAAGTCCAGGAGAATGGTGCGTGTGTCGATGGCCACCTGAGTGAGCCTCCACAGGCCCCGCTCCATCAGGCGCAGGATCTGGATACCTAGGACAAGGGATCAGAGTCAGTGGCTGTGACTGTCCACATCCCTGAATCCCATCCATCATGCATGGCAGACAGCCAAGTGCCCCGCTCCTGTGATGGACTGCACCCACCCACAGTGACCGTGCACAAGACAAGCCCAACCAGCCAGCAATGGCCATGTGTACCACTGCACACACACACCGCCCATGTCCAGCACAGCACAACCAAGGCTGCCCAGTGACGTGGCTACGTGGTGGGATGCTAGTGCCACAGCAATGTGCCCAGTGCATGCATGGACCACCAGTGATGCACACACACACATGCAGTGCCACTGGACAGTGATGACTGTCACATGTTGCATACATGGTAGTGTTGTCGGCTGGAAGGTGTCCTGCCCCCCAGCATGCAATAGCATCCATGATGTAATGACACTCACTCATCAGCCGCTGCTGCAGGTGCTGCTGCGGCTGCGGTACTGCTGTTGCTGCTGCTGCTGCTGTGGCTGTGGCTGTTGCACACCCCTCCGCCAGCCACCCTGGCACCGCCATCCCAGGCCTCAGCCTGTGCCCGCCTCCGTCCTCCATGCCCTGGGAGACAAAGGAAGAGAAACACATCAGTGAGATCCCAAAGCAGACAGCCCCTTGCCCCATTGAGTGTGCCTGCCCACACAACCAGACCCAAACAGCACACACCTGCAAACACCCTCACAACAAACCACAGCCCAACCCACCCCCATGCGCAGATTACATTACACAGTCACCCATGCAGACAATACCGGTGCATACACAGCACACCCACCTGGCCTGGGCACAATGCCCCTCCTGACACGTGACCTGAGGCACGCAAGCAGAGCATGCTTCCTCCTCTGCAGGTTGCCATAGCAGTGCCTGCACTGCTCCGGGGTCCTCCTCTGCCCAGTGGCCTGCTCCAGGGCAGTGGCGACCTGCTGCCACACATGGGTGCGTGGCACCTGCAGGGGCACTTCCTCAAACAGTGAGCCATAGTGAGGCTCCACCACAGCCACCAGGTTAGCTATTTCCAAAGCCCCCCATTGTGGTGCTCTCCTGCGTGCCATTTTCAAAAAATACAGTGGCAATATGGTGCTCCGCAGTGCGGCAACCCCAAGTGGAAATGTTGCGCAATACAACTCCATCACTGCCTATTGCGCTGTTCTGACAACGCCGTTGGTCCACATCGCGCTGTCACCGAACAGCGCGATAGAGCTGTACACATGCCAGACGTACAGCGCCAGGGGGCAAAGGTCGGGCATAAGGTCATGGATCAGTGGCACAAGGCCACGCACAGCGCCATCGGACATCCACACATCCTGGGCAATCAGACACCTGCGTGCCAGTGCCACAGTGGACTATTGTGCAGTACTGCCACAGCGCCGTATGGTGACCAGCGCTGTAGCGCCATTGGCACAATGGTGGCCATGGCCTGAATTGCTGATCACGCACAGCACGTCATCAGCGCGGCAGACACCTGCGTAAGCTACCTGGGCATGCGCAATGCAGTGTACCACACAGTCACAGAAATGCGCCATTGGCTCAGCCGGCTCAACCGTATTGCGCAAAGTGCAACGGCGCGATATTTCAGCCGACACATGCAAATCATCTGATCAGCCATTCAAAGGCACAGTGGCACGATTTGCATCTCATTACAGTTACTCCACTCCTAATTTGCATGCATTGCGCTATAAATGTGCGACATTGGGCTGCGCTGGCCAGATTCAGTAACTGCAGGTGAGAGGTGAGTTGCATGCTGTGTGATGTTCTGGCCAATGGTCATGGGATAACGCTGTAGACTGCACAGTGACAGGTGTCCACTTCCACCCATACAGACCGACATGACCAAGCAGAGCCAAGGTGAGGGTGAGGATGGTGGGCGGAGGAGGAGGCCCAACTTCATCACGGCGGAGACAGAGGCCCTCTTCCAGGCCTACCTGGAGGAGGAGCCACTACTGAGTGGACGGCGGGGCACCCCTCAGGCCCATGCGGCCGCATGGGAGGGGGTAGCTCGGGCAGTGAACCTGCACGGAAGCCACCTGCGCTCCATGCAGGAATGCAAAAAGAAGATGGGGGACAGACCGCAGGAGGGTGAAGGAGAAGGTGGCAGCCCTCAGGATGGCACATGCTGGCACAGGCGGGGGCCAGCCAGTGGTGGCGGAGCTGACCCCGGCTGAGGACCAACTGGCTGCATCAATGCAGCGGAGTGCTATTGAGGGCATACCAGGAGGTGGATTCCAGACAGGTGGAAGCCCATCACTGCACGGTATGACATGGTGGTGGTGTTGGGGGGGGGGGAAGGTTGTTCACATGCACTCACATGTCCACACTTTCTGTTACAGATCCTGTTCATCTTCAGGGGATGGTGGTGGTGGGTCCAGGCAGTGAGGAAGACCTGCCGGAGTTGGAGGAGGGTCCATCCACCTCTGTCACCAGCCAGCATGCACTGCACCAGCATGCACGCCTGGCTGCCAACTCTGTTGTCGGTGAGTCAGGTGTGGGGGGTGCACAGCCTGTGTCTCAGCAGTCTGGCATGCAAGCATGCCAGCACGCTGTGACTGTGGCTGTAGCACGTACCTGCACCATTGATGATGCAAGGACTGCAATGGTCAGTGACATGTGTGTGTCCCATGACGGACACACAGTAAGCCAGCATATGCCCCTGGGCCTAGCTGGTTCCAACGTGTGTGCCAGCATGTCGGCACAGTCCCAGGCTGTGCCTGTAAGCACCGGTGGGGCAGCACCGGTGGCTGTGCAGGTGTCTGGCACTGTTGCAGCCACAGCAGTGGAGCAGTGGTCCCTGGGGCACTGGCGGTTGGGGGCAGCAGTCACCCACCAGGTCTGGGGGTACAGTGTCCAGCGGTGGCACATGCCACCCTGCCCTTTGATATGCCCATTCCTGGTCCTGGTGAACAGCGCCCACCCTCAAGGGGTGTTGAGCATCAGGACCTTCCATACCCTGGGGGACACGATGCCGTTGTGGCACAGTACCCATTTGAAGAGCACACCCACCTGCTGCAGGAATCAGTACAGCAGCAAAGGCGGGTTGCAACGTCCATGGAGGCACTGTGTATGGCTGTGGAGCAGCACAGCATGAACTGTGCTCTGATCCTTGCAGAGATGGTCCATATGTGGATGGATGTGACCGCCGCCATTGACAGGCAGACCCAGGCATTGGTTGCTGTCGTGGCTGCATTGGGCACACAAGCAGGTGCCCCTGTACCACGCACCCCACACAGTACGCTCTCCACTCCCCTTTCCCGGCATCATGCGACACCCAGCCTGTCGACACCGGGTTCTGCTGTGGGCATCCCAAGCACCCCTGGTGCAGGTATGTTTGGCATACTACAGACCCCTGTGCGGACAAGGTCGCGATCGCGTAGTGGGACCCCTGGTGGTCCATCGGTGCCACCCCATGTGGCCCCTGCTCAGCCTGCCAGTGCTGTTGGGTCATGGTGGGGCCGCCCATGCATCCCGCGGTGGCGTGGAACAGTGCAACATGACTGACCTGTCTCCCAGTGCGGGCCCTGTCTGGTAGTTGCCTGTGTGCAACGTGCATCATGGTGGGCAGTGCACTGGTGGGTGCCCTGCCCATCACGCTGACACACGGACCACCTGCACACCATCCCAACTGCTGTCCACAGGTGCATGTGCTTGATGATGCCTGCATTGTACTGTACACCAAGGTGCAAGGGTGCACAGCATCTGACACACGTACTTGGACAGTACAGGTGGTGAGTGTGGTCTGTGGCTCTGTGTGTTTGCAATGTCTGTTCCTGCTCTGCTGTGCACCTGCCCATGTATGCTTTGTGCCTGGTGTGTGTGTGTGTGTGTCCATATGACTGTTCACCCCTCCCTGATGGTGTGTTTGTGTGCCTGGTCCCTTCCACTCCCCTTGCCGTCATGCACCCCTGGTGTGTTACTCTGTGTGCCTGTGGGTTGTGCCTGGACAGTGTTGGTTGCACATGGCCTCTTGACTTACCTGTGTCATGCATAATGCTCCTCCGTGATGGTGTCCCGGTGCAGCTGGGCCTGCCAGATCAGTCGGGGGTCCCGCCGTCCAAGGGGGGGCTGCTCATCACCATCATCACCGGCGCTGCTGGCGTCCCTGAGTCGCTGCCCCTCTCCTCGACCTGAATGGCTATCCCACAGTCTTTGGCCATGTTGTGCAGGATACAACAGGCCAGGAATATCCCACAGGCCTTTGAGGGCTGTACTGGGCACCGCCGGAGGTGTCTAGGCATCGGAGCGTGCCTTGAGCATCCCAAACACCTGCTCAATGATGTTGCATGTGGCGGCATGCGCTCATTATAAGCGCTAAGGCGGTGGGGTCATGGGGTGCCAGTATGGTGTGAGCAGCCAGGGACGGAGGGTATCCGCTGTCACCTGTGTGGAGATGGTGAAGATGAGTATCATGTTCAGGTCCATATTGCCAATATCCCTGTGTGCCACTACCATAGCACCTGTGGCATTCCCACCCTTGCCCCACGTTTGCAATTCCTACATCCGTACTCACCCACTAGATGGCCTGTGGGGATGTCCCCACTCTCAAATCGATGGCACAGTGCGGACTGATACCATATGAAGACATCATGTGCTCCGCCAGGGTGTGTGGCACAGACATTGATTATGCGCCCAGTGGCATCACACACCACCTGGCAGTTGACACTGGAATAGCCCTTCCTGTTCCTATGTGTG
Organism: Neoceratodus forsteri; assembly: GCA_016271365.2. Classification (NCBI taxonomy): domain Eukaryota; kingdom Metazoa; phylum Chordata; order Ceratodontiformes; family Ceratodontidae; genus Neoceratodus; species Neoceratodus forsteri. Next base: position 445,606,120 of record CM057450.1, read on the forward strand.
GCCCCATCAGGGCCAGGTGGCATGTGAATGGCCACATGGGTGCAGTTTATGGCCCCTAGCATGCCAGGCATATGTGCTACCCTGTGGAACTCCTGCATGTTTGCTGTACGCTCTGCCGCGGTGCTGGGGAAATGGATGTGCTCCGCAGCATGTGACAGCAGTGCGCTGAGGAATTGGGTGAGGATGCATGATGTGGCGACTGTGTGATGCCTGTGGTGTCCCCTGTTGGCCTCTGGAAGGTGCCCATGGTGAGCAGGCACATGCAGGCTGTCACCTTGGTCTCCACTGACAGAGCGTGACTCCGTCGTGAGGGTGCCTGCATCACATCACTGCACAGCTCACAGAGCCACCTCAGTATTGCCCTGTTCAGGCAGTACCAGCCCACGATCTCTACATCTGTGTACAGCTCAAAGCTGATGCGGGCATGGTACTGCCTGTTGGGGGCGTACCGCCGACAGGCCCTTCCACGGCCACGTCCCCTGCAGCATGCATTCTCACCTCTCATTACAGCTTCCATGTGGAAGCTGGCACTGTCCATCTCCCTGGCTTGTGACCCCCGCTGATGTTGCTATGATACCCCCGCTGTCCTGACTGCTACCTCCACTGCACCGGGTACCCCCGCTGGCCTCTGCAGCCTATGGCCCACACAACTTCCCTTGCCTGCCCTGTTCTGGACTGTCACTGTCTGTCTCTCTCTGTCTGTCTCACTTGGCATCCCTGTAGCGTTCTTGTGCCTCTTCTTTGAGCCTTTTTATTTTGGCTCATTTCCGCTGTGGCGCAACTTCCAGCTGTTCCGCTAGTGCGCATTGTGCAATCCTTTGAATATCGCATTGCACTCTTTATGCAGGGATCCACCCCCTTCAGTTGCGCATGCCTTCATTTGCAATGCACTGTTGCTCAGCCTGTTTTCGGTGGCGCAACTGCCTCCTGCTGAATATCGCAGGATGGCGCAATTTCAGACTTGCACATGCACAACCCTATTGCGCATGGCGCAACCCTTTTGAATATCCGGCCCTTAGTATTCTAGAATTTCTTTATTCCTGGTATTTATTCCTCATGAACATGTTTTTAAGACGAACTGCTGCCTTAACTTCTAGAATGTAGTAAAAGTGCAGCAGAAACACTACCATCCCATTTCACTAATTATTTATCTTTATTCATTCATTTATTTCAAAAGTTTCACCAGGAAAGACATGCTGAGCTGCTAACAGCTCCTTTCCAGATGTATCCTAGGGGCAAAGGATGTGGAAAAATCGTATACAGCAAATACAGTATAACAAGGAGTACTATCAAAAATTGAACAAATCAAAATATCATGGGCTGGATATTCAAACTCCGCTATTTTGTGGCGCAAACCCTTGCACTGCACAAAATAGTTGCGCAAGGGTGTGGCCGGGGTGATATTTAAAGAAGTTGCACTATTGAGTAACTCCTTTGAATATCACCCCCCCCGGTCACAGCCACTGTGCATGGCGCAGTGGAATTTACGCCACCGCAAGTGGTTAGAGTGGAGCATTCAAGCTGCAGTGGTGCAAGTACCATTGCGCTATGCGCAAATTTCCGATATTCAAAAGGTGACATGCAAATGGGGCCATAATTCATGCAAGGCACGGGGGGGGCCATTTGCATCTATTTTTGGCCCCATTTGCATGCCATTAGCATGCAGGTGCGCCGATCCCTGAGGACTTGTGCCTGGCGCCCTGCCAGGCAGCAGCCATCGGGGACCGATGCCCCCTGCAGCCCGATCGTGGGCAAAAGTGTGAAAATCCCCCCTTCCCCTGACTGGCCCAATCACGGGCATTAGGTTAAATAAACCTCCCCCACCAGCCCGATCGCTGGGCATAATTGGTAAATGTCCTCTCAACCAGCCCGATCAAGGGCAGCAAAGTGATGAATCACACCCCCAAGAACTGATCCCTGGGGTCCAGTGGACTGCTAAGCTCGATCACGGGCAGCAAAGTGATGAATCACACCCCCAAGAACTGATCCCTTGTGGTCCAGTGGACCGCTAAGCCCAATCATGGGCAGCAAAGTGATGAATCACACACACCCCCAAGACCAAATCCCTGGTGATCTAGTGTCCCCACCCCACCCACCCACTTAGCCCCACCACCCCGCCCCCGCAGCCGGCGGCGGCAGCATCCCACCCGCCTGCCGCCCCGCTGCCCGCCAACCGACTGCCCATTCACATATCTGGACTGTTTTGTACGGTATGGGCTGCATGCCCATTGGCTCTTGCTCTGCACCACTGGGCGGCAGCCTACTGGGCAGTCAGTCGGGTGGTGGGCGCAGGTGGGTGGGAGGCTTCCGCACCGCCGGGCGGGTGGTGGGGCTCAGGGTGGGTGGGATGGGGACACTAGATCACCAGGGACTGGTCTTAGGGGTGTGATTCATCACTTTGCTGCCCGTGATTGGGCTTAGTGTCCACTGACCACCAGGGATCAGTTCTTGGGGTTGATTCAACATTTTGCAGCCCGCGATCGGGCTTAGCGGTCCACTGGACCACCAGGGATCAGTTCTTGGAGGGGGTGTAATTCAACATTTTGCAGCCCGCGATCAGGCTGGTGGGGGTTATTTAGCTTATGCCCGTGATCGGGCCAGTCGAGGGTGGGGGATTTTTATCCTTTTGCCCGCGATCGGGCCAGTCGGGGGTGGGGGATTTTTTACACTTTTGCCCGCAATCGGGCTGCAGGGGGGCACAGGGAGGTTTGAGGCGAGCCACAGGCAGCTGTGCGCACCCCTGGCAATGCGGCAGCTCACCTGTGGGTGGCCCCCGACTTACTCCCTTTTTGGGCTCAAAGTTGCAGGCAAGAGGTTGGGGTTGCGCCAGACACTTGCACAGCCTGCTGAATATCGGCTGTGCAGTTTATGCATGGTTCCTCCCCCTCCAGTTCAGCATGCATTCATTTGCATTGCGCTGTTGCTCAGCTTGCCTTGGGGGGGCAACTGCCTCCTGCTGAATATGGCAGAATGGCGCATTCTTGGACTTCAAGAGAAGAATCTCTATTGGCGCATGGCGTAACCCTTTTGAATATCAAGCCCCATATATACAGGTAATGAAGGAAACAGATTACCAGGGTAATATCAGTGAGGAGTGATGTTGAGGAAGAGAGCCATGGACAGCCGCAAAAGGAAGAGGAAAAATCATGAAGGAGAGACTTTAAGGAGAAAGCAGAAGAGACAGAGTGAATTGACAAGGGAAAGGAGGACCAGAGTTTAGGAAAGCAGTGTAAGAAAGCAGATTGACCAACAGTAGATTCTGTAGAAGGAATAGTGAGGGAAAGAAAAGTATTATTGCGTAGATGGTAGTAGGAAGCTGAGGAAGAAGATAAGAGGGATGTAAGGTAGGAGGGAAGGGAACCAAACCAGAATTTAGATATAAAGGAAGCACAATGGGAAACATGCCAGGCATCAAGAGAGGGGCGTGAAAGGGCAGAGTAGAGTGAGCAGTGGTGGGTACGACTGGAACAATCTAAAGCAAATCGACAAAAACAGTGGAATAGGGGGTCCAGTTTGGCAAAGGAGGATTTGGGAGCTTCACTGTAAACTATGTCACCATAATCAAAAGCAGGGAGAATCATTTTTAAAACTATTTTACGGTAGACAGGATACTGTATACTCGCTTTATTCCTGTACAGTACACCAAACTTGGGGTAGAGCTTCTGGTGTATGGCATCAGTATATGACCCAAGAAGTCTAGATGACAGTTAAACCAGATACCAAGGTACTTAAAAGAGGATGCATCCTCAATAATAGCACCAACAAGGGAGTGAAAAGAAAGGGGAAGGGTGAGTCGGGAAAGCCTCTGATGGGTGCCAAAAGTCATGCAGACTGTTTTGGGGCATTAGGTGACAGCTGGTTAGACTGGTACCAGCACTGAATATTGTCAAAATCCAGCTGAAGCTGTGATGTATGAACACTGGAAGAGGAGACAGCTGTAAAAATCACTATCATCACTGCACATACTGTATGAACTGATGCAGAGGAACAGACAGAGGGGAGGTCATTCAAAGAATATGACAACAGACCCTTGGGAAACACCTGAGCAGATAGGGAAGGATGATAAAATGGAATTACCTGTCCGGACACCTTGACACCTGCCTCCAAGGTAAGAGTGAAACCAGCTGACTGCAGAGTCAAAAAGACCTGCTGCTTTAAGCTTGCCCAGAAGGAGGGGATGCACTACTGTCTCAAAAGCTTTAGTAAGATCAACAAAGATGGCAGATGGGTATGTTCATGGAAACAGAGTACCAACTTAGAGATTAATTTCTCCAGCCTATAACTGGCACAATAAGTGGATAGTAGCAAAAATGTATATATTGGGTTGTTGCTAATACTAAGCAGAGATAAAAAAGATAAAATGAAAATCCTAGCACAACAGCTTTTTTTGGTTTTTATATGTAATATCCAAAAAGTGTCAGTATTTCTAGGCTGAAATAAGACATTAAAACCTATGACATTTGTACTGTACGTACACCTGTGAATAATCATTATTTGTAAATAAATCAGTGCTGAGATCCAAAGTATCTTGTGTTTTATTTATTTACTTTAGTTTACAGCTCGATGGTATTCACAAGGATATTAATGTTTTGCAGCCAAACTCCCCGTGGTGAACGTACTGATGGTGTCCACAAGGCCAAACATGGTTCTGATTTAGTTTGCAGCTGTTTGCTCTAAAATTGCAGTTTTTTCAATTCTCTCCCTCCTTCCCCCCACCCCATACCGTGTAATCACCCTCCCTGTTGTTTTAATATCCTAACCCCCATCTCCTCCCAAATGGCTTTTGACACACCCCAACCATGGTGTCCAGCTCTTGAAGATGTACGTACACCACAGTCAGGAGTTGGGAACCAGCCTTAGTAACCTATGGAAGCCTCACAGTGTTGTGGTAGGGAGTGCTCAAAACATTGCTTAAAAGTTTCCGCTCCAGAGTTCTTAGCCCTTCTTGCCACTGGACTATCGCACTGAAAGGGCTTGGTGTCCACTGCCAGCATCCACCATACAAACATCACGGTCTTGCCTTTAGTTTACAAACACCACATTTTTCAGAGATTTTCTCAATCATACTGCTGGACTGGAGGACCAGGAGTGCCAAGGGCTGGATTGTACTGTTTGCCTCTTGTTTTTTTTTCAGAAATGTTTATTTTGAAATGTTTGGTGTCCACTTACATACACTGCAGTGTCCACGTACATACACCACAGTGTCCAAGTACATACACCACGGTGTCTGCTGTACATACACCACAGTGAGCAGTCCTGTTACCAGACATCTATAAGTCAGTTATCTTACCATATGCCCACTTTTAACCAGTTTTATCATGGTATCATAAACCACATTGAAATGTATCAATGTGCTTCTTACTAGTAACATTTGTTTTCAATTACAGCAGCTGATTGGTGTCCATATATACACATCACAACCATTTTGTGTCCATGTACATACACCACGGTGTCTGCTGTACATACACCATGGTGAGTTGTCTTGTTCACAGGAACCATCAAGGCAGTTATCTTACCACATGGCCATTTTTTACTGGTTTGATCATGGTATCTTAAAATACATTTAAAACTTGATATATTCTGAATTTAAAAATGTTGCCTTCATGTCACATTTTGGTACACCATTTTCATGAACATACCCAGATGTGATCAGACCCTGATCTATACCAGTGAGGATGGAGTCAATGAGTCATAGGAGGGAAGTGGAGATGGAGTGGGATTTCCTAAAACCCGACTGAAATGGGGTAAAGAAGGAGGAGAACTCAAGGAAGAGAGCTGAGATAGTACAAGGCATTCCTGTAACTTAGCTAGAGTTGGAGGGAGAAAGATAGGACAATAGTCATCAGGAGAAGAAAGAGAGAGAGAGAGAGAGACTGCCACCTTTAGGGATAGAAATGACAGTAGCCTGCGACAATAGCAGAGGAAAAAGAAAGGTTGAGAAACAGGGTAATTGGCAGTGCAATGGCAGGGGCTGAGAGAAGTAGAAGCTTAGGATCAGTGCCATCAGGACTATCCCATCTGTGAGGATTAAGAGCAAGCAAAGATTTAAGAGAAGTAGAGGTGCTGGTAGAGAGAGAGAGAGAAGAGAAGAAAGGGGGGGCTAGAGGAGGAGGAAGGGATGAGAGAAAGGGGACAGGTAGCAAAGAAGGAGTTAAAAGAAGAGGCAACGATAGAAGGGTCAGAGATAAGGGAGTCATCAACCCTGAGAACAAAAGAGGGAGACTGGGTCGGGGGCTGACAGGGAATGGATAACCTTCCAGAACTTAGAGGGGTTATTAATATTGTTCTGGTGTGTAGATGCAAAATATTCTGACTTTGCTAGTCTTACAGCTTTCGTACAGGCATTACGAAGGTGAAAATAGTATGCCAAAGCCACCTGAGATCTAGTTATCTTAAAGTAGAACTGCCCTGAATCTGCAAGTCTGTGTGTTAAGTGGAAGTTGTATTTGTAACACTATTTCACATTCTGTTTTTGTTTCATCTGTACTGGCCAGGTGGTAGATTCACTGGGTGTTTCTGCTTTACACTCTGGTGGGCTGTACCATTTTAGAACTGTATGGTGTACTTGGGTGGCCCTCTTTTGCCCGACGGCAAAACACAGAAAATGACCACTATAGTGACAATTGCTCTAATGATCTGTTTCCATGTTTCAGTTTCCCCCAGTGTCCTGCCCCTTCCCCAGACCAACTCCGCCCTGGAGTTGAGAATCCTAAATCGGGAGGGGGGTGCGGGGGGCAGAGCCCCCCACATGGGGGGGGCGTGGAGGGTGCAGCCCCCCACAGAAAACACTGTGGGCTTGGGCAGCACAATATCTGCATTGGTATTGTGCCGTCGATGTGTGGGTGGTCGACAGATTTACTGTCGACCAAAACTTGGTGCTTCCGATGTACTTTATGTCCTTGTTACAGAACTTAGATTGTTTCCACAGTGCATTCATGTTCTACTCTGGACTCTGTGGCCCAAAGGGGACATAAACTACATCATACAGCTCTAAAATGGCACTTACCAGCAGAGTGTACATCAGAAACACTCACTGTGTTTACTAAAAGGCCACTAAAGGTGAAACAATAACATAAAGGATTCAAATATATGAAAAAAGCATCTACTGGGACAAATGATTTACAGCTTCAGCACAATTCTTCTTTAAAGGAATGCCATGCTAGATCTCTAATACAGAGGCAAGCCATAAGCTCAGCTGTAATCCAGAGAAGATGACAGACCCATACTCTGTTTTTTCCTCATAGGAACTTGATGATCCCAAACAGCCGTTAATTTGAACTGAAAGTGATGCAGGGCAGAATTTATATAGTTGGCTGATGAGATCGAGGACCAATCAATTGCTCTTCAATCAGTAAGTAGAAAGGACAAGTTGAATGATCTATAGGACCCGAGGTGAAAAAATTTAGGAAGTGCCTATAGGACCTGAGATGAAAAAATGTAGGAAGTGCCTATAGGACCTGAGCTGAATATTTTTAGGAGGGGGCCTTAGTTTTGCATACACAGTAACCCAAACGATGGTCACTGAGGACCTCAGGAAGGATTTTTGCATCCACAATACAGTGGGGATGAGATGAGAGGACCCTGTCTAACAAAGAGTGATTCAAAGATTTAACACTTAGGTGAGTGGGGTCAGAGATCAATTGAATCAAAAGTAGTGACTTTACATTTCGACAGTTTTATTTGTGCTGGGGAAGAACCAACTAATATTAAAGTCACCAAGAATATAAAACTCACCTCTGGAAGAGTTCGAATAGATGAAAGGAGCTCAGTAACTGAAGCAGAGGAAATACCAGGGCAACAGTAAACACACCTGTAATAAAGATGAGAACAGAAAAAGGTAGGGAGAGAGTCTGAGTAGGAGCAGCTCATAGAAAGAGGGGGAAGAGACAGCAAGAACAATCACAAATTGGATACTGGTGGATATGTAGACAGCAACACCACCGCCCCTCTTTGTGTGATGTTGCCTAGTGACAATATAGCCAGGGATAGTTACAGAAGAATTCTGCACCTTAGAGGAGAGTCAGGATTCAGATATAACTAGGACATCCAGCCAAAGGTTAAGCATGATAGGTTATAATTGTTAAGGGACACCGCCAGTTAAGGGACACAAAGTACAAATTTATATGATTTGCCATGAACATAACCTGGGCATGGCTGGTCTCAGGGAGGGGCACCTGTATCATTTGCTGCTGGTTGCTAACCTTTGAATTAAGTGTTGCTTTTATCCTTCTGCATCTGGACTGGATTTTATCGATAACAGATACCAGTGATGGGGAGACAAACCTATCAGTCTGCTCATGTGATAACCGGGGCATGATCATTACTGAAAGATGCATCCTGAAGGGACTGTTGGATCTCAATATCGCACAGATGGCACGTACGTGAAAAGTGATTTGATTTTCGCATGAAAGTTGTGACGCTTCCTAACAAAAACATATATTTACATAGGTTTAAAACTATAAGTTAAATAGGCAACTACAAAACTCAGATCTTTGTTTTCTTTATACTGTGTACTGATTGGTTTTCTGCTATGGGCAGTTTTCAAATTCTGTTGTTGCTATAACATCTAGGATTTCAGTACATTACCTCATAGTGGAGTGTTTCATAGCATCAGCCAGTTTTGAAAAGACTTCCCTTTCAAACTGCACAGTTATATTACTGGGGCCTGAGAAATGACAGAAAACTCCAATGCCTTCCCATCTTTGAAGGTACTATTAATATAAAATAGAACATTGTTAGATACAATGAGATACTTTTATTATCTAATGACATGTTATCTTAAATAATATTTTACTTGTAGGCTGGTGCAGGCTGCATTTTGATATCCAGTGCATTGAATCTGGCTTTTAACACAGTCTTACAAAGTGCTTGAATTAGAGTAGAGATAAGTAGAGATGCAGCGAATTTAAATTTTGCCGGCGAAGTGAATGCAAAGTGGTCACTTCGCCTTGTCATTTCCACTTTGCATTAAGGCGGAATGGCAACGCGAAGTAAGGTGAAGTCATTGTTTTTAATGTACTTCGCGTTTCTCATTAGGATTCTAACTGATCCACTTGATGTTTCAGATTTGGCAGCCCCCCTACACATCACACGGCTTACAGTACTGTAAGTCACATGCTCTTTAGCTAGGCAGGAAGAAAGTGAGTCATACAAGCAGACACTTTTACTTTCTCCTGTGCAGACGGAGAGAGAGTAGTGTGTTTTGTGACTGCTGATACTTTTAGATCAGAGCGAGGAGGAGATTTAAACTTTGATTTAGACCCAAAAGCTTTTTTAAAAGCTACATTTTTTTGTCTTTTCTGTACTCTTTTTTACTTACTTTGTTCTTTCTTTAAATTTTATTTTTCTTACCTTTATAAGTGGTTAGTTGTTTGTCTGTGTCTGTGTGACTGTGTGTGTGTGTGTTGTGTGACAGTGTGAGTAGTGATTGCTCAGACTGAGGGAGCTCAGTATGAGAGATGGACCAGGGTGAGGGAATGTCTGGGACGGGGCAGCTTTGGGAGAGCATGGTAGTGGTAAGCATCATACCGTGTGCAAGTGTGGAGGGCATGGGCGCCCATTCCTGTTGGACCGCTCAAAATGTGTGAGTGCCCCCCCCAAAGCAGGACTATCACCGCCTCCTGTCCTGACTCTGAGGCAGTTGAACCACCACCACCACCACCAAGTCCAGCACCAGGTCCTCTGGAGCAGGATGTGCCTGTTCCCCCGGGCCCAGATGTGGATCCCATCCCTGTTCAGCACCGTGACCAGCAGGCTTACAATACATCCAAGTAACTATTAAAAAAAATGTATGTTGTGATTCATGACATGATCATAAATCGTGATTTGTGATTGCATTTGTGACCATGATGATGAAGAAACATGAATGTCTATGGCTGTACTTCCCCAGGCCCCGATGAGCTGTAGCTTAAAACTCCCAGACTTAAAAACATGTATCAATGAGTACAATGGTGGGGTGGTGAAGCCTGGAGAGATACTACAAAACAGGCTTACAATACATCCTCCAAGTAACCAGAAACAAAATTAATGTTGTGATTCGTAACGTGAATGATCGTGAATCGTGATTTGTGACTGCATTTGTGACCGTGATGATGAAGAAACGTGAATGCTTACCGCCTATGGCTGTACTTCCCTGATGAGCTGTAGCTTAAAACACCCAGACTTAAAAACACGTATCAATGAGTACAATGGTGAGGTGGTGAAGACTGGAGAGATACTACAAGACAGGCTTACAATACATCCAAGTAACTAGAAAAAAAAGTAATGTGATTCGTAATGTGAATGATCGTGAATCGTGATTTGTGACTGCATTTGTGACTGTGATGGTGAAGAATGTGATTTGTATCACGTGTGACTCATGATGATGGTCCTGAATTAAAAATGCATATTAATGAATACAATGTTCATGCAGAATTAAACACCACACCTGTCCAGTACTCTGAAGGGAAGCCAAAGAAACAACTGTGATTTAAGTTACAGATGGAGATTGGACCCTAAAGAGATGCAAATGCACAGACAGATTAAGATTGCACTGTGCACTGAAGAGATGCAGACACAAGGCACAACACCTAACCAGTGCTCACCATCAGAAATTCAAATCTGGAAAAGAATACCTTTACTGGTTGAGGCGGGCCCCCCGGGGTGGGGGCAGTATACTGTACTGCCGCAGTAACAGTCACTAGTACTAGTACCAGTAAAGATACCACAAAGAAGTACACAAATCACACAGCTGCAGTGGATAGCAGCTTCACATTGCTGAAATTATTATGTGGCACAATAAAAGGTGTCTGATTTAATGACACGCGCCACACACGTACTCACACACACACTAAGTAATGCATAGTAGATTGAAAACTTCAGTAATATAACCACATATTTTAAACAAACTAAAATTATGCACTGCTGCACCACAACAATCAGCAAAAAAATGGCAAGAAATATTGAAAATATTACTGCGTGTACATTAACACAGTTAAACAAGGAAAATATCACCAAAACAGAAAGCACTGTCTTTTTCTCCAAGTTAATTTACTTACACCACAGATACACCCCTTCCCCAAAGCACACTTCCACTGTCTCTCAGTACACAGACTGAATGTTATACATTAACATTCAAAATCCATACACAAACAATAAACGCTCGATGATATGAGCACAGGAGGGTTTCCTATAATCAAACTAAAGTTTCAGCAAAAAAAATTACTCAAAAAGGCTTTTTTAACAGCTTTTTGAAGGTTTGAATTGCAGAGAGCTCTCAGAGCAGATTGTCTCCTACAGCTTCCTACACATACTACCCCAAACTGAGGCTGTACAGAACAATCTAGAGCCCATGTGACCCGAAATCCCATGAAACACTGCCTTTGGAGCTTAAAAACAAGGAGAAGTAAAAGTACATTGTTTTCAATGTACTTCGCCTTAAGAATTGGTGGAGTAGTGGTTTGGGAAGGTGGAGTAACGCAAAGTCGTTGTTTTCAATGGACTTCGCGTTACCCATTTGTAATGCAAAGTACTCCGGTTCATGTTGCGGAGCACTCCGCGAATTTGCCTTCACTCCACGGATCACTTCGCAGAGCAAATTGGGGCCACTTCATCCACCACTAGAATAAGTGCTGAACAGTGAGCCTGCACAGTTGAACAGACCCAAAGGTCAGAAATTGAGTGTGTTATTTAAAAAAAAGAAAAAAAGGAAAATAAAAGCCCAGACTAGCAGGATAACTGGATGTCGCTTGATTTATATTGCATCAGGGAGGATTAATGTAGACCACATATTTTAAAGGGACACTCTTATCCTGTTTTGTATCATAGTATTTCTATTTGAAACTCCATATTTTACAATTGCTTACCTGCTCTAAAATTCATTTATGTTGCTGGTTGTTTCATCTGCCTCCTTTCATAGTGGAACTGGAATGCATGCATATGGTGTAATGATACCCAACTGCATTTTGTTTTGAATCATTTCTCTATTCTTACTGCATACTTTATGAACATGCTGGACACCCCCCAACAGTGCAGTCACTCTAGATGTGATAGTCTCCTCTCCTCCCACTGCATGTTGAGTGTCTAGACTGTGTTGGGGTGTTCTGAAGTCCAGGAAAAATGCAGTGGGAGTTGATCAAGAAATGTAAACAAACAAGTTTCAGTGTGGTAACACTGGTATGGCGAGCGGTCAGTTTTTTTTACTTTTTGAAAGAAAAAAAATCAGAATCAAACAACCGACTACAGCAGCAATCTCTGCAGAATGTAAGCAATCATGTAACACGTGTCATTTAAATTTGGGGACATTTTGAGGTTTAAGAGGGTTGACAGTGTCCCTTTAAAGAACAATCATAACAGAACTTTCATGAGGATATAGTCACATTTGCACTTTCCCAAGTCAAATCTAACCTCTCTTCCTTCTGGGGTTTCTGAAAAAGTTGTGGCTTGCAGGACTGCATAGCCTACATAGTATCCCACATGGCAATCAAACTGGTGTCAGCCAGTGGCATCACCATGCTGTTGTAGGAGGGACTATAGCCCCCCAATCTAAGTCGAAGCCCCCCCCAATAATTTCACACATCAATATAATAAAAAAGTACCACCCACCTTGCCTGTGCCCTGTGTTCTGCTCTCATTACAGGAGTTGAAAATCAATGATGGGAGAATGGAAAAGTCAGAGTGAAAGTGATCAGCTCAGCTAAATGATTCAGTTTCACTTGGATTCTCCTCTTAGCTCAGCTAATCACAACTTAAGGGACTCCATCTAGTTAAAGGGACCCCACTCGCTCATCAGAAAAGTTCTGCAGCTACACCACCAATCCAACTGTCCGCAGGTTAGGTTCTATTGCAATCACCACTCACCAAACATGCCTACACAACTGCTGCTTTGAACTTAATTTTCGAAGGAAAAGCAGAAGCAATTGATGTACAGTGGCTGGTCCACTGTCCATCTAGCAGAGCTGACACACCAATATCTGCAGTGCTACTACCTTGGTCCACCAAGCACCATTTATGTCAACATCTGCCCAATCATAATTTACAGATTTATATCTTTATAACTTGAGAGGAAGCATGGTTACTACAGCATTCAGCCAGCAATTACCAACCTCTAATACCACAGCGGTGCTTGCTTCCAACAGCCCTCAAGTCACAGTCATAGTATTTGACCATGTAATAAGCCAAACTCTGATTATTAGGTAAATGCAAATACAGTGTTACAAAAAGGGTTACCACTGATAAAGACTTGCTGTCATTAATGCTCATTCACAGAAAAATGACTCAAAAGGAAGCGTAGGCTACAGTGGCTCATTATTTGATACCTTTCCCTTTGGCAGGATGAAATTGCTTCCGCTGGCTCTTGAGTCTCCACCAGGGCTATTATCCATTGAGGCAAATAACATATTTGTGCCATTCTTCTTTTTTAGTATGAATCATTTTGTGGGATTCCTCCAGTTATAACTGTGATCTTTATTAAAAAGTGTTTATTTTTGGCAGCATCAGTTACTAACATAGATTCTTAGTTGAGATCATAATTACAACTGGAGCAGCCTCCAAAATTATTCATACTAAAAAAGGAAAAAGGCATAAATATGTTGCCACAATTGATAATAGTCATAATAAACCCTTAGCCAGGCCCAGATAGAAACTCATGAGATCAGGTCATCAAGATGGCCACAACCATACTGTGTAGGAGCCTTATGCTCCACAATCTTTATTTATTTGTTCATCCTCCCCCCCCCACCCCCATAGTGTGCTGGCCCCCTAGTTTTTTTTCACTTCTGTTTATCTTCATGATGCAGATGGGGATATTACCAACTCAGTATTCCCATGCCCAGCACCAGCATCCCCCAACAACTGCCCCAGTATCAAGGCACACAGCCCCCCCCCCCAACTGGGAGACTGAGATCCATGCTCAGTCCCAGGGCTGGCTGAGGTGTCATTCGGCATGGGGATGATGCTGTCGTGCTGTACTGCTGCAAAGAGTTTTTCTGTTGTGTCGGTCCCCCAAAGTGTGGATGTGTAATGTTATCAGCGCATGGGCATGTGTGCTCTCTCGCATGCTGTGCAGATGTCTGCCACTGCCTTCCCCTCTGTGATGTGGTCCCAGCTTGGTATACTCCTGGTCTCCACAGGGTGCCAGCCAAGCACCAAGAGCCACCAACCCTTCCTTCTTCCACCAGAGGTGGAGAGCTGTCCCTGGGATGCTCATCCAACCATCCCCTAGCTGACCCTCTGACACTCTGGGCTCATTCATGAACCCGGATCATCAGCATCACGAGCGGTAGCGCTACCACTGTACCAGCAGGCCAGCTCTGGCCTCTTACAAAATTAAGGGTCCAACTCTGGCCCCCTAACATTGTAGCCCAGGAAATCAATGGCAGTGGGGGGTAGTGGTCAGGAGATGGGTGTGCTGGGTCCATGGAGCTGGAAGCACTGGAAAGGAGCTCTCTTTTCAGTACGTGCGCCAGCTCAAATGCCATTGGTGGGAGTTTGTGACATGGCACAGGGAGTGCCAAAGAGAAAGTGTGGCAGTTGGCTCCCGGACCTCTATATCAGAATTGGGGGACTGGGCTGACAAAATGACGCCACAGTCATTGGAGAAACTGGCACAGGAGGCACAGAAGTGTCACTGTCATTGTGGTTGGTCACACATGTGGTCAAACGACAGAGCCACAAAACAGTTTGGCAACAGCTGAAAGGGTGGCAGTAGCAGCTGGGAGCCTTGGGAGGTGGCAGCATCAGTTCAGGTAGCTGCCCTCCCAAGGAGGGCATTACACTCTTCCCCAGATCATGAAGTCTCATCCTGGCAATTCCACAAATTCCATCCAGTGCATATCTAAAAGACACAAAACAGGCATCAACAAAAATACTAACAGTTGTACCTAGACAAATGCTTCCTAACTCGGTTATTCACAGGGTCCATAGACACATAACAATATCAAAGGGTTTTAGACTACAACATTTTCACAGATATTTCTATATAGACAATTGGTTCCTATCTGTCCAACATATCCGGTACTCTACATCTCAATATTATAACCCACAACTATTGAACATAATAAAGGGTATGGAATGGAGTGTGATATAGGATTTCATGATGCACTACATGCAAGAGCAGGTCAGTGGAGGCATAAGGGGTGTTGTAACTATCTTCAAAATTTGTCTTATAGGTCTTTCTGCACATTGCAATGGGACTTCTTCTGGTTCCTTTACAACTGATGGTGCTTTTTCCTCCTCTCTGGCTAGGGAATGAGGTTCCTCCAAATGAACTGGTTCAATTACAATATCTGGATCTCTGTCTGGTTCTACATGATATTCCACATGCTCTAATTCAAGGGTAGCTGGTCTAGCGAAGTGTTTAAAAGGCTCTGCATCTGGATTTAACTGAGTGGTGGAGTAGTTGGTATCCACCAATCATCAGAAGCATTCAACACATGGGAAATGTCCACAGTGGAATAGTAACAAACAGGTCATCCTCTTCATCAGATGACTCTGTTGCATTTTGAAAACAAAACAAAATGGTAATATTAAATGCACGCTGAAAATAGAAAGTAGAGTTAGAGTTAACGTTAACGTTTCAACCATAGGTCTTCTTCAGGCATTATCTCAAAGAGAAAAATGCAAAAGTTAGTGGAGAGGTAAGGGAAATGAAAGAAAGTAGTGGGATGCCCTAGAAGAAAAAAGTGATAATAGGCAAGGTATGAAAAGAATCTGGAAAACAAAAAGATGACGATGGGTATGAAAAGGCACAGTAGAAGTGAATGGGATGAGGAGTCCTCAAGTGGGGACTAATTAACAGGGCCTAGTAAGAAGGCTGAAGGGTGACAAATGTGGGGGAAGGCGGTATAGACAGAGACACTTTTGGAAAATGAAAATAAAAAGGAAAATAGATGTGCACATGTAGCTAAAATGCCCCGGGAGTACGCCCCCCCAATGCACGTACACACACACACACACACACACACACACACACACACACATATATATATATATATATATATACACACAAACTGGAAGGAAGTGTGTGCAGGCATACACACACAAGCAAACATACCATACGCACATACAAACAAAGATATGACCGGGGTAGGGGTAAAAAAGACAAACTATGGTGGTAAAACATGAGGTGGCAAAAAGATGTCAGTAGAAAACAAATCTGTAATTTAACCGGAGGGCTGCTGGGAACCTAGGTAGATGATCAGCTTGGTTTCGATGTTTCTTCTTTGGTCAGCATCCTGGAAACCCTGCTGAAGGGCACAAACAGAAAGATCATTGACGTTATGGTCCCTGGAGGTAAAGTGAGATACAATGGGTCTATCAGTGTCTCCATTCCTGACTGCCCTGTAATGTTTCCTGAGTTGATCAGCCAGGTGTCTGCCAGTTTCTCCGCTGTAGATAGCTGCACACTTCCTGCAAAGAATACAATATATCACATTACTGGAAGTACATGAGAACTCCTTGGTATAGTGAAAAACAAAGGTGTACCCTGAATTTCAGTGACACTAGAAATAAATGTTTAGCTATAACAGTGAGTTCTGTTACATAGATACATAGATACATAGACACTATCAGCAGATAAGGGCCTATGGCCCACCCAGTCTGCCCATTTGAGCTTGTAACTTCACTTTATGTTTTCCTAGAAGTCTGTTGCCCTTTACCCCTGACCTTCAGAATTCCCTTATGTCTATCCCATGCATTCTTAAATCCTGTGATTGTTTCAGCTTCCACCACTTCCTCTGACAGTGTGTTCCACTTGTCCACCACCTGTTCTGTGAAGAAATTCTTCCCCACATTTCCTATGAATCACCCTCCCTCCAACTTCATCCCATGCCCTCTAGTCCTGGAACATCTTTTTCGCCAGAAAATAGTGTGTTCCTGTACCCTGTTCCTCCCTGTAAGCTACTTGTATGTCTGTATCATAGCCCCAATCTCCCTTCTCTCCCCCAGGGAGTACATATTCAAGTCCTTCAACCTGTCCTCATAGGACCTGTGATGCAATCCCTGTACTATCTTTGTTGCCCTCCTCTGAACCTTCTCGACTGTGCCTATGTCCTTACGTAGGTAAGGTCTCCAGAACTGTACACTGTACTCCAGGTGGGGCCTCACTAGTGTCTTGTACAGTGGAATTATGACCTCCCTTTTCCTGCTGGTGATGCCCCTGCCTATGCATCCCAGCATCCTATTTGCTTTACCTGCTGCCTTGTTGCACTGTTTCCCTACCTTGAGGTCATCAGAGATAATAACCCCAAGGTCCCTTTCCTTCTTGGTGCATGCTATATCCTCACCCCCAACTGATATGTTGTTTCAGGATTTTTGTGCCCCATATGCATTGTCTTGCACTTCTTTGCATTGAATTTCAACTGCCAAACCCTTGACCATTCTTCAAGCTTCTGCAGGTCCCTCCTCATTCTGTCTACACCCTCTGGTGTGTCCATTCCGTTACAGAGCTTCGTGTCATCACCGAACAGGGAAATTATGCCTTCTAGGTCCTTTGCAATGTCACTGATGAAGACGTTGAATAGGACCAGTCCCAGCACTGATCCCTGTGGTACCCCACTGGTCACTCTTCTGTCTGTGGAGTGACAGCCATTTACCACCACCCTCTGTGTCCTACCGCCCAGCCCATTACCTACCCACCACACTACTGTTCTGCCCACTCCCAAATTCCCCAGTTTGTTTAATAGCCTTCTATGTGGCACAGTGTCAAAGGACTTGCTGAAGTCCAGATAGGCCATGTCCACTGCCGTCCCCTGATCCACCTCCCTTGTCACCCACTCGAAAAATTCAATGAGGTTGGTCTGGCAGGACCTCCCCCCGGTGAAATCATGCTGCCTTGGGTTCTGTAGTCCATTGGTAACCAGGTATTCCACCAATTTCTCCTTCAGTAGTGCTTCCATAATCCTCCCCACTACCGAGGTCAGGCTGACTGGACTGTAGTTCCCCGCTTCCTCTTTGTTCCCGCTTTTGTATAAGGGGACTACATCTGCTGTCCTCCAGTTTTTGGGTACCTCCCATGTTTCCAGTGATCAGCTAAACAGGTTTTCCAGAGGTTCAGCCACCACCTCTCTTAGTTCTTTTAGGACCCTGGGGTGCACCCCCATCTGGCCCATTGCTTTATCAACTCTTATTCCTTCTAGTTCTTTTAGGACCTTTCCCCATGTAAAGGGACGTGTCCATTTCTGCACCGTTCCCACCCCTTGTACTCACTTCAGGCCCATTATCCTCCTCTTCCTCAGTAAAGACTGAGCAGAAATGTCTGTTCAGTATGTCAGCTTTACTGTTGTCATCCTCCATGCAGCCCCCATCCTCCACCTTCAGTCTCACTATCCCTCCCTTTGCCTTTCTTTTTCACTTACTGTATATACCTGTAAAAGGTTTTGTCTCCTCTACTCACTGATTTTGTGATGTGTTCTTCTGTCTGAGCTTTGGCTTCCCTTACTGACCTCCCTGCCTCCCTTTGCTTCTCCTGGTACTTCTCCCTAACCCCCTTCTGCCTGCTTCTTTTTGTATTGCCTGAATGTAATCTTTTTGGCTTTCACTTTCTCCTCTACCTCCTTGGAAAACCATAATGGCCCCCTCTTCCTTTTCCCCTTGTTAACCTGCTTAATGCATAATTCCATTGCTCTTATAATTCCAATTTTAAATATTGCCACTGTTCCTCAACCCGATTCCCACCAAATTCCCATTAATGCCTCTTTCAAGCATCTCCCCATTTTCCCAAAGTCTGCCCCCTAAAATCCAGGATACGTGTTTTTGTGTGGTTTGGTTTTGCTCCTTCTGTGATTTCAAACCACAGTGACTGGTGGTCACTGTTCCCCAGGTGCTCCCCCACTGTTACCCCATCACACTGTCCCTGTTTGTGAGCACGAGGTCCAGTATTGCCTTCTGCTGAGTTGGTTCCATGGCCAGTTGCTTGAGGAAGGCACCTTGAAGGGAGTTCAGAATAAATCTGCTCCTGGTTGATGCTGCTGCTGGAAGGCTCCAGTCCACATCTGGAATATTGAAATCTCCAACCAGCACCACCTCACCCTTGTCTGCCATCCTTTGGATGGCTAGCATCAGCTCCCTATCTGTTTTTTCCTCCTGGGCTGGTGGTGTGTAGACCACCCCTGTGCGGATGGCTGACCCCATTTTTCTTTCCTGCTTAACCCACAGTATCTCTCCCCCATTTTGTTCCTCCTGGATCTCTGTGGCCTTTATGCCATCTTTCACATACAGTGCCACTCCTCCTCCCTTCCTGCCTGCCCTGTCTCTTCTTAATATGTTGTAGCTGGGTATGGCCATCTCTCAGTCATGGTTATTATTACACCAGGTCTCTGAGATGGCCACAATGTCCAGGTCCGACTGCCTATCTAATGACTGGGTGCTTATCTCCATCTTTTGCACACTGCTTTGTAGAGATAACCACTCCTCCTGTTCACTGGTTCCACTGCTAGCTGTGGGGGGGGCAACTAGGTACCCTCCTTGCTGGCCTGCCACCCCCCCTTGACTAGTTTAAATGCTTGTCCATGTAGCATTTAAACTTATCATTGAGTGCTTGGATTCCCCTCCAAGCATTCAATGTTGAAAGCTTTAGTACCTGGTAGGGAGGAATTTTTAGGAGTATGTAGGTTG
Organism: Neoceratodus forsteri; assembly: GCA_016271365.2. Lineage (NCBI taxonomy): Eukaryota > Metazoa > Chordata > Ceratodontiformes > Ceratodontidae > Neoceratodus > Neoceratodus forsteri. Next base: position 445,625,710 of record CM057450.1, read on the forward strand.
CTTCATACCAGGAGATTCCACAGGTTCGGTGGTTGGCGATAGGAGGCAATAGGTGGCTCTGTAAAGGAAGCTTCAATATTAGGGTCACTTTGCAGAATAGGGAAGTTTCTAGTGATGATCCTGTGAAGAGATGGTATATGATGGAAGGGAAGCACTAGTGGGATGTGTTGTTGTTGCTTGAAAGTGTCCCTACTGCAAGGGTCAAGGTTATAGGGCATATTCCTAACCCAGGAGAGTACTCTGTCCACTGTGCTTTCTGGGTATCCCCTATTATTAAAAGAACTGTCCATTATTAGATCCTGTTCAGCATAATCATCAACTTCACTACATAACCTGTGAAGTCTAAGAAACTCTGAATATGGCAAACCATTCTTAACATGTTTGTAATGGAAGGAGCTGTAGAGGAGAAAGTTATGTGAATCAGTGGGTTTGTAATAAACTGATGTCTTCAGGCCAGTGTTCTGCACTAACAATTTGATATCAAGAAAAGACAGTGCGGCGGAGAATACTTCAATGGTGTACTGAAGGGATGGATGGGCTGTGGTAAACTTGTACAAGAACATTTGGAGGGTTTCCTTAGAGCAGGAGGTGGCCCCACACAGTCATCTATGTAGCGTTTGTAGAGGTCAGGCACAGTCCCAGTTCCTCAATCCAACTAACAAACAAATTGGCAAAGCTGGGACCCATCCTGGTACCCATGACAACTCCACTGACCTGCTGAAAAAAAATGATTATTGTTATTGAAAAAAAGGCAAGAAAAAGCTGTTGCATTTTGTGTTGGTTCAGACAAAGGCCTCTCTGGATGCTTGAGTAGACTAGTATCCAGGCTGGGGGGCAGGCTGAGTAGATTGGCTTCTGTTTTTATGAGAATCTCTGTTTTACATTCTTTGGGGAAGTACTAGGCCATTGTCTAAAATTTGGCACATCCAATTGTTCAATGGGGGGGGGGGCAGATGTTTGTGGTGTAAAATGCTACTTCTACTGGGAAACTCTGTATACTGGCAAGTGTATAAATTGTTCTGTGTCACATAGGAGATGTTGCCCCACCAATCAGCAATTTTATACTTTCCTGGTAAACCCAAGCTCCAGACCAAGTCTCTGTCTCTAATGAGCAACTCTTGAGCTCTGATACATTTGTTGTAGCTTGCTTTGCTTGCCAAGTTTCCCTTTGTAGACAGTTCTTCAATAGGTATCGTCCAATTGCTGTTTTAGTCTTTGAATATTAGTGTAAGTCTCTATATTGCCTCCATCAGATGGCACTCCAAATGCAAGGTCCACTGGGAGCCTGGCCTCCCTTCCAAACATGAGCAAATACAGGGACTGCCCTATGGCATTGCTGTGAGTGCAACTGTACACATGAACAAGCATGCTCACTTGTTGACTCCAGTTTTATTTTTTATGAGGGTCCTACATGCCCAAAATATTCAGCAATGTTCTATTAAATCTTTCTGGTTGTGGATCACCAGGAGGGTGGTAGGTAGTGGTCCATGACCTCCTAATTCCCCCAGAGAGACAACTCCTTGATCAGTCTACTTTCAAGTTCCCAACCCTCATTGGAATGAATTCTCTTTGGCAGAATGCAGTCCATAATTATCAAGTATTCTTCAACCAGAACCTTGGCTATGGTTGTGGCCTTTTGGTCTTTTGTGGGAAGTGCTGGGGCATACTTGAAGTAGTTGTCTGTCACCACCAGTATGTTAGCAATGTTCTTTCTGTATGGCTCCAGACTCAAAAACTCAGTTCAAAATAAGTCCATGGGAACAACTGGGGCAATGTTCACCAAAGGGGCCATTCACGAGGACAGTGTTTTCACTGGATGCATCTCATACACTGTTTACAATTGTTCTCCATTTCTGTGCTCATCCGGGGCAAATAGAACCTTCTTCTAACTTGGTCTAATGTTCTGTCAACACCCAAGTGCCCCAACTCATTATGCAAATCTTTGAGAGCTAGTTTTTAGAACTTGTCTGGTTGTAACAACTATTTTAGGCCTGGTCCATCGTTGCTCTGTGTCTCCCTGTAAATCATGCCTTCATGTACTTTCAATTTTCTCCACTCTCTTAGTAGCAGGGAGGTGTCAGGATGATTCACTTTGACAAGTCTGGGGCTTCCCCTCTTTGGAGGGTTTTAACAATGTCTGCAATTGTAGGATCCTCCACTGTTATATTCTCCAGTCTTGAGTACTCATTTGTGGCAAAGTGGGTTTACTGAATAACATGACACTGTAGTAAGCCACAGGTATGTAATCTGACGAGGTGCTCAAGCTATCCACCAGGCAAGGTGGTTCACTGGAGTCTGTCAATTATTTAGGGTCATATCTTTTACACAAAGCTTGAACAGTAGTCTCTGGAATTCAGATCCATTCAGGCCGTGGCACCCCAGTTGGGGTCTTCTGGATAGCACATCAGCATTTATACAGCTTTTTCAGGGGTGATGCTCAACACAGTAATTGTATGTCAAGAGAGCGGACCACCAACAATGACCTGCAACACTGAACTTTGCTGTCATCTACAAATAGGTGAGAAGACTGTTATTGGTACAGACTTTGGTGTGGGCCCATACAAACAACTTGTGGAATTGATCAACAGTTGCCCATCTGAGTGCTAAAAACTCCAGCTTATGGACAGGATCATTTATTTCTGATAACAACAAACTGTGACTGGCATAAGCTATTAGCCAGAGTCCTTGTGGGTTGTCCTGATATTGCACTGCTACCAACCTAGAGAGACTGGCATCAGTGTGCAGCACATGTGGTTTCTTCATGTCTGCATAGGCCAACAAAGGGGCATTTGTCAACTGTCTGATTATCTCTTCAAATGCTTCATCACATGCTCTAGTCCATCTGGGGCCAGACGTTTCATGCACTCTGTAGTAAATTTTCTCAAGAGTGGACTGTGCCCTCCCACCCCCCACCTTTGTGTTTCTGGTTGTAGGAGGATACCCTTGGGTCAGGTCTTGAAGAGGCTTGATGATCTTGCTGTAATCTTTAATGAACCTGCAGTAGTAGCTGAAGAAGCCCCAAAAATGTTGAAGCTCCCTCAGCCAGGTGGGTTTGGGTATGGTCATAATGGCCTGGACATAGCTGGGATTGGTATGTCTGCCATCTTGGGACACGATGTGACCTACATACTTGACCAAGGTCCTGAAGAACTGGTGCTTGTCGACAGACAGCTTGAGGCCATATTCTTCCAGTCTGTTGAGTACCTTGAATGACTGGGCTTCAAGTTCTTCAAGGGTTTTCCCAAATACAATAATGTTGTACAAGTACACAAGACATTCTAGCAGGTTAATGTTGCCCACTGCTCCCTCAATCAGTCATTGAAATGTGGCTAGTGCCCCTGAGATCCCTTGTGGCATTCAGAGGAGCTCATTGTATCCCGGTGGCAAATGAACACTGTCTTCTCCTGATCTTGCTCGAACATGGGAATTTGAAAGTCACCGGATCTCAGATCTATCACACTGAACCATTGACTTCCATTCAGGCAATCTAGGGCATCCTGAACTCATGATATTGTGTACTGATCAGGTGCAGTTAATTTGTTTAGAGTCCAGTAACCACTGACATTCAGACAGCCCCACTTGTCTTCCTGACAACTACAATTGGTGACGCATAGGGCTACTAGATTCCAAAATGATGCCTGCTGCCATCATCTCTTGAAAGTGCTTCCAGACATCATCTGTGTTGGTAGGGGCCTTTCATCTCAACCTCTGCTGAAAAGACCTCTCATTAGTGACCTGGATATGGTGCTGTACACCCTTGGTGCACCCAATGTCCCATTCCTTCAGAGAGAAAACATCTGTTCACTGTGCCAGCTTCTTTCAAATTCTGTTCTGCCACTCTGTTGGTAAAATGGGGTCTCCAAACTGGAACAATGAGGAACCCGATTGTCCTGGAACTGGGTCATCTCTCTTTTGTGGCTGCACTGCCATATCAGAACAACAGACACTGGCAAGGGTCTGTCCCCTATGGATAGTCACTGGTCAGTCTGTTACATCTGCACACGAACCGTTACTTGCCAGACATATACATGAACTCTAGCTGGCAGTATGCTAGGTCTGACCATGAGTGCCTCTGGCATACTGGCTTCCTCTGGGCCATCCAACATTAGCAGATGACTGTGGAAAGATCCCTTGAGGCACACTATTCTCTTGAAAGCAAATTCTGATTTGGGGGGGAGGGGTAACACCACTTCAGATCAATCCTGGTGCCAAACATTTCCCAAAGATTCATGCTTGGATAGGACAGGGGCTTTGTGCGTGTAAGCTTGTCTGACAAGTTCATGGAGGGGCACTGGTGCTTTTCCTTGTCAGGCTTCAAACTCTTTACACAACTGTCCCACGTGGTGGAACATATGGGCATTGGTTCCAACAATGATCAGAATTTCTTAATACATACTTGTTCAAGGGCATATTTCCCCACAGCAGTAGGAGTTCCAGCAACGTGCACCAGGAAGGAGATCCTGATAAGAATCAAGACCAGATAGGGATATGAAGCTTCAATGAGACCCAATATGTCTAAGCCTTCCAAGGGCTCCAACTTTTTTTGTGACAGATACTAACCATAATAGTCTTTGAACATAATTGTGACTTGGGAACCACTATCCAGGAGTACTCAGGTGGTGCATCCATCCACTCAAGCTTCCACATCTGCAGAAGGATGCACAGTCTCGTCCCGATTCCTTGATACTTTGGTTTTGGCACTTGATGCATTGGTTTTGACAGGAACTCTAGCTTTAGCAATGGTTGCTGGTGAATTACTTGTTCCCAGAGCCTTAGAATGCTCCTCTTCTGGGGCTCACTGAAGTTTATAGGCCTGGCAGTGTTCTTGGCCTGTTTCTCTCAGTTTAGCCTGTCAGCAACCCTCTGACAGTTGCTTTTTGATTGACACTAACGTTGGATATGCCCATTCTTACCACTTTGGTAGCAATAAACATCATCTCTTTGCATTGCTGTTGCAGAGTTCCAGCTGTAGAGTTCCATGGCTGCTATCACTCCCTCCAAGCAGGAGTGCTGAGCAATTGCAGGATTTGCTGAGTCACTGATTCTCCCATCATTTTCTTTAACTTGGACAGTTGAGCATGGACTTCCTTCAGTGAGATAGCATTTGATGCTTGCACTCCAGTGCTCGAGGCAGCTGACACAACATTACTTGGCATAGGTGTGCTGGAGACCAAGGGTTCAAGCTCCCCCTCCCCCAGGGGTAGATTGGTCATGACAGGTTGGTTTATCACACTTTTCATTTCTTGAATCAGTCTTTGTAGTTCAATGACATCAAATGAGCCCCTGCTGTCAAACACTTGGCCACTGACAGTTGAAGCAGGCAGGGGACCCCACTGTTCCTCTTGCTCCATTGCCTTTCTAACCTCCCTCAGCAGGACTTGGTGGGAGGGTGGATTAACCAGTCTCTCTCTTTTAAGTGTAACAGCAATTACTCTGAAAACTGGGCAGCCTTCAGCACTTGTTCTAGTTACACCATGTTCAGCTTCTTGGACACTATTCCACCTCTGCAGTACACTTTCGGTAACGCCATCTTGAGTTGATGTAGATAGGTGGAGAGGGGCTTCTCCTGGCATTGTTTGGTGGTCTTAAATTTCCAGTACAGGTCATCACAGGATTCCACACTTCCAAATTGCATGGGCCTATGAGTCTGTGGCACGCAAGGACTGGATGGTGTCCTATCCCGATCTCTTCAAACTCTCTGCCAGCCTCTTGCATTTTTCTGCCTCAGTGCATTGCCATTCATGTAGCATTGGGACAGCATAATCGACTCAGGTTCCATAATCATCTTCTCCAGCAGGTGTGGGGCCAGAAAAACGTCTTAGTCGTCAGTAATAGTCAGAGCCATTAGGGCAGGCTATCCCAGATTCTTCTGAGGTTGCTTAAGTAATCAACAAAGTCTGCTCATCTATTGAAGGTCTTCCTTTCACTAGCCAGTAACAGTTCAAGTTTAGTCTTGAAATCTCCAGCAAGATTCAGGCACAGTGAAGGAGCTTTTGGGCTGACAGGACTCCCAGATCATCACCCAAATCATTTGAGACTACTCAGGCATCACAGTGGCAGGCAGGTTAGCGGCCCCTAAGTTCTTTTCGGTTTCCATAATTAGGTTTCTAAATGGGGTACCTGGTTCTCAAGTCACACTCTAAATCTTCTTTTTCCCACAATCCTTCAGGGCATCCTCTAGCACCTTAAAAACGGATCCCTTGTCCTATTCCTTGGACACATTCAGTACCAGCAGTACATTCTGAGGCTCCAAATCCTCAAACACACACAAGTCCTCTACATCTTGAAATGCTATTTTTACTTTCACAGAAATGTTCAGAGGAGTCAATGGCCAGAGTCTCTGCAAAGCCCCCAGGTGTGTCCAGATGTTCTACAAGAGATCCCAGTGGTGCTCTCAATATGTGACCCTCAGGTTACCTTGTCTGGGTTTACCCACCTGACTGGCGACTGTACAGAGCCCACCTGGTTGAGGGGTTGGTTCATTCTTTCTCCTGCAGTGGGGGGAGGGTTCATCACAGAACAAGAAACAGTGCAGTGCCAACACCCAGAAAGAATAAGTGGGCCAGACAATGTGTGCAGTGCCACCCCCTGAGATGCAGTACCTAACCGCCTCCCTACACTGGACTAGACCACCCCCTGGATACCAATAAGACTGTTGTTACCTTTAACAACAGGCAATTGAAGCAGGTTACACAAAAGGGGCGCACACACACAGGAGTAGAATTCAACAAATTACAATGCTTTTATTTTGTACCACAGGCCTGGAAGCTAGAAATAAAGATGGGGTTAACCAGTTGCATATCACTAAGCACTGCAACCCGTAACACTACCCCCTGGGAGCCATTGTAATGTAGGTACCTATCATCCTCTAGGACCCCATACAATCACTAATGCATCCACCCAAACTGGGGGGATGTCATCCCAGAACAAATAAAAAATACTGTAATGTCAACACCCAGAGAGAATAAGTGGGTCAAATGTTGTGTGCAGTACAACCCCCTGGGTTGCAGTACCTACCCACCTCCCTACACTGGACTAGACTACTCCCCAGATGCTAGTAAGACAGTTGTTACCTTCACCAACAAACAACTGAAGCAGACTACAAAAAAGTGGCACGCACACACAAGAGTAAAATTCAACAAATTACAATGCTTTTATTTTTTAGCACAGGCCTGGGAGCTGGAAATAAAGATGAGGTTAACCAGTTGCAGGTCGCTTTAAGCACTCCCACCCCTAACAATACCACCTGGGCCACTGTATTGTGGGTCACTACCTCTCTGTTAGAACCCACACACAATCACTGATGCACCCACCCAAACAAGGGCACAATTGGATGATTTACGCGACAGAGGGTGTGGTATACCATTAAGATATTACCAGTACTGAAACAATAATCTCAAATAGGAAACAGTAACCAATAAATCTGGGTACCCAGGACTGACACTATGTCCTGGTATAGGCCTGGAAGCTATGTTGCAGGTTTCTTCTGATGGTGCACTTCTTGAAACAATTAGCAAGCATGCATTTAACCCACCCCCCAACATGCAACAGTGTGCAGCTAGCACAGTTTAGAACTTGAAACTCCAAAAGGAAAATATATGAAAAACTAATTTGTAATCTCAAAGACGTAATTGTAATCCAAAAGGGAAATGTACTAAAGACCCAAGCCAGCAACACCAGCACTAACTTGACCCACAGATGCAACAGCCCTGATGAGACAAGCATAAGCACATAGCAGCAGGTCAAGCAGCATTCAGGAGGAGGCCCCAGCAGTCTGGATATAAAGCACTTTGCACTTTCTTAGCTGCTTCACAGCTGCAAAGCCAATCTGGCTCAACTGTCACAGCACACATAGAAGCACTACTCAGTGGCTTTCTGGTTCCTGAGTAGACCAGACCCTAGAACTGCCCCCCCCCCAGCCCAACTCGCCTGAATCAAGAGTACCCACATACTCAGGGCACTTGCCTGTGAGCCCCTTCGCCAATTCACCCCACTCAATAAGGGCTAGCAGTCCCCCTACCTGGCTCCAGAGCAGTTGGATGTAGGTACAGGTCTCTGTCACAGATTCCTCAGCTCAGCAGCTTTCGCAAAATTTTGGACCTCTCACAGTCTCTCCCAGCAGCTTCATTCCATAGATGCCCTTCTGGCATGGCCGCAAAGATATAAGCACAGGGTAGGACTCACAGCATTTGGCAGGATGAGCCCAGGATAGGACTCACAAGATCTGGGCCTGGCTAGGCCTCAGCTCTGTCAAGCAGCTGGAATCTGCTCACCACTCTCTCTCACACAACTGCCACGAGCTCCTCGTGAGCTCAGAAACTTCTTTCTCCCACTCAGTGCTTGATTCATCAGTGTCTGATTTATCAGGCAAGGCTGTGTCCATCAGTCCTTCTGCCCTGATCTGTCCTCTGATTTGCTCCCAAAGCCCACCAGTCCATGTGGGGAGGGTTGTGATGTTAGCTCTCCCTACAGTCCTCTGTGGCTGCTGTCTAGGCACTTCAGCCCTCTGATTGGCTGGCAGGGTTGAAGGTTGCCAAGATCGCTGCGACCATACTGTGTAGGAAATGTGTGCTCCAAAATCTTTCTTTTACTTACTTGTTTGCCCCCCCCCGGCCCCCAAATGTACTGGCCCACTACCATTGTAGCAGCCCTCCTGTACTGCTATCCTGCTTGGTCAGTGACAGTGGTGGAGTACTGGGTGTGGAGGTGGATGTGCTGGGGTCAGCAGAGCTGGGATGAGTACTGCGGAGCAGCACCTTTTTAGCATGCATCCAGCCCAAGTGCTGTCAGCAGCAGTCTATGTCATGGCACAGGGAATGCCAAAGAGAAAGTGTGGTGGCTGGCTCTTGGCCCACTCTGTTAGAATTAGGGAATCGGCCAATGAAATGCAGCCACAACCACTAAAGAGACTGGTACAGGAGGCACCAAAATGCCACTATCTGTCTGGCTGTCTGTCGCCGCACTACAAATGTGGTCAAGCAAGAGTCACACAAGAGTTTGGCAGTGGCCAGGAGGGTGGCAGTAGCAACTGGGAGCCTTAGGATGGCACAGTAGCAGTCCAGGTAACCCCCTCTTGGGGAAGGGCTTGCACAAATGACTATAATTGTGTTATAGAAGGATCTTTTGGTTTGGCTTCTCTTTAGATACTGAGTCCTTTTCAATGGGAGCAAGACTAGCAACTGCTGAAACTACATTACCAGGGCTACTCAGAGGATTGGGCTGAGGAATTTCTCCATTGGGCCCATTCTATCTTGCTTATTTGTGTTCACAACAACCATATAAGAAAAGCTTTTGTCTTTTCACTTTTGAGCTTGTTCTTCTCTTTCTCTTTACTACCTGGGTCTGTTCATAAAAAAGGGTTACCAAAGCATGACATGAGGGTCAAATTTTCTAATTATTTCTAGATTACATTTGTGATGCATTTCAAGATATTATGACCCAAGTATGAAAAAATAAACATACTGGGAGATGAAAGCCCCACAGGTTCCTGAGATAAAAGAATTGTATTCTGGTGAGTGTAACAAGTGACACCACACACCATGGTGAATGTAGCACCTGACACAAAACATTTGTTTTAGTAGTAAAAACTTTAATAAACATGTAATGAGCTGTATTAAAATATGAGAAACAAATATTTATAAGAATTATATTACATTAATTGCAAATGTGATGTTTTCCACCACATACTGTGGTGAATGTAACAAGTGACACCACACTTACGTTTCACTTACTAAAACTATACTAAACATGCCCAACAACTACCATACTACTGCTACTGACTGACATGCTACTATAGAACATGAAAAAATTTGACAATTACATCACTGGCAAGTGTGATGCTTAACACCACATACCGTGGTGAATATAACGAGTGACACCACACATTTGTTTCATTTTTACAAAGTTTAGTGAACATGCCTAATGGCTAACATGCTACTAATAATAACTGACACAGTGCTGCAAAACCTGGAGAAATTTGACAATAATAACAGTAGTGACAGGTGTGATGTTTGATACCACATACCGTGGTGAATGTAACAAGTGACACCACACTTATGTTTGGCTTACTAAAACTGTACTAAACTTGCCTAACAACTAACATACTACTACTACTATTACTGACTGACATGCTGTTATAAAACATGAAAAAAAATCAACAATTACATTACTGGCAAGTGTGATGCTTAACACCATATAACACGGTGAATGTAACAAGTGACACCACACATTTGTTTCAAGTTATAACAAATTTACTGAACATGCCTCATGGCTATCACACCACTACTAATAACTGACATAGTGTTACAAAACCTGGAGCAATTTGACAATAATAGCAGTACTGGCAGATATGATGGTTGACGCCACATAGCGTGGTGAATGTAATGAGTGACACCACAAAGAAAATCCATTTTAACTCTCCACCCCATATACACTGAATACTCCCTATTACAATGTATGCCCAGCACTTTCCTTAGACATGCGGTTGTCACTGAAATATGCTCTCTGAAAATTTACCCAACAATCAGTGAATGATGGTAACCAAAGTCTACCTGTGGTGAATGTAAATGCAACCCTCGTTGTTCCTTGCAGTGCTTATCTTCATGGAATGTAGCCCTACAAATGGAGGAGCCACGTGCAAACAATGGGTTTTAAACCACAACTCCGCTCCTCCCTCTATGGTTGCTCCTTGGTTCTGATGGGCAAGTTATGACTTTGCAACTGTCACTGACTGACGGGTAAACATTGGGCCTGATGTGACCCTGGCAGAGTGAGGGTCAAAGGTTGCTGTCCCTTCTGTGGGAAAGATAGATCAGGCAGTAACACAGTCAGTTATCACAAGGAGGCAAACTAGAGAAGCCAGAAAATCTTTTTAAAGTGCTAATAGCACAATTACAGATTTAGCTACTGTGGTGAATGTAACGCATTGACACCAACTGTTACATTCACCACACTAAATACAAAGCTGTATAAATTAAAAATGGAGCATTACAATGGGCTAAAGAGTACAGATAATAAAAACACAACTCCATATTAGTAAGTGTGGACTCACTTTAATAATGGAAAACAGTAAATAAAGCTTGCAAAAACAATTAGTAAAACATGTGTTTTTCCATGTCACACTTTTTCAGGTAAAAAAGCAGCACAATGGAGCAGGATACCCCATCAAAAAAAAATATGGATACCCTAGACTTCAATAGTTATGTTATTTATCTGCCCATATAGCCAGCATTCAGATTTAGTCAAAAACATGTTCCTGACAGTTCTTGATTTTTTTCAAATGTGGTATGCACTTTGTGGTGGGCATTGGTAACCCCTTTTCATGAACAGACCCACCTCTTTTCCATTTTTCTACAGATGTGGTGGAGAAGAATCTTGTGAGTCCCATCTTGGTATTTTCAAATGTAACCCCTAGATGGCGCTATCCCAGGGGCTACTACCCCTGCCTGATTTGCCACTAACAGGTTGAGGGGCCTGGATCCAATGGCGGGTGCCTCCACCCAGAGGTCAGGGTTTGCAATAGTTAAACTAACTTGGTCACAGCCCTCTGGGACACTGCAACCCCCCTTTCTTCCCACTAGTGGCCCACACAATATATCAGAATTACCTTCACAGTATACACTTACCCCCAGGTCTGGTTCCGGCACTGGGACCTCCTGTGAAATGAGATACAGTGCAACAATCACAGTACAGTACTTTAACATAGACAAATACCTCAGTAGTATAACTTTGTTGAAACAAGCAGCTCTGATTTATTTAGGGGATATAACAAGGACAGGGGGAAATCAGGTTAATTAGCTTATCACTCTAATAATCTACCTTTATGGCTCTGTGCACAGGCCTATCCCTATCAGTTACTGTCCCTGGGTACCCAAGCCCTAGTGGCTAGTCCAAACCTGTGGCAGCTGGTAGGGGCCCTTTCACACAGAGAAAAGGAGAATTAAACAGTCAGCAGTACAGTAATTCCATTTGGATTTAATGTGGCAATTCAACAGGGAGCAACCCTGAATTAGTACTCACGACCTCCAAATAAGATAGGGTCCTTCAATGTCAGCAGGGCTCACTTGAGGTACACAAACCTCTGCACACATCCATATAAAAGAAAGCACTATACCAGGCAGGCTGCATCTGTATCCCGATCGCAATTACTGCACAATACCCGGGAGAACACACAGCAGATTCAGTTCCTGACAGACCGAAAATATTTTCAGCCATTCCTCCAGTCTTCTACAGGGTGAGCCTGGTTTCTACTCTTCAGAGATCCTTTGATTCTTTTCACAGGACGGATTCAGTCCTAACAAGCTGTTACACAAGCTGCAGACCGGAACTCTGGGCCTTACACGATTTTTGACTAAAACTGCACACTGAAAAGCACAGGGCTCCTTCCTTCACTGCCAAAGCTCAACTCAAACTCCAACCGACAAAACTGGCACTTCCTTTGAGTTCCTCCCAGTTCTTGACTGGATTGGCTGTCACTCACAATAGACTGCTGCTGTTGGTCCAAAAGGCACTGAAGTCTAAACTACATCTCCCAGAGTCACTGCCCATACAATCCTCTTGTGGCTGGCTCAGATTATGAGTCCAAGTTCTGATTCGTCCAAGGCACCATTTTAGAGCTAGCTTACCCCACACTGATTGGTCCAGTTCAGCAGTTCAAAACTAGAATGGGAACTAGCAGACACAGTTCTGACTGCAAAGAAAGCAGGTTAGACAAACTGTAATTTCATTATTACTCTAAATAATTTCTGGCAAACAGTTACATCTTTCAGATAGGTTCCTTTTGCACCCTAGTGACTGCAAAATGAAGTGAATTGGCAGCAGCTCGAGTGGTACTCAGAGAAGCACACAGTACCCCCATACAAACTAATTATGTCTGCAAGCAGACAGCTCTTAAAGAGACAGTACCAGAGGCTCTAAAAACACTCATTGATAAATGGCTTAAATGCCAAACACCATTCAGGCTTGGAGCATTCAAGCAAGCTCCTGGAAGTCTTTTGGGGAACCCCCATTTGCAGGGGGGTTACACAAAGAAAACATGAATGGTAAAGAACTGCATATAAGCAACACATCTATAGTTAAGCAGAGCAACAAATGAAGGTTGCTGCCTGCTGTCGCCATCTTTGAACCTCCCTCCCCAATTTCTGGAATAGTTTAATATGGCTTTAGTCTCTGGGCTACCTTAAAATGTGCTTAACCTCTAGGCTAGCTCAGAAAGGGCTGAGTTAAAGAGCTAGCTTGGGCACATCTTCAATCTCTGAGCTAATATAGACAGAGTACTGTACAGTCTTGGAACTAGCTCAGGGCAGTCCCAATTTCTTGGCTAGCTCCTGCCAAGCTTTGTTTCTGGGCTCACCCCAGCCAGACTCGATTTCTGGGCTAACTTTGGCCAGCTCAGTCTCTAGACCAGTTCTGCTCAGGCTCGGTTTGTGGACTAACTCCAGTCAAGCTTAGTCTTTATGTTAACTCCTGCCAGGCTTGGCGACTTGGCTATCTTCCACCAGGCTCAGCCTCTGGGCTGGCTCCTGCCAGACTTGGCTTCTGGGCTTGCACAGACCAAACTTGTCTCTGAAAAACTTGGGCCAGGCTCAGCCTCTGTGTTAAGCTGGTCCTGACTCTGCCTTTTGGATAGCTTCGACTAGACTCAACTGCTGGTCTAACTCTGTATCTTTGAGTTAACTTAGGCCAGGCCAAGCCTCTGGGCTAAATGAGGCCAGGCTCAGCTTATTGGCAAGATTAGTACAGTCTCCGACTCTGGGCTTCATCAGGACAAACTCAGTCACTGGGCGAACTCAGGCCAAGCTTGGTTTCAGGGTTAGGGTAGTACCCCAGAGTTAGCGACCCCCGGGGCCATCCAGAAAATGGGCATCTGTGTGCTGTAGGAGAACAGTGTTGGGTAACAAAATACAAACGTCACGTCTGTTTTTAGTTGTTTCCCCAATCCAGCTCAAAAACAAAGAAAAAACTGACACAAATAGAATTTTGGCCATACACTGGGATTGTGGGCTTGAGGTTTCCTAGTGCACGAGTTCCTTTGTTCCCAGCATTTTGGGCTGGCTCATGGGGATTCTAAGGAACCCTGAGCACAGTTTTAACTATGAAAGACAGTTGGGACCACACAACAGGGGTGAAAAAGCAGCAATGTGAAGAGGGAGCTGACCGGCCAGCTGGTGCAAGGTAAAGAGGACTTACCTTTTTCTCCTGAGTCTCTACAAGTGTCCCAGCTCATTGGGGAAGTCAGCAACAGTAGTGTCAGCTCCCATGGAGAGCAAAAGTCTGGGCTCCATTCCTTCTTTCCTTTGGCAGCAGTGTCCAGCAGTTACTCAATTCCCCTCCCATGCAGCATCAGTGTCAGCAGTGGTAGACCCCCTCCAGCAGGGGTAGCAGTACACTTGGCCATGTGTCTGGTGGTATTCCTCCTCCTCTCTCAGTGGTAGCAACAGCAGCAGATCCTCTCTGATCCCTCCTTGGCAGTGGCAAGAGTGGTGGTGATACATTCCCTCCATCACCCTGAAGTAACGTAGTGGCAATAGCTCATTTTTTTAATTTTTATTATTATTATTGTTTGGTAATTGGATAAGACCCACTAGGCACAAGGTCTTTTTTTTAAGGGTGACCCAGGAGCACTGCAGAAGTGGACTGAATTACTCAGGGACACACCACATGCGAGTGGAGGTTATAGGAATCACATCCAAGTCTGCTGGATGTACGAAGCTCATTCACAACTCATTACTCTAACTTTTATGCAATACTGTCAGCTCAAGTTCAGCAGATCCTCTCTCTTCTTCACATCCAGCCAGCAGCAGCAAGTGACAGCAGAAGCAGAATCAGGCCCCATGGGTGAGAGAAGTGTCCCCTGGAGGGAGGCGAGGCCTGAACCTGACTTCTCAGTGTCGGCACCAGAAACTTCCTTGGGTCTGACAGACAGAAATGGATAGTGGCAGTGAGTGAAAGCAGTGGCACTGATACCTGGTGATGGCCACAAATAACTTTTTTTTTAAATGTTCAGTGCTGTCTGGCCCATTTTTGTTGCAATGCATGGGCAGCCATCCAGGGGCAGGGCAGGCCACATGACGTAATGACTGTCTCTCAGGGTGAGCAAAAGGGAATATTGCTCCAGTTAGGAGCAATGATGGGGCAGAGCAGGCCCCAGCAGAAGAATCACCCATAGTGTGGAAACAAGGACATACTCCATAGGGAGCACTGTGTGGGGCAGTAAGGCTCCAGTGAAAGCACTGCCTCCTTAGCAGTGACAGCGTTAACATGCACCAAAAGGGCAAAAGTTGCATCCTTTCCAAAACTGACCCCTCTTTCTTTTGCCAGTGAGTCCAAATTGATGCACTGACTCCATAACAATATCTAAAGGAAGGGAACGTGAACTCTTTAAATCTACCACTGATTATGTTTTGACCCAGTAGATTCCTCTTTAGACCCACATTTTTTACACCAGTGGGTCCAATTCGACCCATGTTTGAAACCCCCCAGTGCTCTCACTGCTCCTAAGGCTGACTCAGTTTGCTCCAGCAAGCAGCACTGTGGGGGTAAGTAAGCAAGTAAAATGTATTTGTTAAGCGCCCCATCCAGAGGCTCTGGGTGCTGTCCAGGTAGGCAGGAATTAAAAACAACATACATCAATACAAAAGCATAAGACAAAACAACAATAATAAACAGTAATTAAACCTAAATAAATCCCCAAATTAAAATAAAACAATGCAGCAGTTTGTTTATTTTAAATTATAGACAGTCCACAAATGCTTCTTTAAAAAGATGCTCCTTCAGCCCCTGCTTAAAAACCTCCACCAATGGAGCCTCCCTCAAGGATCTTGAGAGTGAATTCCACAATACCGGGCCCACCACCTCAAACAAACAATCTCCAGAGGACTTCAGGCAGGCCCCGGGAACCGCCAAGACCCATGAGCATTCATTGAAAATACACCCATTCAGGCAGCAGAGCAAAGTATATAAAGAGACAGTACCTTATATAACAAGCATTTGTCAATGCTGAATGTTGTCTTGCTGGCATTGGCATTAGTAGTGCAGGAGTTAGAGAGATGCATAATAGGAATGGCAATGAATAGTGAACTGACGCCAACCCCACTCCCACCCTGCAGAGACTGACAAGCATTGGGATGTGCCTTTGGGTCATCGGCTATAATATTCAGGCCATTTCATCTCACCCTACCCTGCAGACACCGACAAGTGTTGCGGTGTGCCTTGGGGTCTTTAGGCCTTACGCTCACCCCATTCCATAAAGAAATACGTTGAGATGGGTGCAGTATACGAGAATGGGGTGAACTCTGGGGCCAAAGAGTCCAAGGCACACCTCGATGCCTGTCATTGGATGCAGGGTGCAGGTGGGACTGGAATGGCATAAGCATTACAGCCAACAATCCCAAGTCACACCCCTGACGCCTATCAGTCTCTACAGGGTGGGGAGTTATGGTTGGAAACCCTAATGCCCAAGGTGTTTGTTGGTATTTTCACTCCAAATTTTCAACATGGGCTTTTTGTAACCCCACCTCATGAACAGTGGCACTATCAGTTTGTTAGCCGGAAGGTGATTTTGCACAGCGACTGTGCCATTTGGAGCCACAGGTGCAAAAACACATTTTGGGCAGGATGTGAAAAGTGACAGCTTTACTTTTCATGAGAGGGTGTAAAAAAATGGCAATGTTGAAAATCTGGAGTGAAAATATGAAAACTTGGTGAAGTCACGAGTGTGCGTAGAAACTACACAATGCATGCCTGTAACGCAATTATTTGGGGTTTTTTTTTAACCAAATTTTCAACATAGGCATTTTGGGACCTCTGCTCATGAACAGTGGTGCTGTGATTTTGTTAATCTGTACTGAAAGTTGATTTCCCACAGCGACTACGCCATTGTGCGCCAGATGTGCAAAAACACATATTGGGCAGGATGTAAAAAATGACAGCTGTACTATTCATAAGGATGTGTGAAAAATGGCAATGTTGAAAATCTGGAGTGAAAATATTAAAAATTCTTGACGTTAAGAGCGTGCATGGAAACTGCACAATACATGCTCATAACCCAGTAATTGTTTGGAATTTTTTTCACCAAATTTGCAACATAGGGTTTTTGGGACCCCACCTCATGAACAGTGGCACTGTCATTTCATTACTCAATCCCTAAAGGTGATTCCATGCAGTGACTGTGAAATCACCTTTCAGGACCCAATAACGAGATGACAGTGCATGTGTTCATGAGGTGGTGTCCCAAGAACCCCAGGTTGAAAATTTGGAGCCAAAATTCAAAAAAATGGCTGAGATGTCCACCTAAGTTGAACACCCCCCCCCCCAATGATGCCATTATACGGCTTACTGGCATTTCTTAATTTTGCATTTTGGCTTTGAGGAGTCCAGACATGTTCCCGCTCCACCGAAGATCGCAGCACCAGACCACCGGAGGTAAGTATGGGGTGAGGGGTGGGGAGGTGGGGTGCACAGAGGGTAGGTGCAGGTTGGGGGAAGGGGCACCATGGACGATGGACAGTTTTCTTTTTTTAAATACAAAAAAAAATTAACACTGCACCGCGGGATGGTTTTCTTTCTTTACAGGAGAAAGAAAACAAATGTTGGCACAACTGGGGTGGGCTCCCAGTGTGCCCCATAACTTTTGGGGGGGTAATATTGGCCACACTGGGTTAGGCTCCCAGTGTGCCACACAATGAGGGTGGGTTGGGGGGAGGAACATGCTGACATGATCAGCTTTCTGTGAGCGGAGACTCCCAGTGTGCCACTGATTGTGGGGGGGGGTGTACCCCCGATGTCGGCCTTCTTTGGGGATTGTGTGCAGCGGCAGGACCCGCCGCCATATTTATTGAAATGTTTCACCAGGAAAGGCACGTATGGGAGGCATGTCATCTGTGCCGCTGCATGACGAGCTTGTCTCCAATTTCAGCAGCACGTTTGTTTCAAGTTGGTGGCACTTTACATAATACTTGTGTCAGCGCTATCATGCTGACTAATTGGGGAATGAGGGACACACCTACTCAAGCATGTCCTGCATTCACCAACACTGACACACCTCTGCAATTCTCCTACAGCACTATCACAAGATGTTGCTTGCACATGTGCAAGACAACATAAAAACGATTGCCTTTTGCCTGCTTATTTGAACCGCACCCAATATACAGACTCTGCCTTTTGCCTGACTGTTGGAATTCTGCCTAGGAATAAACTGCCTATTGAATCCTACCTAATAAGAGACTGCCAATTTACAAATCACTTATCAATAGACTGCCTTACTTAACAGTGTCCACATAATGTCTGCCAAATGCCAATCAAGTACTATGCCTATGACTAAATGGCTTATTTGAACCTTGCATAATAATAAACTGCCTACCTAGACCTTGTCTAATTGATGACTGGCAATCTGAACTGGGCCTATCACTTGATTGTCCTTCTGAATGATGTTTGCCTCAAAGGCTGTTTTATCCCCTGATGTTTATTTAAAGCACTGTTTGCACTTCCCTCTTTGCAGTGCATCAACTCATGTGTTCCGGTTGATGCGCTGCAAAGTCGGCATTGTGAACACTCACCACATCATGTTATGTGCCACTCCTCTCCTGTTTCTGCTCTGGTGAAATTGTGGGGATGTGTACTGCACTGAGTGCATCACCCCACAGTGTGTAAACTGCTGCAGTGCTCCATTCACATGTGATCTCGCTTCTCCCAGTATCCCAGCCACTAAGGAACACTCCTCTTGGTGCGATTTGTGGTGCTTGAGCCACAGGAGGTGTAAACTGAATTGCAGCACTAAGTGAGAGCACAGCGGGATAACGGCGTTGTAGTAAGAACAGCACTCCCGAAGTGTAAACAGGACTTAAGACTGTTTACCTGCCTAGTACTTACAGCTAAGGTTAGTTTTTGCAAAAGGATGTGCTCTAAAGAGGCACCGTGAGCATTAAACAGTTCACACTCAGATTTTTTTTTAACTTTATTTGAGCAGCAACTCCATCCAGTGTCTGTACAAGTGCACAAGGGTTTTTGAAATGAACATAGTGTCAGTTGTCTAACTAGAGTAAGGTGATACAGTAGATAGGGTGGCTTGACAAAGCCAAATCTTGTTCCAATATTCGGCGACCTAAAATCCCAGGTCGCTCCTGTAAAAAAGCTTTCAGCTTAGTATGCTATTCCTGGTTAAACAACTAAATAAAAAAAAAAATTAATTAGAAAATATAGGAGTCACCCTGACTCATTAGATACGGCTACCAGTGTTCAGTGGGGCAGGGTTTTTTTCTTTTCGAGACCAGTTTCCATCCTGACCAGCTTTCTTCAGTATCAGTTTTCTTTAAGACCAGTTTTCTTCAAGACCTGCCTTCTTCAGTACCAGTGTGCTTCAGAACTAGCTTTCTTCAGGACCAGACTCCTACATGATCAGCTTTCTTCAGAACCAGCTCTGTACAGTACCATCTGCAACATCCTGTGGTCCAGCGATCCATTCAGGGTCTGCTATTAGCTGATACCCAGTGGATCCTGTTGTTCTTTCCTCTCTATCCTTCTTCAGAATTCTTTGTCCCGGTGTCCCACTCGGGGTCTGTACAGCTGATGCTATCCATGTCTTCTATTCTTTAATCTACATACTTGTGCTAGAGTCCAGGAGGGTAAAGTGTTCTGGTGGTCCTGCCATGGATCTACAGCCAATGATCTTCATTTCTTCCATTCTTCTATCTACATCCTTTCTACTACATCCGGGGAGAGGTAATGTATTCTACTGATACTGCCACAGATCTAGAGCTGATCATATTCCTTTCTGTGGTGCCTTCATTTTGTAATCTTGTGTCAGCATCATCTGTCCTGGTGGCCCATTTGAGGACGCAATTGGCAGATGTTTAGTGGATCCCATAGTTTCTTGGCACAAGGTTGTTTTTTTTGCCCTCGGCGTCCAGCTGAGGGCAGCGCTGCTCCATGGGCAGTGTGTTCATCCCACCCACTCCCCAGGTCTATTGGTGAAATTATTCCACTCAGCTCTTGTTCCCATTGATTAAAGAATGCCACAATACCATTAATCAGAGACTCTGTGGTCTGAAGCTTTGTCTCAAGGGCACCTGGTTTCTCCGATTTCTGTTCTCCATACCTTGTTTCAGCTCTTTCTTCCCACTGTGTTTTTGCATATTTTTTGGAATATCGTTCATTGCTTTAACTTGTAATTCTCCAGATTTCTTTTGGACAAGTGAAGAGTAATATTATAATTGTGTTATAGGCCAAATATTAAAAATAGATTTCTAAAGACCAAAAGTGTTGTGATGTGCACTGTAGTCATTAGTTTGGTCCCTTGGTTTTTCCAATTTCTGTTCTGCCACCCTTATTTCAAAGATTGCCACACGGTTTGCTCACTACCCAGTTTGTTTTTATATTTGTATACCATGTATCTAAATTGCTATGTATGTCTGTCTGTGTGTGTGTGTATATATATATATATATATATATATATATATATATATATATATACAGTATATATATATTTATATAGCTGTGATGCATTTTTGTATTAGTTTCATGTATTTATATAATTGTATAGGTAACAATTTTTAATGCTAAAATAGGACCTCCTTGGAAATGAGCCTTGGCTCAGTGGAGTACTGTAACATCTATCCTTTTCATAATTTTTTATATTAATAAAAACTATTACTACTACTACTACCTAGTTTGTTTTTATTTTTCATACTTTCTGGGTATTGTTCATTGCTTTAACTTTACTGAATTGCTTGCCCATTTTTTCAATGCTGTCCACTGCAGAGCCCATGTTATTTTAACCATCTCCCCCCTCCCCTTATTATTGTAATAAGCTTCAATTATCACAGGCAAAGAGCCTCCAGTTTTCTCTCTCACCAGTTTGCCCTAAGTGGTGTCCCTTGTGTACTTGTTGCCCAGTCTACAGTCCACATTGCCCATGTTGTAGCCTGTTAGGACAGTTAAAGATCTGCTGCCTTCAGGGTATCACTGAATCATTTCTTTCTGCCCCGAGGCAAGCGGTACCCTTGGGGTATCACTTAAGCTTTATTTTCTGCACGAAGCTAGGCTTTTTTTTTCTTTAACTGGGTGACCAAGGAAGTAGCAAGGGCCATGCTGTGGATCTGTTGTACTTTGACTTCAGCAAGGCTTTTGAATAAGTACTGCACAAAAGGTTGCTCAAAAAGATGGAAGACCTGGGTGTGGCTAAAACCATAGTGAACTGGGTGGGTAGTTGGCTAGAAGGGAGGCAGCAGAGGGTGGTGGCCAACAGGGTTAAATCAAAGGAAAGGGAGGTTACAAGTAGAGTTCTACAGGGATCTGTCCTGGGTCCGGTCCTCTTTAACATGTTCATTAGTGATATTGGTGAGGGAATCTAGGACAGGCTGTGTCTCTTTGCAGATGTCACAAAACTACAGTATGTGGGAGGGTGGATAGTGATGAGGGAATAAAGGATATGCAAAAGGACCTACAAAAACTAGAGGGGTGGTCAAAGGTCTGGCAGTTACAATTCAGTGGCAAAAAGTGCAAGGTAATGTGCCTAGGGAAAAGAATCCCAAGATGGAGTACTGAATGAGTGGGGTGAGACTTAGCACTACAGCAGAGGAATAGGATCTAAGAGTTATCATCAGTAACTCGTTTAAACAAATGAGCCAGTACAGCAAGACCTATAGCAAGGCTAACAGGATGCTGGGATGTATTCGGAGGGGTACTGATAGCAGAAGAAAAGAGGTAATACTTCCCTTATACAGATGCCTGGTGAGGCTTCACCTGGAGTACTGCATCCAGTTCTGAATTCCTTACCTCAGAAAGCACAGGGATAGGTTGGAAACAGTGTAGTGCAGTGCAGAGTAACAAAAATTATTCAGGGCTAGCAGGGTAGATCCTATGAGGAGTGCCTCAAGGCACTAAATATGTACTAAATGGAAACCAGAAGAGACTGGGGAGATATGATGGAGACCTTCAAGTTCCTTAAAGGAATTAACAAGGTAAACTGCTGGGAATTATTTAAGAGGTCACATGGTCATAAGTGGAAATTAACAGGAGGGAGGTTCATGAGGGGCATGAGGAAGTACTTCCTTTGAGAAAGGGTAGTGGAACCTTGGAACAGTCTGTCAGCTGAGGTAGTGAGTGCAAACACAGTCAGGGGATTCAAGCAGGTATGGGATAGAATGAAGGGAATAGTGGTCATCAACGGTGACAAGACCAGGGAGGAGAATGGGGATAGGATGGGAAGGGTTAGTACCCTCGAAAAACAATAGGTTCCAGGGAAGATTCCAGGGATTATAGGGAATATGGGCAGACTGGCTGGACCTCTGGTCTTTTTCTGCTGTCAGGGTCTATGTTCCCTCATGGCATCACAGTCATTTGTTTCTGCCGTAGGGAAGTGGTGCCCAGGGTTATCTTGGTGTCTAGGCTAATTTGGGTCAAGCTTGATCTCGGCCTAAGTCACTTAAGTGGCTATCTCTGGGCAGACTAATCTGTGCTAGCTCAGGCTTTGTCTCTGGGCTAGGCTCTGTCTCTAGGCTAACTCATGCCAAGCTCAAGTCTCTTGTCCTAACTTGGGCTGGGCTCCATCCTTGGGCTAGCTGGGAACAAGCTCCTTCTCTGGGCATACTCATGCCAGGCTTGGTCTCTGGCCTAACTCAGACCAAGTTTATTATCTGGGATAGATTGGATTAGGCTTAATCTTGGGACTAAAGCATCTAAACTCCAGTCTCTGGGCTAACTCAGGCCAGCTCAATCTTTGGGCTTATCTTAGGTCAGGCTCTATCTGTGAGGTAGTTTAAGCTTGGCTTGATCCATGGGTTAGCTCAGGCTAGACTCAGTCTCTGGATTAGACCAGGCTATACTTGCTCTCAGGGCTAGCTGTGGCCAGGCTTGCTCTCATGGACAGCTTTAGCCAGGCTTGCTTACAGGTCTAGCACTGACCAGGCCTATTCTTTTGGCTAACTCGAGTGAGGTTCAGTTTTTGGGTTAGCTTAGGCCATGTTCCATCTCTAGACTTATTTCAGCCAGGATCAGTCTTTGAACTAGCTCAGCCCAGTTTTGGTCTCTGGGCTAACTTTGATCAGGTTTAATCTCTAGGATAATTTAGGCCAAGCTCAGTCTCTGGAATAGCTCCAGTCTGGTTTGGTCTTTGGACTTGCTTGGGCAGGCTTAGTCTGTGGACTAACTTGGACCAGGCTTGATTTCTAGGATAACTTAGAAAAGGCTCAGTGTGTGGGTTAGGCTCAGTCTCTGTGCCAGCTCTGATCAAACTCAGTCTCTGGAATAATTTACATCAGGCTCAGCCTCTTGGCTAAATCAGACACATCTCTGTCTCTGGGTTAGATCCAACTAGGCATGGTCTCTTGGTTAGTTCAGGCCAGGAACAGTCTCTGGGCTAGCTCACACCAAACTTAGTCTCTGGGTTAGCTCAGGCCAGGTTCAATCTCTAGGTTAGGTTAGGTTAGGTTAGGTTAGGTCAGGCCAGGCTCAGTGTGTGGAATAAATTGGACCAGGATTGATCTCTGGGCTTACTCAAGTCAGGCTCAGTTTTTGGACCAGCACAGCCAGGCTCTGTCTGTAGGTTAACTAAGGCCAGGATCAATCTCTAGGCTTAACCTGGGCAAGAGTCCCTCTCTAAACTAAGTCAGGCCAGTGTCACTTTCTGGGCTAACTTGAACCAAGCTCCATTTCTGGGAAAAATGGGCTTGGCTTAATCACTAGTCTAGCTCAGGACAGGCTCTCTTTGTGGACAAGCTTGAGCCAGGGTCAGTCACTGAGCTAACTCAGGCATAGTATCTGGGTCAGCATTAGGCAGTTTTGATCTCTCGGCTAGCTCAGGCTGTGTGGGCTACATTAAACCAGGCTCAGTCTCTGGGCTAGCTCTGGCCAGGCTTGGTCCCTGGACTAACTCTGCCCAGGCTTTGTCTCTGGGATGGCTCTAGTCAGACTTACTCTCTGAGCTAGCTCTGGCCAGGTTTGTTCTCTGGCCTAATTCTAGCCAGGATCAGTCGATGGACAGGCTCAGGTCAAGTTTTTATCTCTAGACTAGCTTGGGCCAGTTTTGATCTCTGCCACAACTTGAATCAGGCTTCATCTATGGGCTAACTTGGGACAGACTCTGCCTCTGTGACAGGTTCAGTCTCTTGATTGGCTCCAGTTGGGATTGGTCTCTCAACTGTCTCCAGCCAGATTTGGTCTCCAGATTAGCTTGGCCCAGGTTTTGTCTTTGGGTTTACTTGGACTAGTCTCAGTCTTTGGGCTATCTTGGGCCAGGCTTACCCTGTGGACTACTATAGGCCAGGCTTGGTTTTTGGAATAAATTATGCCAGGCTTGATCTCTGTCTAACTCGGCCACACTCAGTCTTTGAGTAAAGTTCCTTCACTGGGCTAGCTCAGATGAGGCTCAGTCTCTAGGCTAGGTCCAATCAGGCTTTTTCTCTGGGTGGCATGGGCTAACTTGGATCAAGGTCAGTTTCTAGGCTAGCTCTGGCCACACTTGATTACTGAGCTAACCCAGTCAAGGTTCGGTCTCTCAATTAACTTAGACCTACAATGGTGTCAGTGCTTAATTTGGCCAAGTTCAGTCTGTGGGCTAAATCAGGCTAGACTCAGTCTCTGGGCTTGTGCAAGTCAACCACAGTCTAATGCAGGCCTGGGTTAGCACAGGTCAGTCTCAGTTTCTGGGCTAAATCAAGTAGGGCTTAGTCTTGGGGTTAACTTGGGTCTGGCTTGGTCTTTGGGCAACCTAAATCATGCTTAGTCTTTTGTTTATCTTGGACTAGGGCCAATCTCTTTACTAACCTAGGCCAGGCTCATTCTCTTGACAAGCTCAGGCTGGGCTTGGTCTCTGGGCTAGCTCAGCCAAGGCTTATTCTCTGGGCTACCTCAGACCAGGTTCAGTTTCTCGGCTGGCTCAGGCTTGGTTCAGTCTCTGGGCTAGATTAGTGCAAGCTTGGTTGCTTAGCTAGCTCAGGCGAAGGTCAATTTCTGGGCTAGCACAGCCAAGCTCTATCTCTACTCTAGCACTGGCCTGGCTCAGTCTCTGAACTAGCTTCAATCAGGATTTTTCTCTGGGTGGCATGGACCAGGCTCTGTTTCTGGGTCATATCATGCTCAGTACAGTTTCTGGGCTAACTTGGGCCAATATCAGTTTCTGGGCTAGCTCTGGTCATACTCAAGTACTGGACTAAGCTATGACAGGTTCAGTCTCTGAATTAATTTAGACCTTGCTTGGTCTCAGCACTAAATTCAGCCAGTCTCAGTCTGTGGGCTAAATCAGGCCAAACTCATTCAGGCTCAGGCTAGCCACAGTCTTCGTGCTAACTCAGGCCTGGGTTAGCTCAGGCCAGGCTCAGTCTTTGAGCTAAATCAAGCAGGGTTTACTCTTGAGGTTAACTTAGGTTGGCTTGGTCTTTGGATTTGTTCAGGCCAGGCATGGTCTTTGGACAACCTAAATCATACTTTGTCTTGGCCTATCTTGGGCCTGACCCAGTCTCTTTACTAACCTAGGTCAGGCTTGATCTCTTGACAAGATCAGGCTAGACTTGGTCTCTGGGCTAGCTTGACCAAGGCTCAGTTTCTGGGCTAGCTCAGGCCTGGTTCAGTCTCTGGGCTAACATGGTACAGGCTTGGTCTCTAAGCTAGCTCAGGCCAAGTTTAGTTTCTGGGCTAGCACAGGTAGATTTAGTCTCTGCTCTAGCTTTGGTTAGGCACAGTTTCTGGGCTAGCTCAGGCCAGACATTGTTTGGACTAGCTCAGGCCAGGCTGTGTATCTGGGCTGACTTGGATCAAGGGCAATCTTTAAGTTGGCTTGGCCCTCCTTAGAGTCTTTGCTAACTTTTGACAGGATTCATCTCTGAGGTAACTCAAGTCTGGCTTCCTCTCTGAGCCAGGCTCAGTTTCTGGCATAACACAGCCAGACTTGGTCTCTAGACTAACTTAGGCCAAGCTCAATCTCTTTGTCTAGTTTAGACCAAACTCTGTTTCTGGGCTAATGTGGGTCAGTCTCAGTCTTTGGACTAACTGGGATCAAACTCTATCTCTAGACAAACTCAGACCAGGCTTGGTCTCTGGGCTAACTCAGACAAGGCAAAACCTGGCTGGAGCTAGCCCAGCAACTGAGCCTGACCCAGATACTGACCCTGGCATAGGTTAGCCTTGAAATCAAGCATGGTTAAAGTTAGCACAGAGACCAAGCCTGGCCACAGCTGGTCAAAAGACTGAGACTGGCCTTAGTTAGTTTAGAGATGGAAATTGGCCTGAGTCAGTAAAGATACCAAACCAGGATGGAGTCAAGCTGAAGTAAATGCAAGACTGGAGCTAGCCCAGAGAGCAGGTCTGGCCAGAGCTAACCCATAGACTAAACCTGGCATAAGCTAACACAGAAATTGAGCCTGGCCAGAGCTAGCTCAGAGACCATGCCAGACCAGGGCTAGCCCAGAGACTGAGCCTAGTCAGAGATAGCCCAGAAACTGAGCCTGGCCAGAGCTGGCCCACAGACAGAACCTGGCCAGAATTAAATTGGAGTATGAGAGTGGCTGTATCCATCCCAGAGACTGAGCCAGGCCCATGGTAGACCAGAGACTGAGCCTTGTTTTAGTTGACCGCAAGACAAAGCTTGGTCTAAGCTTGCCCAGTATCCAAGACTTGGTTTAGTGCAAGTTGTGAAAGAAGGAAGCATATAGGTAAAGCTGTGCACTCATGGAGGTTGAAGCATGTTGGGTGCTAGTACTCAATGTGCTTTTTCCTAGGATGAGCAGTGTGTCTCTGCAGGACTGGCACAGCGGCTCGGGAGTGGAAGTGTGCTGAGATCGCAGTCGGGCAGCACGATGAGAGGACTAGGGCTGGCTGTTGTGGGCAGGGAAGGGTATGCTAATTTCTAAACAAATATAACCATTTTTTAATGGAATACCAAGCAGACTTCCAACATTGGCTTTGAACCAGATCAGCCAGACACCATGCCAGGAACCTCTAGACCACCAAGTATTTTATCTGAAAACTTGTACTGCACTACTGTTCAGTCATTTACTGTACAATATATGCTTGTTTTAAGGAACTAGAATGAGCAAAACCATATAAAAAATAATACACATGTTAAGTCATGATTTGGATCATTTTACTTAAGTTATACTATAAAAGGACACAGAAAAAAACAAGAGGCTAAAAAAAAAACACAGAGGTGGGTGTATCACTTTACTAACTAACTGAGTGCACATATGCCCTTGAGTATATTACAATATAGAAAAGGCACAAGGAATTCCAAAGAAGTTTTGGAATTGTGTCAGCACTTCTATACTAAAAGTAAGACAAAGAAAATATTCTTGCTTGAAAATAGTTAAATTTATTGATAGGGAAAAATTCCTGAGCACAACATAAACAGGTGCACATGACAAAGCCACACAGACAATTCAGTTTCTCAATCCTTGAGCAAGCTGCCGTATTCACATATAATAGTCAATGTCTAAGTTGAAATGCAGTAAGTTTCCTTTCTGCCAAAAGATGAAACAAATCAACAACTTTTGTCAATTACTTTCAACATGTTCTCCTGGAGTTTAGGCAGAAAAAATTTATGACAATTACTGTAATTGTGTTGAAAAATTGTTAAGAGAATGAGCAGAGCCTTTGCCGAACCAAAAATTATACAGGAAGAAAAAAATATCTCACCCGTAACACGTGTGCACCCATTTATGTTGTGCTCAGGGATTTTTCCTTACCAATAAATGAAACTATTTTCAAGCAGAACATTTTTTTTGTCTTGCTTTTAGTATAGAAGTGCTGACCCAATTCCAAAACGTCTTTGGAATTCCTTGTGCCGTTTCAAAAACTAGAGGCTATTACTCTAATCAAGAGTTCTCGCTCCAGTGACTTCATCACGTGGCACATTAGGCGGCCATTTGAGGGAGCAGACAGAGCTGGAGGTTTGAAAGGAGAAGGCTGTTGTTTACATTATTCAAATATTACAAAACTCCATTTAATTTTAATTATATAAATGCAGTTTTAGCATCAATATAAACAATAGCCTTTCATTTACCTCGCTGAGGCTGGATTTTAAAATTGTTTCTTGGCAAAATAGCTTACTTACTTGTCCTTTAAACCAGGCTAGGCTCAGTCTCTGGGTTAGCTCAGGTTGGTCTCCATCTCTAGGCTGTAACAGACAATGCTCAGCCTCTTAACTAAAGTGGTCCGGGCTCAGACACTGGGCTAGCTCATGACAGAATTGGTCTCTTTTCAAGCTCAGACCAGGCTTCATCTCAAGGCAAGCTCAGCAAGGCTAGTTGAGACCTTGCTTGGTTGCTGGGCTAGATAGGATCAGTTTGGTCTATGGGCAATCTGGGGTCAGGCTTAGTCACTGGGAAAACTTGGGTCAGGCTGAGTCTTTGAGATAGGTTGGGCCAGGCAGTCTCAGACAGGCACAACTTTTTGAAGTGTGGCTAACAACCACACATATGAAGAATGGCACTTTATTAACTGCAAAACTCCATTTGTCATCTATGCCATCTGGTGCAATTGCCCATGTATCTATATTGAGTGTATGATTCGTCCTATGAAAGAGCAAGTTCAGGAGCATATTCGCAAATGCAACACTCCTGTGGGTACCCACTGGCACAGATTCCATGGCTCTGACCTCAACAAGGTCCATGTCAGGGGCACAGACCATATTCCAGTCTCCACTAGGAGTGGTAACAGCCTCCAAAAATTACTCCAGCAAGAGAAACATAACATAGAAACATGGAAGTTGATGGCAGATAAGAACCGTGCAGCCCACCTAGTCTGCCCATTTTACCTATCTTTTTGCAAAAACCACTGACCCTAGTTGATCCGTGGCTCATCTTTTCTTCCCTATCGTCAGGGCACTCTTATGTCTATCCCATGCGCTCTTGAATTCCTTAACCATTTTCACCCCCACCACCTCCACTGGGAGGCTGTTCCAAGCATCCACCACCCTTTCAGAAATAGTACTTTCTCACATTGACCCTGAACCTACCCCACTGTAGCCTCATTTCATGCCCCTTGTCCTCATGCATCTTCTTTTCCAAAAGATGCTACCCTCTTGTAACTTGTTTATACCACTGAGGTACTCGAACATTTCTATAATATCCCACCACCCCCCTCCATGGAGTACATATTGAGTTCTCTCAGTCTCTCCTCATAGGGCTTCTCATGCAGGCCTTGCACCATCTTTGTAGCCTCCTATGGACTGCCTCCAGTCTGTCTATGTCTTTCCGGAGATGCTGTCTCCAGAATTGGACACAGTACTCCAGCTGAGTAATTTTATACTTGCATATTATACTTTTGCACTATTGTTTTAACACGTTTGCAGCTCAAAACTGGGTTTCTATAACAGTAACAGTCCTCCTGTGGCCACTGTACCTTTAATTTCTCAATATAAAAGTGACACAGTTACCTGTAAGCCAACCCCCCGAAGAAGACTCTACATAGATTTGAAGCACCACGGAGTAGTGCTGTCTTTGTCCCACCACAATAAATCCTTTTGCAGCAACCCCCTTGCATTGCCAATTTACTTTGTGCATTCCACTCTCTTTGTTTTGATTCCTAACTCAGACAGACCCAGTTTCTGGGCCACCATCAGTCAGTCTTGGTCTCTGGGTTAGCTCAGGTCAGACTCTGTGGAGTAGCTTTGACCATGCTTAATCTCTGGGCTAGCTCCAGCCAAGCTGTCTTTGGGCCAACTCCAACCAGGCTCAGTCTGTGCTAGCTCTGGCCAGATATTCTTCTCTGGGCTAGCTCTGGCTTGGTTTGTTCTCTGAGCTAACTCCGGCCAAGTTCAGTCTCTGGGCTAGCTTGGGCCAGGTTTAATCTTCAGACTAACTTGGTCCAGGCTTGCTCTTTGGACTACTGTAGCTAGGGACAAGTTCATTTTCCTGACCAGCTCTGGCCAGGTTTAACCTCTTTGCTTACTGAGACCAGACCTGATCTCTGGGCTATAGTGAGTCAGGCTGTTTCTCTAAGTCAGGCTCAGCCTCTGGGCTGGCTCCAGTTAGGATCCCTCTCTGAGCTAGTTTCAACCAGGTTCAGTCTCTGGGCTAGCTCAGGCCAGGTTTGGTCTATGGACTAACTTGGGCCATGCATGGTCTTTATGCTAGCTTAGGCCTGGATTGCTGGTGGGCCTAGCTCAGATCAGACTCAGTCTCTTCACTAACTTGGCCAGGCTTGATCACTGGGCTAACTTGGGCCAAACATGGTCTTTTGGTCAGGTACATTTTCTAGGCTAGTTTGTATCAGACTCAGGCTCTTGGCTAGCTCAGATTAGGCTTGTTCTCAGGGCTAGCTTGGCCATACTCAGTCTCTGTACTAAATCATGCCAGACTCAGTCTCTGGTATAATTTTGGTCAAACTTGGTTTCTGGGCTAACAGGCTGGGATCAATCTCTGGGCTAAACTCGGACCAGGCTGAGTGCCTAGGCTAACTTATCCCAAGCTTAGTCCCTGATCTAACACAGGGCAAGGTCAGTCTCTGGACTAATTAGGGCCATGCTAGGTCTCTGTACTGGCTCAGGCCAGGCTCACTCTCTAGATTATAATGACTTGGCCCAGGCTTATTCTGAGGTATAACTCAAGACTGCCTCAGTCCATGGACTAGTGTCAAATGAGCTGAGTACTTGGGGTGGCTGAGGAAAAGCTCATTCACTGGACTAGTTCTGGCTATGCCTGGCCTCTTTGCTATCTTGGCCTCAGTTTGGTTTCTGGGTTAGTTCAAATGAGGACCAATACAATGTTCTGAGTACAAATACAATGTGCTTAAAGATTTCAGTGATATGTTAAGACCACAAACTCTGATAAGACAATGAATTCTGGTCATTATTTAAGTTTATGGCTACTTGAAGCAAAGTTTTTCTGCAGGAATATAGCCATGCCACTATTCTTGACATTATTTAGTTAGTTAGTTTTTGTTTACCAGGTAGGTGCTCCAGACAATACAGTATCTAACCCATATCTAATTTGATAACCCAAATTGACCAAGCCACACATTTTGGAGCCAAAGGTTACTGTTGCATAAATCCAACCCATCTAGATGTCTAAAAATTGTATTGCATTTCACTCTTCTATTTGAAGATTTCTTCTAACTTATTTGTCATTCATAGTTACAGCCTTTGCATGTGTATGGCGCTGAAGAACAATGACTAATCTCTGTTCCAGATCCAGAAGCTGAGCATCATGGCTTTGCAACTGGAAATGAACCCTTCCAAATTCTGCTTGCTTACCTGGTAAATTAGGTTTTAAATAAATACAATTTGTTTTGTAAATGGATAGAAATAAGCAGAACTTTTCTTGTCCACTAGGGGGTGCCATAACCCATAAATCATTGCTGTAGTCAACTCTATGATGCAGAATTACTGTACTCTTCTTAATCACCACTAACTTATAATTGATTTACCCACTCCCACCCTGAAGATTACACTTATTGTAACTATTATACTCACTGTAACTATTTATGCATGTATATTTGAAGTGTACATTTATACTGTATGCTTTCTATGAGTCACCAATGTAAATGAGCTTTGCTCAATGGTTACAGCTCTAAATGAAATCAAATCAAATCAAATGAAAATGAGGGGATTGCACTGAGCAAGGTGAAACGTAAAAAAGAAAATATCTGGTAATTGTATTGGCTCAGCTTTGATTTGATGGTAGTGGGGAGAGAGACCATGGCTCTTTGCTGTGAAAGAATCTCAAGTGCAACAAAATGGTTCAGGTGATACATGGAATCTATCTTAAATTGAACTTACTTTCAGAGGGAACCTGCTTTTTTATTTGGTTGTGTGTGCCACTGATCTTCATGTAAAACTGTACTGGCAAGATACTGGCATATGGTGTTTTGTCGTAGATATTGTGAACATCTCAGCCAGGCAAGCTCCTCTTGCCTCTGAATCGAACAAGTTCTGACTTGCATCAAGTTGACTAATCATTGTTGCCTTAATATCATGGTACTATTATGTCTTTTGCTTAGATTTGTGCCATGTGAGTTCCAAAGACATCACTGATGTTGTTTTCTATTTTTTTTCTTGCCAACAATGTAATTTTTTGTTTTTCCTGTTTCTCATTTCATTGTTTATTGTATCATATTATCATACTGTACTGTATGTGTTGCTTTCTTTACCATTTTGTGTGTAACCTCCTGGGTCATGCCTTAAAAATAGGCATCTGATTGCTTAGTGCATAGTACAGCAATTTAAAATTCACTTGGTAATCAAGCAAAGTGGCCACTTTGCGTTAATTGCAGGCTATGCGGAATGGACATTGAGGAGTACTCACGCTTTTCATAATGAGTTGACTTTGCATTGTTATTCCACCTTAACGCGAAGTAAGGCGGAATGACAGCAATAGGCACTTTAAGCAGCCCCCCCACATACATCACATGGCTTACAGTACTGCAAGTCACATGCTGCTTTAGCCAGCCAGGCAGGAAGTGAGTCATACTAACATATACTTTCACACAGAATTATGCACCACACCTGTCCAGCACTCTGAAGGGAAGCCAAAGAAACAACTGTGACTTAAGTTAGAGATGGAGATTGGGCCCTAAAGAGATGCCAGTGCACAGACAGATTAAGATTGCGCTGCACACTGAAGAGATGCAGATGCAAAGGCACAACACCTAACCAATGCTCACCATCAGAAATTCAAAAATCTGGAAAATAATTCCTTTCCCGGTTGGGGCAGGCCATGGGGGGGGGGGCAGTGTATTGCACTGCTGCAGTAACAGTCACAAGTACTAGTACTAGTAAAGATACCACAAAGAAGTACAAAAATTACACAGCTGCAGTGGATAGCATAGCAGGTTCACATTGCTGAAATTATGTGGCACAATAAAAGGTGTCTGATTTGATGGTACACGTCACACACATACTCACACACACACTAAGTAATGCGTAGCAAATTGAAAACTTCAGTAATATAACCACATATTTTAAACAAACTAAAATTATGCACTGCGGCACCACAACAATCGGCAAAAAAAATGGCAAGAATTATTGAAAATATTACTGTGTGTACATTAACACAGTTATACAAGAAAAATATCACCAAAACAGAAAGCTCAGTCTTTTTCTCCAAGTTAATCTACCTACACCACAGATATGCCCCTCCCCCAAAGCACACTCCCACTGTCTCTCAGTACACAGACTGAATATTGTACATTAACATTCAAAATCCACACACAAACAATAAACGCTCAATGATATAAGCACAGGAGGGTTTCCTATAATCGATGAACTAAAGTTTCAGCAAAACAAATGACCCCAAAAGGCTTTTTTAACAACTTTTAGAAGGTTTGAATCACAGAGTTCTCAGAGCAGATTCTCTTCTACAGCTTCATACACACACTACCCCAAACTGAGGCTGTGCAGAACAATCTAGAGCCCATGTGACCTGAAATCCCATGAATCGCTGCAAAATTTGCCTTTGGAGCTTAAAAACAAGGCGAAGTGAGGCGAAGTACATTGTTTTCAATGTACTTCACCTTAAGAATTGGTGGAGTAGTGGTTTGGGAAGGCGGAGTAACGCGAAGTCATTGTTTTCAATGGATTTTGCTTTACCCATTATAACGCGTAGTACTCTGCTTCGCGTTGTGGACCACTCCGCGAATCCACCTTCACTCCACGGTTCACTTCGCGGAGCGAATTGGAGCCACTTCGCCCACCACTATTAGTGCACTTACCTGGTATGCAAAATGCTAAATAAATAAAGTAAATGACAGAACTATGTGTGACTGTTCCTTTGTTTTTCATCTGAAAATTGTTGCACGTCTTATGTAATTCACAGCATGCAAAATAATGCATTTATTCCCTCCCAATAATTAATCAGAGTCCCCATTGCAACATAGCCTTCATTTGGTGGGGGGCTTGGGACCATGACACTAGAGACTCTTGAACTCACCCTTTGATATGCCATGCTTGGTGAGTGTGATATAGCATTGTCCCACTTGACACCCATTATGTTTTATTGTAGAGAATTATCAACAGCAGTTTTGGACTTTCCTGATGATTTTCAGTAATAAAGTCCCAGGATTTTCTGGGTTGTTTATTTAGGGAACAAACACACCGCCTCCCCCCATGAAAGACTCTTGTCACCATTTTAATATTGTTATTCATCTCCCTTGTTCTAGTGGGCGAATGTGGCAACAGAAGTAGTAATAAATCAGGGGGAAATGTAAACAACTTTTGTTAGAGCCTGTTTAGAAACCTTGGGTGGAAATACAGATATGCATGTGTTACAGCAGAAAATAACAGTTAATATTGTCCCTATGTAACCCCCCACTGGCCACTTATTTAACTAGTAGGCACACCTCCCATATAATTTCTGTCTAGGGGAAAAGAAAGGGGTGGGGGTTAAAAGCAATTGTAACAGAAACAAAAAGTGTGCACTAGACACAGACAGACCTATACCAAAACCCAGGTCCTGAGGACAGAAACTTTTGCTGAGGGCTCTGCTAGGTTTGCCACTTCTGGACAGGGGTACTCAGTAAATCCACATAGGAAGCAGTAACTAGACTGTCCATACCAGGTTGGGATTCTAGAGCGTGGCTTTATTCCGAAACAAAGTTGGAACACAAAAGCGAAGATGGACCGCCAAGGGTTTACACTTCATGACACAAGGCAATGCAGAACACATCTGTAGAAAACAGAAACTTGATCCTCCCATAGAGCATAGGATTAAACATCTGGAAATGTGGTACTAGCCATGGTGAAAACACACAAACATTCTTCTGGAAGTGGCACTAGGCCATTACTTAGAACAGTTCCCATATGGCATAGGATTAACAGAAAGGACTGTGGCACGCAGGCCACAACGGAGCACACTAGGGCTCAGGACTAGCAAAACCCACATAAAAGAGATAAACTTCTTCAGGCATTGGTCACATGCACTGACAGAAAACAGGTGTCCTTACAGAACCCAAAGTGCTGAACTGGTCAATCCAGATGGGGGGGTCGCCCACCTTTTGTTTCCTCATCCATACGCAGCCATTCTTTCAGAGTACTAAATTCAGTCCTAGGAGGCCTAGAGATGGCTTGAAAAGGTGCTCCAATGAAAGGAAGGCAAGGTAGCCAGGCAGGCCTATCAGGAGCCACTAACGGGACCACCACATCAATTGGAAATAGGAGACAAAGGCGCTGGAGGTTCAAGTGCCAGCAGTCGTACTTTTGCTGTGTGGCTGAGCTGAAGCTCCAGAAGGCTGGTAGGGAGAGCTGCGTGGAGGCTGGTAGCAGGTGGCGGCCGTAGAAAGGGCCATGCTGCACCTCCAAAGAATCCGGCGTGCCCCCTCAGAGTGGGTGGTCCTAGAGGGGTGAGAAGAGGAAGACAGGTTACTTTTAAGGCAGGAGGACAGGGCGGGGGCCGGGACTGGCGGTAGACCGAGTGCAGGGGGGTGGAGTAGAAATTAAAAGACAAAGAGGTCTGAGAGGGAGGGATATAGTTAACAAGGGGTGAATGAATAGAGTGAGAACAAAGGGGAGATTAAGTATGGGAAGAACATGAGATAGCTGGAAAGAGAAGGGGGGAAGGTTATGGGTCCTAGGCCAAGTGGGCCTAGCTGCAGGGGACCAGGGAAAGCTCAAAGTCAAGGTAACAAAGTGCTTGAGGGGTGTCTCATTAGGCAGAGGTGTAGCATTGAAAAGGGTTTTGAGAGAGAAAAAAGAAAGGTAAAGAGCGAGGATAGGGGAGCTTTAGTAGGATGTGGAAACAGCGCTAGACAACAAGGCAAATACACACTGCAGTTTGACTTTAACAGTACACTATTGTGCCATACTTTATAAACAGTTTAGAAACCTAACTCAGGGCTTTGATACACTTTAAACAAGTGCAGTACACTTAAAATATAGCAGATCTTAGAGTTATAAAATTAAAATTCAGTACTAAATTCAGTCCTAGGAGGCCTAGAGATGGTTTGAAAAGGCACTCCAATGAAAGGAAGGCAAGGCAAATAGGTGGGCCAATCAGGTGCCACTAACAGGACTGCTCCACCAGTCAGAAGATAGGAGAGAAAGGTGCTGGAGGTTCAAGTGCCAGCAGTAGTACCTTTGCTGTGTGGCCGAGCTGAAGCTCCAGAAGGCTGGTAGGGAGAGCTGGTGGAGATGGGTAGCGGGCAGTGGCCGTAAAAAGGGCCGTGCCTCCAAACAATACGGTGCGCCTGCTCGGAGTGGGTGGTCCTTTGGTGTGTGGCCGAGCCGAAGCTCCAGAAGGCCAGTAGGGAGAACTGCATGGAGGCAGGTAGTGGGCAGCGGCAATAGAAAGGGCCGTGCCTCCAAAGAATCGGGTGCGCCCGCTCGGAGTGGGTGGTCCTTTGGTGTGTGGCCGAGCCAAAGCTCCAGAAGGCCAGTAGGGATAGCTGCATGGAGACAGGTAGCCGGCGGCAGCCTTAGAAAGGACTGTGCCATGCCACCAAAGAATCCAGTGCACCCACTTGGAGCGGGTGGTCCTAGAGTTACACCTCAACAGATACTGAACAGTAGAAATTATGCTTTCTTCAAATGTTTAGCACATTTTAGCATCAGAAAAACACCACTAGGGTGTAAAGTTAAAGTTCTGAACAAAGGGCATAATCACATGTAACCCCTAGGAGACGCTATCCCACGGGCTACTACCCCTGCCTGCTTGGCTAGTAGCAGGTTAAGGGGCCTAAGTTCTGCAACGGGTGCCTCCACCCTGAGGTCAGGGTTGGTAGTGGTCAAACTAACCTGGGCACAGCCCTCTGGGACACTGTAACCCCCCTCTTTCCCTTTTAGTGGCCTGAGCAATCTACGATAATCACTTACACAGTACCCCTTGTACACCATACCAGTACCCACACTGTTTGCAGTTACCACCAGGGCTGGTTCCTCTGGCTCGACCCTGGGGAACCCTTGTGAAACAAGGTTTTGCACAGTAAATAGCAACAGTACAGTACTCTTGGCACAAACTGGAACCACAGTCAGGTTAAATGCAGAAAAACTCATATCTGATTTATTCAAGGGACTTGAACAAGGAAGGGGCATAATCAGGTTGATTGGCTTAAAGGCTATATTAATCAAATAGTTATGCATGTGCTTTAAGTCCCCATACAGTCATGCACTCTAGGTACCCAGGTAGGAAAATGGTGGGCTAGCCAGGAACATTGCAGCTGGTTGGGGTCCTGTGATGGAAGAAAGTAACATGCACAACACACACTACTTTTAATCTGGAGCCAGAGGGCTCAGTTCGTGAAAGAAAAGCAACAAGACAACCAGATGACAACACTTTAGATTGAGCTGTTGTTGCAGGGAGCTACCCTGATGTTTACTCATGATACCCAATACTGGACACAGCCAGGACAAAATTGAGACTGCAGGTTGTTGAGTTGGACAGCCCGGAGAAGTGGGGCCCACACGAATCACTGAGGCATCATTCCTGTTCAAGTGTTGAGCAGGGGGCTGATCCCCAGGCAGGTCTCTCGTCGATGGCTTTCTCTGTGCAGCGAGTAGTCGGGCTGGGCCAGTGTGGCAAAACCCCTGGCCCAATGGAGATGATTTTGGATTCAGTCCATGGGGCTGGATGCAGCTTCCAGAAAGCAGAATATAGTTCAAACCACAGTGGGGAACCAAATCACCACCCACTAGCAGCACATAGCACATTTACACATAAGGAAATTCTAATGCAGCTTCCAGCAAGCATAATACAATTCAAACCACAGTGGGGAACCAAATCATGACCCACTATAAGCACACAACACATTCATATGTAAGGAAATTCCACTGTACCAGGCAAAAGGCTCTCCAGTCGCAATTACAGAGTCTCTGCACAACCCGGGAGTTCAGAGGTGGCTGGAAGTCCAGACAGGCCGATCGAATTCAGCAAATCTTTGGTCTTCTTCAGGTAGGAGCTGGTCACAATTCAGTGGCTTACCTCACTCTCCAAGTTCGGATTCAGTCCGAAAAAAGCACAAGTCCCCTCTCGGGGACAGCAGGCAGGCATGCATGCCAAAACTCAGGCCTTTCCACAGTTCTCCTGTGCGATTCTTCACCGGGGTTGCTGCTTAAATCACTAAAGCTGTTAGCTCTTCACTTCCCAACTCAGAACTAACTGAAAACTGCAAGCAGTCTGGGAATTTCCCCAAGATCCAAAAGATTTGGTTGGCTGATCTGTCAGTCACAACAAGGGCTCCCCTTCAGGTTCATTTAGGTGCCAAAATGCAAAAACTACAATTCCTACAAGTTTTGACCCCACCAAGCCCCTGTAGGCAGGCTCCTTTTTAGAGTCCCAACAGTACTGATTGGCCCATTCTGACAGTCCCAGGCCAAGTTGTTGAAGATAAACAGAACAGTCCTTGCTGCAAAGAAAACAGGTTAGAACAAACTGCAATATTATTATCACTCTAATAGATATTCAGCAAATAAGCACATCTTACAACAGAACTCCCTCTGCGCAAATAGCGATGGCAGAACGGAGCAATTATCTGGCAGCCCGGGCGGGGCTCGAGTATAGAAACACTCAGCCCCCTCCCAGATTAATTATAACTGCAATCCATGCAACTCTTAAAGAGACAGTACACAGAGGCTATACAAGTCAGTGTCCAGTGGCGTCTAACATAGCTGAAGTCTGTACATAGGTTAACGGGTTATTGTCGGTCTTCACCGATATCTTTGCCCCATAGAGGTATTCATGAAACTGACAGCCCATTTTAGGGCAAGGAACTCTAACTTGTGCATGGGGTAGTTTCGTTCTGACGGGGTCAAGCTCCTACTGGTGAAGGCTACTGGTCTCAAATCATCCTCATGGTCTTGATACAGCACAGCTCCTAGACTCTGCAGACTAGCATCCATATGCAGCACATAGGGCTTGGTGGGGTTAGCACAGGAGAGGATGGGGGGTGTGGGTGAGCGGGTATATGACTTTGTGAAAGGCTGCTTTACATTCGGGTGTACAACGGGGCCCAAAAAGCTCACCTGTGTGGAAGTACACTTTCTCTGGTTCTTTGATGGCCCCTTTTTTATATTTATGGTTGTTAGGAGGGTAACCCTGGGTAAGATAGTCTTTTATGAACCTGCGGTAGTAGCCACAGAACCCCAGGAAACATTGTAGTTCTTTCAAATTATGGGCTGGGGCCAAGTAGTCAGTGATTCAACCTTACTGGGATCAGTCTCTACCCCTTCTGCAGATACTATGTGCCCCACACACTTCACAGAGGTTTGAAAAAATGGGCACTTGTCAATGGACAA
The DNA here is from genome assembly GCA_016271365.2 of Neoceratodus forsteri. Taxonomy (NCBI): domain Eukaryota; kingdom Metazoa; phylum Chordata; order Ceratodontiformes; family Ceratodontidae; genus Neoceratodus; species Neoceratodus forsteri. The sequence goes on from CM057450.1 coordinate 445,664,858, forward strand.
CTTGAGGCCGAAGTCTTTCAATCGGTCTAGGGCTTTAAATAGTCAGGCCTCATGCTCCTCTAATGTGCACCCAAACACAATGACATTGTCTAGGTACATTAGACATTCCAGCAAGTTCATATCTCCCACCGCATGTTCCATCAGTCGCTGAAAGGTAGCCGGGGCACCTGAAATCCCATGTGGCATTCTCAGGAATTCGTAGAACCCCAAAGGACAGATGAAGGCTGTTTTCTCATGGTCCTCCGGGGCCATCGGAATCTGGTAATATCCACTGTGAAGATCCAATGCTGAGAACCATTTGCTCCCATTCAAACAATCCAGGGCATCTTGTACTCAGGGCATGGTGTATTGATCGAGGATGGTCCGCCGGTTCAGGGTTCAGTAATCAACACATACCCTCACTGATCCATTCTTCTTATGCACAACCACAATGGAAGAGGCATATGGGCTCCTTGATTCTTGTATAACGCCAGCAGCTAGCATTTCCTGCAGGTGCCTCCTAACAACCCGGTCACCAATTTTAAATAAAATAAATAAATAAATAACATCATCTATGTCCGCTGGGGCGAGACGTCGGGATCTCTCTCGAAATGGCCAGTCGTCATGCAGGCGTATGTGATGCTCTGCACCCTGGACACACCCCACGTCCCATTCTTTTAATGAAAACACTTGGTCTCTCTGGGTGAGTTTCTTGCTAATTCTAGCCTTCCATTCAGCTGGCAACGGGAACTCACCAAAGTCAAATAAGTTCAGGGTCACTCTTTCACCAGAGTACTTGTTGCTGGGTAATACAGCAGTGTTTGCGCAGTGTACCGTAGCTAGGATGCACCCTCTGTTCAACTGGACCTCCCAATCTGACACATTCCGAATCTGGACCATCACTCCTCGTGCATAAGCATGGGCACGGGCAGGCAAAATGCTGGGTTTAACCAATGATCCCTCTGGTAGCTTTCCATCACCTGGTGCATCCAACTTTATTATTTTATTTTTCACTTCCTTTCTAATATGAACCACTTCCTGAATGGTGTACTGAGCATTGGGAGGGCGTACCAGAGAATCAGGATCTTTCTTCCACACTATCCCCACCAGCTCATCTTCGTCAGCTTTGGTAGTCCGTTTTTGCAGATCATAGGCTCTCTTTATTAGGGCTGGGATTCTCAGTGCTCATCCAGTCTGTTTCCCTTGTTCTTTATGACACAACTGCGCTAGTCTTCCAAACATGTGGGCATTGGTTCCAATGAGCAAGGGAATCCCATCATACAAGCCCGTAGGAGGGCACACCAGGGCTAGTGTCTCTACTTTTTCATCTACACCAGTTACAGTCGCAGAGAAAGACAACCAGAGCCGGACATATCTTAGGTAGGGGTAAGACTTGTCACTCAGGTCCCACACATGCAAACCTTCCAGAGATTGTAGTGGCACATCAGATAAGTGTTTGTCATACCAGTCCTGGAATACAATGGTTACTTGCAACCCGCTGTCGAGCAAAGCCTGAGCATGGACACTATTGACAGTCACAGAAGTCTCCATCGAAGGGCCCACTATTCTGGACCAGTCTGGAGAGGCAGTAGCAGAGGCCTGGACAGATGATTTAGCCATAAAGAAATTTGAGTTAGGATTTCGCAATCCTGCACTGCGGTCATTTACAGGACTTCTGGGCCATGGTCTTGATTTCTGAAGCTCCCCTTGAAGTCTGTATACAACTTCGGCATTCTCTCTTCATGTGCCCATCCATCCCACAATTTTAGCAAAATATGCTCTCTGGGGTCTGGTGTGGCTGAGACATCACATTGGGAGATGAAGCGGGGGGACTACCAACAGAAAACCTTGGTTCCACCTCTGTCTGCGGTGCGGTAAGCATTTGGAGACATCTCATCAATTCTCTCACTTCCATAGTCAAGGCATCAATTTTTGAGTGGCTGTCAGCAGGAGATGCTTGGGTGTGCAAACCCAGCCCCATAGCAGATGCAGTTGGATAATGATCGGGGCCTGTACTCGTAGGAGCAGCCTTCATAAAGAGACTGTTTTTTGTTTCTCTGAACTCCCTCAGCAGTTCATCCCATGGCGGAGCATCCATAGCAGTCCCTCTCTGGCTGGGCCCCCCGAGGCTGACATTTAGTTCTCTGATTCCGTCATGTGACTGCGGTGATTCCAGGCCATCAGCAACCAACCGCTCACCTGGAGCAGGGGTTGCAGCAGCTACGACTGCGCAGAGCTCCGAAAAGCCTTCCTCCTCCTCAACTTCCCCTAACTACTTCATCAACACATGGAAGGGCAAGGGACCAGATTTCCTTTGATGCAGTTGCAATTTGAGCAACACCCAGCCGGAGTGCAGGGCAGAGCAGAGTATATGATCCAGTCTTACCCAGTTCACTTCACTAGAGGCCCAGCCTCCTTTCTGAAAAATGGTTTGTAGGATTCCCTCTAATCGATCCATGTAGGCAGATAGCAATTCCCCCGGCCGTTGTCTAACATCTTTAAGTTTCCATTTCAAGGCCTCAACACTAGTGGTGCCCCCAAACACATTTTCAAGGAAAACTATGTACTCTTGGGCTTTGGCGTCAGGGTCAGAGGACCTCAGGGAGTGAAGAGTACATAGGGCAGGTCCCTGTAGGCTTTCCTCCAGGCCGGCCCTTTTTTCAGCCTCTGAGCATTGCCAGTCTTGTACCGCAAGAGGAGCAGAGTCTATCCAGGTCTCCAGGTCGACTTCCCCATTAGGAGTAGGGCGGATGCCAGAGAATACCTTGAGCTTGCAGTAAGGGCCATGACTACTTGCTGGCTCAGAGGCAGGTACAGAAGCTGGTGAAAGAACAGGTGCTGGGGCGGGTGTGGACAGTAAGGAGGTGACGTTCCCAGGTGGCAGGAATAATTTTTTGAACTCCTCCACAGTTTGGCCCTCCTCCAGTAACAACTTGGCAAACTTCTCCTTAAAAGACTCAGATAACGGTGGGGGCTCATCCTCTAAGGGATCCTTGCTATCTTTGGTTATCACCCTCCAGGTGGTTGGGAACCCTTCTGGAGTGATAGTCTGGGGTACCTTTGAACTGTCCAGGGGGTCGCTGCACTCCACCAAGGCCATGAGAGTTTGGGCAGTTAAATCAACCTGTCGACCCACCACTACAGCTTTTTTCAAACATTCAGCTTTAGAAAGTGCCCCTTCAACAGTGTCCTTACTAATGCCCATAGGTATATCCAGTATTAGCAAAGCATTATGGGGGTCAATCTCTTGCCCCGTACACCACCCCACCAACTGGTGCACAGCCACTTCTCTTGGGGTAGCCATTTATGTTTGACAATAATTCATAATTTCGGCCACTAGAAGACACAAAATCCCAGTGGTGAGCCTCCATGGTGGCGCTATCCCATGAGCTACTACCTCTACCTGCTTGGCTAGTAGCAGGTTAAGGGGACTAGGTTCTGCAACGGGTGCCTCCACCCGGAGGGCAGGGTTGGTAGTGGTCAAACTAACCTGGGCACAGCCCTCTGGGACACTGTAACCCCCCTTTTTCCCTTCTAGTGGCCTGCGCAATATACGATAATCACTTTCACAGTACTCCTTGTACACCATACCAGTACCCACACTGTTTGCACTTACCACCAGGGCTGGTTCCTCTGGCTCGACCCTGGGCACCCCCTGTAAAACAAGGTTATGCACAGTAAATAGCAACAGTACAGTACTCTTGGCACAAACTGGAACCACAGTCAGGTTAAATGCAGAAAAAGTCAGATCTGATTTATTCAGGGAACTTGAACAAGGAAGGGGCATAATCAGGTTGATTGGCTTAAAGGCTATATTAATCCAATAGTTATGCATGCAGTTTAAGTCACCACACAGTCACACACTCTGGGTACCCAGGTAGGAAAATGGTGGGCTAGCCAGGAACATTGCAGCTGGTTGGGGCCCTGTGATGGAAGAAAGCAACATGCACAACACATACTACTTGTAATCTGGAGCCGGAGGGCTCAGTTCATGAAAGAAAAAGCAACAAGACAATCAGATGACAACACTTCAGATTGAGCTGCTGTTGCAGGGAGCTACCCTGATGTTTACTCATGATACCCAATACTGGACACAGGCAGGACAAAATTGAGACTGCAGGTTGTTGAGCTGGAGTGCCCAGAGAAGCGGTGCCCACACGAATCACTGAGGCATTGTTACTGTTCAAGTGTTGAGCAGGGGGCTGATCCCCAGGCAGGTCTCTCGACAATGGCTTTATCTGTGCAGAGAGTAGTCAGGCTGGGCCAGTGTGGCAAGACCCAGGCCCAATGGAAATTATTTTGGATTCAGTCCATGGGGCTGGATGCAGCTTCCAGGAAGCAGAATATAGTTCAAACCACAGTGGGAACCAAATCGCGACCCACTAGCAGCACACAGCACATTTACATGTAAGGAAATTCTAATGCAGCTTCCAGCAAGCAGAATACAATTCAAACCACAGTGGGAAACCAAATCACGACCCACTATAAGCACACAACACATTTATATGTAAGGAAATTCCACTGTACCAGACAAAAGGCTTTCCGGTCGCAATTACAGAGTCTCTGCACAATCCGGGAGTTCAGAGGTGGCTGGAAGTCCAGACAGGCCGATCGCATTCAGCAAATCTTCGGTTTTCTTCAGATAGGAGCCTAGTCACAATTCAATGGCTTTCTTCACTCTCCATGTTCGGATTCAGTCCGAAAAAAGTACAAGTCCCCTCTCAGGGACAGCAGGTAGGCATGCAGGCCAAAACTTGGGCCTTTCCACAGTTCTCCTGTGTGATCCTATGCCGGGGCTGCTGCTTGAATCATTGAATCACTCAAGCTGTTAGCTCTTCACTTCCCAGCTCAGAACTAACTGAAAACTGCAAGCAGTCTGGGAATTTCCCCAAGATCCAAAAGGTTTGGTTGGCTGATCTGTCTGTCAGTTACAACAAGGGCTCCCCCTTCAGGTTCATTTAGGTGCCAAAATGCAAAAACTACAATTCCTACAAGTTTTGACCCCACAAAGCCCCTGTAGGCAGGCTCCATTTTAGAGTCCCAACAGTACTAAGTGGCCCATTCTGACAGTCCCGGGCCAAGTTGGTGGAGATAAACAGAACAGTCCTTGCTGCAAAGACAACAGGTTAGAACAAACTGCAATATTATTATCACTCTAATAGATTTATTTATTTTATTTTATTTTTTATATTTATTTATTTATGTAAAGTCTCAGAATTACAACCTATTGAGTCAGTGACTCATTTACAAAGGCTCCACGTCATACATTGAATAAGGACAAATACAGGGTATAATAAATAAATATTCAGCAAATAAGCACATCTTGTAACAGAGCTCCCTCTGCGCAAATAGCGATGGTAGAACGGAGCAATTATATGGCAGCCCGGGCAGGGCTCAAGCATAGAAACACTCAGCCCTCTCCCAGATTAATTGTAACTGCAATTCAGGCAGCTCTTAAAGAGACAGTACACAGAGGCTATACAGGCACTCTTTGGTAATACATTTAAACTGCTACATGGAACACCAGCCTGGCAGTGAGCATTTAGACAAGCTCAAGGAAGACTTTTTGGGAACCCCCATTTGTAGGGGGGGGTTACACACATATGGAACATCCACTGTTGTCAGCAAACTTTAAATCAAACTCCTTGAGAAAAACATCACAGAAATGGGTGAATGGGTCCCATTATCAGAGTGTCACCCCACAGAAACAAGGCAGGTACATATCCTGGGCAACTCTCAGACAGAATCTACTCACAGTTTGTACACCAAAGACAGCTTCAAAAAATGTTCTAAGTTGGATCAAGGGATTGCCCCCTCAAATCCTCTGCAGTCCCTCTCATCCCATTGGGAATGACGGCATCAGGAAATCCTGAAGACAGTTTCCACCACTTCACAAGTCAGGCAAAGATGTCCTCAGACTAGGGTGAGAAATACTGGCACTGTACTGCTCACTCTTTGAGCACAGAACTAAGACTGCTCCGCTCACAGACTACTGCAGAACTAACAGAAAATTCTAAACTCCCCTACACTCACAGCAAGCTGTGACTTATGAAGCTGTGAGAGTTCTTAATGACACCACATCTCTGCTCTCAGCTGAGACCAAGCAGCAGAGAGGGGCTAGGTGAAAATTCATTTAACTAGATATTCACCAGCTGCCTTCCCTACCTAACATTGACACTGATGGGATTCTAGTAATCCTAGGGAATGGGGGTTACACCTAAAAATGCATAAGTAGAAATGCTGTGAATGATATTGTAGGGTGAGAGAAAGTAATCTATTTTTGAGCTGTGAGGTGGAGAGCCCTGGACTGGGCAGCACTGTAAATGAGAGCTGCACTGGTAACATTTTTCAATGCTGAGGCATGTCAGAAGGAAAAATATGTAGATATATTTGTGTTTATGATACTGTATACACTGATGTACTCTCTTGCATATGTTTGTACCTTATGTGATATTATTGATCAACTACTGAAATTATTGCTTCCGCCTTGTATTTATAATCCTCCTGCCCCACCCCCAGTTACTAGACAGTTTTACTAGTATGTACTAGAAGTGTCTTCTGCAGTGTGTTTATAGTTTTCTACAGCAGAGTCTTTAAAATGTTTAGCAGTGTACCAGAATCATATGTAGTGCAATGGGTTTCTTTTTGTTTAGCCACTCTAAGCAGCAAATGGTTAAAACTTTCAGGACTTCCCTAACACCACTGTCAGTATGCTGGGCAGAGATGTCAAGTGGGAGGAACTCTTGCAGCCTCATAAGCCACAGTGGAATGTTGCAGCAGGGGTCAGTTGCTCACTCAGAGCTTTCAGTTGGTCTGAGGATAGTTGCAGTGAGGGGTCTCCAACCCTCTCCTGTCCTTTTTCAGTCCCAAAGTAGCTGAGCGTCAAGTCACGGTGGCAGCTTTCTCCAGTGGCATACCCCAGTGTGGGCTGAAGAACCTTTTTCACACCTGGTCATGGGAACTGTGAATAAAATGTGGGAAATATACCTGAACTGTCAGAGGCTTTTCTTTGTGAGGCAACCCAGCTGGCTTCTCCAGAATGGTCGCAGTGGGAATGCCTGCGAAGGTTAGGAGGAACTAGGCTCTAGTTTGTCTGAAAGGATGTTTGAAAGATGACAGTCTGCATCATGCCTCACTGGCACACTTTCTGTAGTGGATGGAGTGGATCATGCTGATTGCAAAAGAGACAATGCACTCTCAGACCAAAAGATGGGAAAGGCTGACCTCGACCCACGCCAGTGACACGGGTTTGGGAACGGACTCAGGTCACCAGGAGTCAGCAGGGGGAGGATAGGATTGAGCGTCTGATAGACTGCCCTCCTATCCTGGGGTGGATTTGGGAATGGCCTCGCTCAGTAGCGGCCCCCAGTGGAGACTGGAGGCACTACATGAACGGCGCACCTGGGGGAAAAAAACAGAAAACAGGAAAACCGCTCCGAAGACTAGCCAGATGCCGGCTGCCAGCCCTGGGCACCTCCAAAGACTCCCCAGAAGCCATGAAATGCTGCAGCGGCACCCAGGACTGAAAAAGAATAGTGTGCTGGTATTCTCCCACCAGTGCCTTCCCCCTCAGAGGAAGGGGGCCCACCCAGTGAAGGGTTACGCTGGACTACCCCATGGAAGGCTGCAGATATGAGGTAGGTGGCTGAGGGGGAGATAGTAGGTGGAATGTCTGTGGACCATGGCGGCCTGAAGGAGAGGCAGCTTCAAAGCAGGTAGGGGGCATATATAAGATAATACAAAAAAAAAAGATGGGAAAGGACTCACATGCTACAAATCCAAGTTGTACATGTCACAGAACGTATTTTCAGTAAGGACAGTATCTGTCCCAAAAGGTGCAGTTTCTGACAAAAAGTGTATTCAGTATGGCCACCAGCTGCCTTCAACAGTGTTTCTGTCTGCGTGGAAAAAATGTGATTTGTGAACCCAAGTGTTCAAAGCCTGTGGGGGCATGATCTGTCCTCGCTCTGATCCCAGAAGAAGGCTGGACAAAGAGACTTCTGCTTGATCCCTAATGCAGGGCCCTTCTCAGGCTTTTGTGTACAGTGCAGTGGACTGTGTACCCATTCTACCTTCTGCACCTGCAGCACCCCAGCAGGCAAAACCTTGCTTTTCCACCTTGTGTACAGAATAAACCTACTACTTGACTCTAGACAAAGGAGAGGACATTCATTTGTGATTATTATGGTTTACTGGTGCCCCACCATGATTGTGCAGGTACCCAGTGTCATGGCCCACCCCAGTTCCCTGGTTAAATAGAAACATTTTTTGCACCCCCCCCCACCTTGACAGCCAAGTGCTGAGAGAGCAACCCCTTGCGGGGGGGGGGGGCAGGTGTCAGCAGCAAGGCAGGCTGATACTGTCAGGCATGGTTACACAATGGGAGCTCATGCCTGAATTTGTGGGAGTTCAGGCTGCCTAGAGAAATTGCCTGGGGCTGTCAATCTGGTGGCAGTGTGCTGAGGAAAGTGAAAGTTTTCATTGGTGCAAGGGACTTCAAAACCACACCTCAGAGTAAAAAAAAAATGGTGTTTCAGTTTTCCATTTGACTTGCTCCTCCAGACTTGTGGAGTGCCTTGTGATTAATACATATTATACCATGGACATAAGTGAACAGCAAATGAAATGGTCAGACTAGCAGTTTACCACCAGTGTAAATCCTCTGATAATCACTGACTGTTGATGAGCAAATGATCATCATCTAAATCCTAATCATCTGCAGCACAGGAATAAATACAATAGAAAAAAAAAAGCAACCTCTTTAAAAGTTGTATTTTGTTATAGTAAAAAAATTACCCTTTCCCCCGATAACCCACATCCCCTCGTGGCTTATTGCTTAAATGTGCCCCTGCTCTAATTTCCATGGTGTTCAGTAACTGGCTCACACTGCTAAGTCCCACCCCTCCTGGGCTGTTGCTATGTGTTGAAGAGTGGAACAAACCTCTTGGTACAGAGCTCATGAAGAGAGAAGATGCCATTACTGAGACAAGTCCTGTGTTTGAATTACTAGTAAAAACTGTTAAAAATGGTGTGGAAACTTGTCTGACACTTGGCTCAGCACATCCAGGTGAGTCCCAGCAAATAGGAAAAGGCACTCTGGAATTTGTGCAGTCATCAGTTCCCACTGCATGGTAGGATTCAGCAGTCGGACCCACCCGTAGTGTTCAAGTTCCCCAAGTGCTTGAGCAAGGCGTCGAGCAGTCTGGCAGTCAGCTTACATTGGGAGGAAGAAGAAAACTGTGCCAATGCCTAAACAAGCATTTGTCAATGCCGAATGTTTGCTTGCTGGCATTTTCATTGGTAGTGTAGGAGTTAGAGAGATGCATAATATGATTGGCAGTGAAGTATTGCACTAAAGCCAACCCCACCACCCCTCTGCAGAGACTGACAGGCATTGGGGTGTGCCTTTGGGTCGTCAGGCATAATGGCCATGCCATTTCACCACATCCTACCCTGCAGACACTGACAACTGCCACAGTGTACCTTGGAGTCTTTCGGCCTTATGCTCACTCCATTCCATAAGAAATACACTGAGATGTGTGCAGTATAGGAGAATGAGGTGAACTTTGGGGCCAAAGAGTCCAAGGCACACCTTGATGCCTGTCACTGGCTGCAGGGTGTGGGTAGGGGTGGAATGGCAGGAGTATTACAGGCGACAATCCCGAGTCACACCCCTGATGCCTGTCAGTCTCTACAGGGTATGGCGTTATGGTCAAAAACCCTAATGTCCCAGGTGTTCATTGGTATTTTCACTCCAAATTTTAAACATGTTTTTTTTGTGACCCCCACCTCATGAACAGTGGCAATATCAGTTTGTTAGCGGAAAGCTGATTTTGCACAGTGACTATGCCATTTGGCACCACTGGTGTGAAAACACATTTTAAACAGGATGTGAAAAATGACAGCTGTACTGTTCATGGGGAGGTGTAAAAAATGGCAATGTCGAAAATCTGCAGTGAAAATATAAAAAAACTGGTGAAGTCACGAGCATGCATAGAAACTGTGCAACGCACACCCGTAATGTAATTAGTTTGGGGATTTTTTACAGTAGATTGTCAACACAGGCATTTTGGGACCTCTGCTCATGAACAGTGTCACTGTGATTTTCTGAATCTGTCCTGAACACTGATTTCCCACAGCGACCACACATTTCTGCGCCGTAAGTGCAAAAACACATTTCGGACAGGGTGTGAAAAATGACAGCTGTACTGTTCATAAGGAGGTGTGGAAAAATGCCAGTGTTGAAAATCTGGACTGAAAATATTACAAATTCGTGAGCTTACGAGGGTGCGCGGAAACTGCGCAATGCACGCTCATAACACAGTCATTTTATGGACTTTTGTCACCAAATTTTCAACATAGACATTTTAAGACCTCTGCTCATGAACAGTGTCACTGTAATTTTCTTAATCTGTCCCGAACATTGATTTTGCACACCGACTGTGCCATTGTGCGCTACATGCTCGAAAACACATTTTGGGAGAGATGTGAAAAATGACAGCTGTGCTGCTCATAAAGAGGTGTGGTAAAATGGCAATGTTGAAAATCTGTATTAAAAATAGTAAAAATTCAGGAAGTTACTAGCGTGCATAGGAACTGCGCAACACTCGCTAGTAAAACAGTAATTTTGAGAATTCTTTTCACCAAATTTTCAACAAAGGGTTTTGGGGGCCTACTTCAAGAACTGTGACACTGTCATTTCATTACTTGGACCCAAAAGGTGGTTCAACACAGTGACCACGAAATCACCTTTTGGACCAAATAACAAAATAACAGTGGCTGAGTTCATGAGGTGGGGCTCCAAAAGCCCAATGTTGAAAATTTGGTGAACAAATTCCCAAAAATGGGCAGGATATGAATGTTGAAAAAAATCCATTTATGCTATTATACAGTTTACCAGCATTTCTTCAGTTCGCGGTCTGCTTTGATGAGTGCAGACATGTTCCCGGTATACCGAAGATCATCGCACTGGGCTCCAGCAGTAAGTATGGGGTGAGGTGGGGAGAGTGGGGAGGTGGGTGCACAGAGGGTGGGCACGGGTTGGGGGAGGGAGGGCAAGATAGTTGACGAGGAACCGTTTTTGTTTCTAGGTGTTTTTTCTTTAAACAAGACGACTTGGGACATTTGCCGCTGGCTAGTGGGCTCTCCAGCGTGGCAGCTGGAAGGTTATTTTTGGGGCAGTGGAGCCGGATGGGGATTGGGCACCCTGTCGGCATACAGATGTTTGCCACACTGGGGTGGGCTCCAGCATGGCAACTGGAAGTCATGTTTTTTTTTTGTGGGGGGTTGGGGACAGTGGAGCCGACGGGGGATTGGGCACCCCCGTAGCCATACAGATGTTTGCCATGCTTGGGTGGGCTCCCAGCATGGCACCTGGAAATGTGTTTGGAGGGGGCAGTGGCGCCGATGGAGGATTGGATTTGGCAACCTCACTTCATCTGCAGCCACAATTTGCTTAGTTATTCGCCCGTGAATCTACGAAAAATGCCAATTTATGGGCATAGTAGCCAATTTTTATAGTTCACTGTGTGAGTTTGTGCAATTTGCCAGGCAAGAAAGTATGCAAATTATGCCCCTAAAAGAAGAATTACATCCCTGCACCCACCATGCTGTGTAATACCTCTTCTCACCTGGAAAACGTCCCTAGTCATATACCTCCATCCCCTGCTAGCACCCTCCCCACCCTGGAGAATGTCAACGTAAAGTAGAGTTAAGAAAGAGTGACATATGAAAGTTCAATACCCTTCCCCCACCCACATGCCAAACACACTCCCCTGCCTTTCCCCACCCGAGTTCTACCACCAAGTCAACCAAGTCATAAGACTCCAAACCCAATTCCCCTCTGGTCCCCACCACCCTTCCCCGCCCCGCACCAGCACCCAGGAAAACTGCGACCTATAATAAAGCTGCGCACTGTGACTGCTCTGTTCAGTGCTATCTCAGTAATGGCACTAACGCATGGATGAATGGTGACATCTTTGCTTCTAGTAAAACCTGTCTGGTGAAGTTGGTGCAGCTACTGGTAAATTCACAAAATTCACAGAGCTCAAACTTCCACAAATTTGAACCAACTTTGCTGGCGAATTACAACTTTGCTGCATCTCAAGTCTTAAATGGTACTGTATGGTTATGTTATTGTAACTTTACCTTAGAATACATTATCTGTCTGTCCATCCACCAGTTTAGTCTGCCTACAGTATTAGCTTTGCTAATTATTCATCTATGCTATCAGTATGTGTGTCTATCTGTCTGTCCATCTGTAAATTAAACTCATTCCATGGTAAGGGATGCCTTCATTTATGCAAAACATTTGAACACAGTATTAAAGTACTGGTCCCACAGTTTAAGTAATTGTACCCAGACTCAAAACCCAACATCACAAATATAGATAAGATAAACAGTAAGCTGTGGCAAGCAGTAAAGAAAAGAAAGGGGATTTTTTTGTATATACTGTAGAATTGTTTTATTTTCAACCTGTTATATTTTGTCCATTTAGAGCTGATAAAATAATTACATTAATGAAATGTATGCTCCCTAGCCTGTATTGTTAATAGTGTTACTTGTTAATTGTACTGTCCTCCCACTACCCCAAGTACTGGAAATTCAGTCAGTACCTAAGTGCCACATAGCAATGTTGATGCGACTAACAACTGCTGTTTCCTCATGTTGCCGCCGTCTCACTCTGTCTGACCATCTCTCACTCTCTTTCTTCTGCTACTCTCCATCTCCCACACTGCTGATGGCGGCAGTAGCTGGCACTCGGAGCGCTACTTTAACTTCTCCTATCCCCAGTGCCACCCAGTTCAACAACCCCATGATGAACCTCTCAGCATCTATATTTTAAAAAAGAACACCCCAGTGTTCTCTTAGTGCAATTTGTGGTTCCATCCTGAGCTGATTCAATGTCACCTGTCTCTAGTTGGTGTCCCCCTCGGCCTACCAGACCATGGATGTCCCCCAGGCTGTCTGAGGTCACACCATTGCTGCAGGACTTCCAATGGGAGCTATTATGCAAGTGCAAGGCACACAAGCAAAATGGTCCTCCAAAGTAGGGATGTGCCTGGGAAGAAGCACTTTCTTTTCCATTTAAGAAAAATAAATAAATAAATAAAAACGCAACCTGGGTGAAAGATGAACTCACCACAAATAGCATAATCAACTTGTCTCACATTACTTTATGTTAAATGCTACATGTTTTTTATAAGCAATAATACCTTCCAGGGTGGGCAGTATTAGGCTATACCGGACCACCCAGGGGTGTAATGAGGCCTGACATCGCAGGCGGAGGGCCTTATAGCCCTTGGATGGTGCGGTGTAGCCCAATACCGCCCACCCTGGAGGGTAGTATTGCACTTAGAAAGTATGCACAGTCATAAAAAAGGTTAGTTAAGATGTGAATTAAAAAAATAATTTAAAATAGTTTTTTGTAATAAAATAGTTCCTTCACCTATATTGGAATGCTTTTTTTTTTTTGTCTCTTGCCTGAGCTAGGGACTTGTCCCTTGGAGCAGCTGCATAGCTCTAAATAAACTGACCATCGTGGGTAGAGCTGTTCCCCCACTGGGCCGTTTCCATGCTGCAAAGAAACATTTTAGCCAGCTGAGTTTCTCAAGTTAAAAATTGCAGGCAGAAACTACCAAATAATGAAATGATCTAACTGTTTCTTCAGAGCTGTTTTTTTTTTCATCTGCAGCTTGCCTGAACCCCCACTAATCTTTAACTCCTGACCTCCCATCCCTCTATGCAGCTCCATGGTGCTGCTGCCCGTGGTTTCTATTTTTGCCATTTTTGTTTTAAAACAGAGCAATGATAAGCTGGAAGCTGAAGAGAGAGTGATTGATCGAGCTGCAGAATTACAAAACAGTACTTCTGACGGGCAGGCGAGCTGTCAGGAAAGAAAGAAAAAGTAAGCTTGCTAGATACTCTTGGCGGCCATTTGAAATTCTTTGCTTTGTCTGTGTTTGTTGTTCTGGGGTGCTATGAGTCGGCAAGTGAATCATTTGGAACTTCAGTGAGGAGCGATGGTTGCGGGGCAGCCACATCATGGAGCTGTTGAGTATGGGCAGAAGGTCTATAGATTTTGGAAGGATGTGGGTCACCAGAGTGGGGAGGAAAAAAACAGGAAGATGTATGCGTTTCCATGATCAGCTGAGAGACAGGATATTATTGATAAATGTGAGTGTGTCAGGAGAAGAGACCCAAGTGGAGATCGTTGATTGGGGGGAGCATGTATCATAGGCTGGCACCCTGGGCAGGGTATGTGTGGGAGTGAGTATATATGTGTGTGGTAGGACTGTCTCTAGCTTTTGTCTGGCTAAAAACAAACAAACAAAAAAAGAAATGCAGTAAATGAGCACAGCTGAGGTTGGGTGCCGTAAGGTCAGGCAACAGGTATTGTGGGAACAGTATCTCTCGCTAAGCGAGAAAAAAATGGTGGCGATTTGAAATTTAAATGAGGTTCTTTTAGCCAATTAAGGCACAGGGTGGGCACCAAGATACTTCAGTTGGGTGAAGGGGCACTTTAGGCTGGCACTTTTTATTTCCTGGCCGTCTATTGAAAGTTAATGTACCCCCCTGGCAGGGGTACCAGCCAATTAGATACCAGGAAATAAAAAGCCCATTTTCTAAAAAAATATGACTCATTTTGCATCCGAACAGTGTCCTTCATCTTTTCTCTTAACAGTGTTCCAAAAAACTATACCTTATGTAAAACAGTGTATGGTCACCCATGCATAGCAAGGCTCAGTTCCTATCTTGGGGGTAGGATGACATCATATAGACTTCTTGAGCTTCGCTCTTGAGGTATGTGATATTATCTCACCCCGTGATGGCAACACAGCCTTGCAGTGCATGGACAACCATACATTATCTATATCTATGCTTGCATATTTTGTGCCCAATTGTTGATCTGTAACTTTTTCTTGCAGTCTTATTAAGCTTTGCTTATGCTTGTTTAGTATGTATTTCTGTAAGTAATTGCCTGAATTTTGCACTTTTGCTGCTCTGTACATACACTTGTTGTCTCCAAATTGTTTTGCTGTTTTTGCTCTTTCATGTTACCCTCCCCTGGGATGCGCCTGGAAATGAGCTTCAGGACAGCCTGCCTACCCCAGTTACCAAACTTAAAATAAATAAATACATTAGTAAAATTGTTGCTAGTTGTATACTTCAGCATATATAGTACTTAATTCCAGCTATTTGGAGAACAAGTGTGGTTTATTTCCCAAAATAACCTGACACAGATGATGTTTCCTTGTCTATGGGGACAGTTGGGGTTCTCAGTTGTCATCCCATAATACAGTTATGAGGCTGTAAACTGAAATCTAATAGCTGCCAGTTTATTACACAAGATCACTTTTCACCTGGATACAGTTCAGTAACTAGGTATGTCTTGTCCCTCAAAAACCTGTTACAAAAAATTATATGTTTTTTTCTTGTCTATCCTGTTTGGTTCCAAAAATATCTTTGTGATGGGCTCAAAATCTCAGCCACTTACATTGTTGTATAAATATAAAGATTATGCTCCAGATGTTAAGCAAATATAAAATGTCAGTGGCTCAGCTGGTAGCACACTCGCCTCTGAGGCCAAGAGATCAGAGGGCTGTGGGTTCAGTTCCCACATCTGGCACTTGGATAAATATCCCAATACTGACACTGTAGTGCAGCATGAGAGGGATGCTGCACTTCTGAGATGCCGTCTTTTGGATGAGACGTTAAACCGAGGTCCCATCTGCCTGGATTGGTGGTAGTTCAGGTGGATGTTAAAGATCCCATGGCACTTATCGAAAAGAGTAGGGGTAGTTTTATTGATAGAAAACATAACATCACAAGAATCCATACAAACATAAAAGATATCTTATATAATAACTAGTACTCTCTTTTGTATCCTTTTATAAAACACAGTGCAAAAAAAAACAAAGACAAAACAATAGTTACTTAATGTATCATAGAAAAATAAAGTCTTTCCAAAGTAAATCAACTTTTGATTTGGAAAATTTACTTAGATCTCTGGTTTTGACAGAAAGTAAACCTGTTTCAATTTGCATAAATAAAGTGTTCGTTAACACATTTAATTGTTGAAAGATAAATTGACATCTGGCTTGCCACAGGTAATATTGAACAAAAGCAAAAAACATTTAAATACTCCTATTATAATGTCTCCAAGATCCAGTATAATTACCTAAAACTATAGTTTGATAGGAGACATTACCCAAAAATGGGAGATTCCAATGAATGGCAACGCCTTGCCAAAAGTTTTGACTATAAGGACAGGAAACAAAAAATGAACCATGGATTCTTCACAGTTGATACATGTGTTTGTAAACAAAATCTTTCAGTAGTGGGTTTGTATTTTAAATTGCCTCGAACTCCTAATTTCCTTGTATTGATAACCAGACAATATCCCAAATGAAAGGAGGTATTCTGAAATCAGTCAATTTCAAGGCATAAATCATCTGTAGGTATACATTCTGGGAACAGGGAATACATTTCTGTACGACAAATACCACGAAATTATAAAAGGTTTTCCTCGAAAAAGTAAGCAAGTTTGGAAATGATATCTTCCATTGTTGTAACTTCTTAAATGTAAAACTCCATATGACGGTAAAAATGCTTACCACATATTTTAGGGGGAAACATAGACCATTTATCTAAATAGACAGACCACAAAGATTTGGACCATTTTTGCCAAGTCTTAGTGACATCAAACCATAAGTAAGAAAAAGAATCAAATAAAAATATGGAATGGTAAAAAACAATAGGGTTAATCATTCCCAGGCCTCCTTTGTTAAGTGGAAGATACGTTATGTCCCTACGCACTGGGTTCAATCTATTACCCCATAACATTTGGAAAAAATACTATAGCCTTGTTCTAAACTAATAGGGGTGGAAACACATAACTTAAATATAAAAAATTGGTAATATGAATTTCTTTATAATAATAACCTCTTCTTTTTCCCGAATTTCCATCCTTTCCACCTGTGAATTTTAAATTCTCCAATGTATAACTGTTTCTCCCAATTGTATGTAGCTAAATCACCATTTCCGAACCAGATTCCTAAAATCTTACGGTGTGATGATTCTACAGGGATATTAGCAATATTAGTGGGGTCTGAATTTGTAGGTTGTAAAATAAAAATGAAGCTCTTTCCCATATTTATTTGAGCCCCCGATATTGCCTCAAAACATGAAAAGGTATATAATGCTTTTTGCAATGAGGGTATATCTCTTAAGAGTAGAGTAATATCATCTGCATATGCAGTCAGCTTTTCCATTGGTAAATCAGGGGAAGGGGTTAAACCTATAATATGTGTATCCCAAACAATTTGTCTAATAACAGGATCCAGAGCAAAAAGAATAGAGAAGGGACTTAAAGGCAACCCTGCCGACTCAATTGAAATAGGTACTTTTTCCAAATAAAGTATTAACCATGGGAATACAGTGAGCCATACCATATAAGGTTGATATCCATTGTACAAAAGGAGGTGGAATTCCATATCTCACTAGTACTGAAAATAGATAGTGATGATTAACTCGGTCAAAGCTTTGTTTGATCTTAGGCAACAATGTACCCTGAAATCTGTTTCTTATTACTTAACTCAAATAATTCTCTTAAAAGATATAAATTATGTTGAATTTTCCTATTAGGGATGGCACATGTTTGGGCTGGGTGAATAAGTTTTTCAGCTAATAATAATCTGTTATTCAAAATTTTAGTCAATATTTTATAATCGCTGTTTAATAAACTTAAAGGCCTCCAGTTTGTTATTAAGGCTTTATCACCTGATTTATATAAATAAAATAACAGCGAGTATTGAAACCTAACAAGTCACTAGAAGTAAACAGCAAAAATTAAATATTTTAGGTAAAAAGTGTATCATATATGATAGAAAGAGTTTGTAAAATTCATTGGGTAGTCCATCCCATCCTGGTGCCGTATCCTTACTTAATTGTTTAATAGCAAATTCGACTTCTTGTGGTGTGATAGGTTGTATCAACGGAATCAGTTCAGATTTAGTCAATTCAGGCACAGGGGCCGTAAAGAAAGAAAAATCCAGAGGCCTGAACTCCTCTGAACTCTTAAAAGATGCTTCTACATGTTCCTGAACTGTAGCTAGTATCTCCATGTCATTTGTGCATATAACCCCAGTAGCTGTTTTAATTGAGTCATAAGAGTAGTTTCTAGTCTGAATTTACATGCTGTAAAGGGTCCGAGGCTGGGGTAGTTTTAACCCCAAATTTAAACTCTAGTTCTAGAGATTTAGCCCTGTCATATTGATATTCTTTCATTCGTTCCTTCAAATTTTTGATTTGGGAAAGTAATCCTTGATTGTTTTTTAAATCAAATGACATCAGTTTATATAATTGATTACGGGTGAGCAAATAGTTAATATATTTAGAATTAGCTGTAGATTTTCCAAAAGAGGCAAATATTTTTTTTAATTCTTGTTTTGTGTCTATCCACCATTGTAGCGGGTTTGAATATACACAATATACAGAATCCCTATATGTAAATAAAAGTTCCTTTGGTTTTGAAAAGATAAATTATCGAATAAAGATATATTAAGTCTCCAGCGATAGTATTTAGAATAAAGTTTTGGTGGGATGAATTGCAAGGAAAATGAGCAAAATAAAATGTTATGATCTGAAAATTCGTAGGTTGTGAATAACACACAGTAGGGTGTAGATGTGTAGAAAAAGAAACATATCTATTCTAGTAGCATAAATGAATCTATGATATGTAGCTCCGGGATCACTAGGATGTAGTTTGTAAAAGCATCCTGCATATTTGAAACTGCTAAAGATTGTTTTAAAGTGTTGGAATCACAATATATTTTCTTTTGTTTGCTTGTAGATACAGGGTGTCTAAAGAACAATTAAAATCCCTCCCAAATAACATGTAGTTTAGTGAAAAGAAAGGGTTTAATTTCACCAAATAGTTCCACCCTAGCAGATTTAATTTGTGGAGCATAAATATTGATCAATCTAAAAGAAAATCTTTAATTGAACAATCTAGAATTAAAGTTCTGCCAGGACATAAATCTATCAAACGGAAAACATGGACATTAGTGATTTTAAATAAAATACCAATCCCATCTGCAAGTCCTGTACTGAAGGACCAGAAAGAAGGGCCCCAGTACCATCGTTTCTTTAATGTCTCTACCTCTTTAAGTGATGATATGACACTCCTGCAAAAAATGACATCCACAGGAAGAGTTGATAAATGCGATAGGACAGAGATTTGTTTCTTATATGTTTGTAAACTTCTAACGTTAAGTGATAAAAGTTGAAGTGCTGACATCAAATATTTCAAATTCAGCTAATACCCCCCTTTGAATTATTGCTTGCTTTCCTTTTTTTTCCTTTTTTCCTTTTTTTTTCTTTCAGTATCTCTATCAACTTTCCTTCCTCATCCTCAGTGATCATCTCAGATCTGTGGGATGTGTTTGATTCTAAATCGGAGTCTTCCAGATCTTCTTGCAGTGGCAAAAAAATATTAGATGTTGGTAGGGGGTCAGGAACCAACATTTTTAAAGCTGATCTAGTGACCCTTTTCCCTTTCATGGTTTCAAAATCTTTTTTGGGGGGTGGCATGCTGACTTTATCTATTCCAGACTCATCTGTAGGAGCCAGTGATGATTTAGGAACCTGGTCAGCTTTTGTCAGAGGGATCATTAACGGCTCTCAGGTTCGCAGAAGGCCCGCCTATGGGTTTTGTCCTGTGCTTGAATTACTAATTCCTCATGATTCCAACCTCTGTTTTATTACGCTTGCCCATGGGCATTGGTGGAAGGCATGCCCTTTCTCATCGCAGAGGTTGCACTGGAATATATTCTGACATAAATCTACCAATGACCAAACCTCCGTGATAGTGGACATTTCATCATATCACAGGAACTGCTAATATGAGACCGTGATCCACATTTGTAACAGGCCCTAGGTTGGCTGTTGTAAAAACATACACCCCTATCTTTCCCAAAAAAACTGTTAGGGAGATGGATTATTTCTGAGTTGACTTGAAATAATTTTACTTTAAACTTCCAACTCCTGTCAGATACCCTCTAGGTATAGTAAGGGCTCAGGGGCCTAAAATGTCGCATCTTTTTGTATCCAGTGATAGATGTCACTGACATTCACCCCTTCATTCCAAAACATTACAGTGACGTACCTAATCTGTGGTCTAGTTAAAGGGATGGCTAAAAAGGGCAACCATAAAGGTGTGTTTTTCAGATTTGAATATTTTTCCCAAAACTTTTCCAAACTATGATTTGTTCTAAAACTGATGTCAAAAGAATCTTCTCCGGACATGTGAATAAGAGCAAAAAAATCAGATGGAGAAAAAAACATAGTATTCTTCAATAAAGCATTCACAATGTAATACCTATCAGGGTGAATATCTAAGCCTCCTCTATATCTTAGCCTCACAGCATTTCTCCTGGGAGCCTGCTCAAGCTTTTGCTTGAATAGATCTGCCATGGAACACGTTTAGGAGGCACATTTTCTCTGTGTTTGAGGTATCATTGGCACTTGTTTTTGTATGCAGTTTCACTCCTCCTTCTAAAGGAACCTTGGAGCTACTAGTAGCTGCCTTGTCCTGCAATAACTGGTGTACACCTTTAACAGTATTTTAGTGGCGCTACTACCTGAGCTCAGGGTGATGGCATGCTGTGGTGAGGATAGGCGACGGCTTCCATTCTGGATTAGGTGTCCAACTGCCTGACTCGCTCTGGATCCATCCTGCATGGAGAAGCAATCCTCCTCTGACCAGTCTATAACGTCCGATACTTGGGACTGCAGTTTAAACTGTCTTTTCACCATTTTCAAAGCTGTCGGCGTCGGGTTAGGCCTCCCAATGTCCTGTAACAACGATGGACTGTTCACGGGTGCATCCGGAAATGTGCTATTCCCACTATCTTCCGTGTGGAAAACCGCAGTTTCCGCGGCAAAGGTTCCTGTACCAAAAGATCGATTCCGAGTGTCAAAATTGCCAGAATTACCATCTTGCGGGGCTTCTTCCATAGCTTCTGGCTCCGGAAAATTCACATCCACTCCCGGAGTATCTTTCAGCCGCCCGTGAAACGGTAACATCCATTACATTTACTTTGGAATTAAAGCACTTGCCGCTTAGTAGCCCTCTGTTTGCATGCTCACAAGCCTGCAATGCTCCCTGAAACAAATCAATTTCTCGTTCCGGCATTAGTTGGGACTGTGTGTCAAACTCCCATGAAGCTGCAGGCAGAGCTCCTGCCTGTACGCCCTCCTCCATCGCTGCTCCTGCTCAGACTGCAAAGAGTAGGGGAATTTCCCCGGTGTCCTGGCCAAATTTCCCTCATTCACTAAAAATACCACCAACAGCTTAATCTGGTTCAAGGTCAGTCGGCATTCATCTGTATCCCCCTTCCCCAGGTCGTGCCTGAAAATAGGCAGGATTTGTCTAGTGCACTTACCCGGTCAACAAAAACTAAATAAAATAAAAATTGAGGAGATGTGGCCTTAAACTGCTATTTGTTTTTCTAGTTTAGACAGTAACTGCGAGTATACCTCTCAACTGTCCCTGATTTTCAGGGACTTGATTTGCCTCAAAATTTACTCTGCCCCTCCTAAAAATTGTGTTTCTGTGACCAAACAGTGGGGTTATAAGTACAAAATAATATCAAACATACATAAAAGTTACAGACTTGTTCTTCCTCAGAAAATGCATTTTACACTAAACATCTTATTCTTCCAGTTTCCTGAGTGGATATCACCAATTTTGAAGATGTGTCCCTGATTTTGGTCCTTTGTCCCTGATTTTTTTAAGCCTTGTTCCTAATTTATGAGGCAGGAAGTTGAGAGATATGACTGCGAGGGGATTTGGGAATTATTATTATGCAAATCAAATTTAGGTGGTATTGAGGAAACAGAAATTATGACTTGTACTACTTTGGAAGGCACTCTGGTAAGTTCACAAGCCAGGTCTGTTTTGTTTGTTTACTGCGTAAAACCCAAGGATGCGAATGTCCATTTTCAAGGGTGACCCTATGAGTGGGAGAAAAAAGGAATAAATATATTTATGTGCTGTCATTAAGTGAAGCTTCACTGGACTCAGCGAACTCTGGAGAAAAGAAGCGCAAAGTCTCTGAAAGGAGTTATGATGAGAGTTGTTTTCCAGAACGGAAGGTGAGAATAAACAAGAATGTTATAAGGAAATGTAAGTAATGTACGTAAGTGACAGCAACAAAAGCAGACAGTGTCTAAGGCAACTGCAGTGGAAGTGAAAAATCAACATGAGACCAGTGGTTGGAAGTGCATCAGTTGTTCTTTCAATAGACACTGCATTAGGAAGGCATATTGTGTGGTTCAGCCGGTGTTGGTCCTCTTGATAGTATTTAACCCGAATCGTTAAGAATACCTACAAGTGAGTTTGTAGCTGTGGCGATGAGAATAAAATCAGCTTTGTTTTATGACAAATACATTCTCGCAATGAATTTGTTTCTCTTTGTGAGGAATAAACAATGTGACCACGATGGTCATTATTATTTTACTCTAAAGAAAGCAAACACTGTGTATTTCATATGGAGGCAGTTACAAGTAAAACAATGATTTCACCCAGTACATTACAACATGCAACAAGGTAAATGGGCTACAGAACCATATCTTCACACGTCCCAAAAAAATGATCTTATCGATAAGAAAGACTATGGAACCAATTTATACAAACACGCACCTTCTACAGTATCTGCATATCCTTTTATTTGAGGGTTTGTGGTATTTATTTTAAAAGGATGTTTTCAACTGTGTTCTAATTTTGATAACATTAATACATGCCAGTTCTTATTTTTACTTTATCCTTCATTTTCCCACGGCGGAAACTTTATAAATTACCCCTGCACCCCTATATGCTGATGGATATAATTGTCGTTTTCTACATTTATTGACCTTTCGTCACCTTTGGCCGGGACACACTTTTCTCTGTGGCTCCCTGTGACCATCTCTGTCATGGCTGTCAGTATGTGAAGTTTTGCTAACGGTGCCTTCATTACTTTGAGTGTGTGTGCATTTCACCACATCTCCAGTCAGCCTGATTTGGTGGGATTTTTCTGTCAGTTTCAGTAGAAGGAAGGCAGCAGCAGTGGTAATAAGTAAGGGTTGCTCCCTCCCCTGAGTTGGACTCCTCCTGTGCTGCCCTTTTCCTCCCCTACTCCCCAACCCTCCCTGCATTCTCCTCTGCACACTCCAGTGTACACCGCTCCCAGGAGAGCGCTGATTTGTAGTGAAGAGGAACTGTAGGGGGTGAGGCCGGTCTATGTGGGTTTGTGTCATTGGTTTGTAGACAGAGACCCCAACTTACAAAAACAAAAAGACCATACCTCTCGATCTACTCTCAATCAGCAAAGAAAGAGAATGTCTTGGAACCAGATACTAGTAGTGAACCATCAAGGACATAGATCACTTTTAAATTAACTCCCCCAAGTCTTTCTCCTTTTCTCTGAATTCTTCCAGAGAGGACAATCAATTATTTGCCTTATACTTAACAGCTTGCTCTGTGCAGTCAGAGCTTGGGGATTACATTTTTTTCATCATTTTAAGCTGGCTCATTTAGCCTGGTAAAAAAGATCGATTAGGAAGGGATGTGTTAAGGGGAGGTGTTGACGGTGTTAGTGTTTGGGGGGCAGCGGAGCCGACGGGGGCTTGGGCACTCCTGTCGGCCATATAGTGTATGGCGGGAGTGCATGAGCATGCTGGGGTGGGCTCCCAGCATGCAGGTATGTGTTCATGGGGGGGCTGTCTATGACAGTTCAGATGCAGTGCTGATGTAGGCAATTTTGCATCCTGCTGATGGCAGTATGCAAACTGCCTGCAGCGGTGTTTTCCTTAGAACTGTACGCCACTGCATCTGAACAGCTGTCATAGACAGCTCAGACATTCATTGTCATGGTGCAGCCGTGCCTACAAAAGGGAGCAGGGCATTGGAAGTGGGGGAGGCACACCTATGAAAACTCGTATGGTGGCATTATGTTTCTTGCACATGCATGCAAGCAAACATAAGAAGCAGTGTATGACTGGAGGACATATTCTTGAAACTGCAAAACACATTTAAAACTGTTTCAGGTTACAGAGACTGTCTGGGAGTCATTGCTCCAAGAAAAGTGCAATTGTGCTATGGAAGAAAATGGTTTTGGCAAAGTAAATGACCCAGTTCCTCAGGGCAGGGGACAAAGATAAAAAATGCAGGTTGCAGAAGGGTACAAGTGAGCAAATGGACAGTGCTCACATTGAAAAATTGAGAGAGGAGACAAAGCAGATCCAGGGCAAATAGGCAGATGGGGGAAATCAATCTCTACAGGAGAAAGCATAGAAAAGTACAATTACGTAAGAACTTACTGTAACAGTAGATCTTCGAGAGATGCTCTTGCAGCAGGTAACACAATAAGGACTGTAGCCGGCAGGCAGCAGGACCTCACGGAAAACTTCTAGCTAGCAGTCCGATGTCGGCCCACCCCCAATGTTATGTATGGTATAAATGGTGGACAGTCCCTGGCGTCCCTCAGTTCTCCCACCGGAGACTCCGGCATCGATGATGGAAGGTGAACAGGAGCAGAGAACCGAGGCAAATATGGCAGAAGGCAACCAGAACATTGCCAGTGCAAACCATGTGCAGTAGAGAGTCCCATTAGGGGGAAGGTGGGTGGGAAATCATACCTGCTGCAAGAACTTCTCTCGAAGGTCTACTGGTATGGTAAGTTCTTACGTAACTATACTATCTTACTTCGAGAGTCAGCTCTTGCAGCAGGTAACACAATAAGGACTGAGTCCCAAGCAGTACAAGGGACCCAGACAGGAATTGGGGGGAGGAAATATATATGAGAGCCAACAGAGGAGTGTGCTCAAGAGAGAAGTCCCTGCAGAACCACGAGATCAAAGCCTGCTCTGCATCTAGAGGCACTGTCCAAACTGTATTGTCTAACAAATGTATAGACAGAGTTCCATGTGGCTGCTGCACAAATGTCCACTGTAGACACATTTCGAAGGGTGGCAAAAGACACTACTACTCTCCTTGTAGAGTGACCCTTCACAGGGCCTAGCAAGGGTTCATTGTACTTCTGGTAACAAAATATAATACAATTAACCAGTCATTTTGAAAGGGTCTGTTTGGCCACAGGTGCTCCCCAGATCCTGTGGCAAAAGAAACAAAAAGCTGATCTGAATGTTGACACACTCTAGTCCTACAGAGGTAGAATCGCAAAATGTGTTGAACGTCCAACGTGTGGAGAACAGCCTCACCCCTATTAGAATAATCAGAATAGTATACAGGAAGGTGGATGTCTTGATTAAGGGTCAACTCTGATACCACCTTCAGCAAAAACTTAGGAGTGGTCCTCAAGGCCACCCAGTCCTTGTGGAAAATCAAATAAGGCTCCTTACACATCAGAGCCTGAAGCTCAGAAATTCTTCAAGCAGAAGTAAGAGCAACTAAAAATAACACTTTCAAGGACAGGAAACGAAGCTCGCAATCCGTGGCTGGTTCAAAAGGGGGTAGCGTGAGCTTTTCCAGCATGAAAAGTAGGTCCCAGGGAAGGACGGGGTCTCTAATGGGGGGCTTCAAATGAAGCATACCCCATAAAAGGTCTGGGTTATCTCCAGCTGAGCCACAGTTCTGCCCTGGACAGACGTATGATAGGCAGAAATGGCCGACAAATGTGCTTTAATGGAAGAGTAGCCCAATCCAGAGTCTGAAAGGGACAAAAGATACTCAAGGATTGAGTTCACTGGACAGGTCAAAGCATCTAGGCAGCAGGGAGAAGCCCAGAGGCAGAAGCGTTTCCACTTCATGGCATAAGTGGCTCTGGTGGAAGGCTTTCTAGCTGCCACCAGAACAGTGGTCACCTTGTCAGAGACTCCAAAGCACAACCTGGCTAGGTCCTCAGGAGCCATGCATGGAAGATGCAGTGACCGGAGGTTCGGGAGGACCAAGGTCCCTTCGTCTTGAGAGAGCAGTTGAGCGCTCAGAGGCAGAGGAACCAGTGGTTCAGCTGCCAACTGTTGCAGCAGTGGAAGCCAGATCTGCGTGGCCATAATGGGGCCACAAGGATCATCTATGCCCCCTCCACTTGAAGCTTTAGAAGCACCTTCTGAAGAAGTGGGAAGGGAAGGAATGCATAAAGGAACCTCCTGCTCCAGGAGAGGGACAATGCATCTCACCAGAAAACTTCCTGGGTCTAGCAAGCAAAAATTGGGCAATTTTGCATTGATAGGGGAGGCAAAGAGGTCCAGCTGTAGTCTGCCCCATCTGTTGAATAGATCATCGGTGACTGACTGCAGAAGGGCCCATTTGTGTGCTTTGGACCTGGTCCTGCTGAGAGAGTCTGCCAGGATATTCTGTACCCCGGGGATGTGGATCACCAAAATATCCAGGCGGTAGGCAATGGCCCAGTTCCAGACTTGCATGGCTTCCCGGCAGAGGGGGTTAGAGTGTGTGCCCCCTTGCTTATTGATGTAAAAAATTACTGCCGTGTTGTAAGACTGAACCAGAAGGTGTCCCAGGTGGAGTACCAAGCTCAGAGCTTGTTAGGCATACAAGACTGCCCTCATCTCCAGAATATTGATGTGGAGAGTTTCCTCGGTCACCGACCAGGTGCTCTGTGTTCTGTGAATGTCCAGATGTGCTCCCCAGCCTATGCCTGAGGCATCTGGCGTTAGGATTTGGGTTGGAGTTGGCCTCTGAAAGGGCTTCCCCTGCAATAAGGAAGGGGATGTCATCCACCAGCCAAGTTTTCTGTGAACTGGTTTTGAAACGAAAACCAGAAGGTCCATGTCATCCCAACGTTGATCCCACTGGACTAGGAGAGTCCACTGAATCATTCTCATATGTAATCTGGCTAGTGAGACTGTGACAATGGAGGTGGCTATATGGCCTAGGAGCTGGAGAATAAACCTGGCTGGGACCCTTTGGAGGGATGAGACCTGATGAGCTCCCAGCCTCCGGAGATGGAAAACTCTGTCTTCCAGGAGGAAGGCCTTCCCTCTGGTGGTGTTGAGTAGTGCTCTGATAAACTGGAGGGACTGGTATGGAATCAAGGAGGACTTCACCACATTGATTGTAATCCTTAGTTGTCCAAAGAGAGAACAGGTGGCCTGAATCGTGTGCTGCAACTGCCCTCTGGACGGGGCCGTTAGGAGCCAATTGTCCACATAATGAAATACATAATGCCCCCTCCTTCAGAGGGTGGCTGCCACCACCACCAGGCACTAGGTAAAGACCATTGGTGCTGATGATAGACCGAAGGGCAATACTCTGAACTGGTAGTGTCTTCCCTGAAACTTGAAACGGAGGAACCTCCGGTGCGGTTTTGCCACCAGTATGTGGAGGTACACGTCCTGCATGTCTAGAGATGCTAACCAGTCTCCTTGATGGATTAAGGGCATAATCTCCTGAAGGGTGACCATCTGAAACCATTTGTATTCTACAAACTGGTTGAGGTTGCTGAGGTCCAGAATAGGGCGCAAGTACCCAGTCTTTTTGGAGACCAGGAAGAAGTGAGAATAGAAGCCTGTGCCCCTCTGAGATGGGAGTGCAGGTACTATGGTCCTTTTTGTCAGAAGCACCTGGATCTCTGTTTGAATGAGCTCTGCATGCACCTGGAAGCCACGAGAGGGGAGGGGTGGCCTATCCAGTGGCTTTTGAAGGAACTCAATCGAGTGTACCTTGTTGATGAGGTGATCTCCCACCACCCTCTGGTGTAGAGAGAAAAACAGCCTCCAGCCGCTTCCTCGTTCTCTGTGAAGAGAGGGGGTGGGTTCTGCAAGAAGTCAGGTGGTTGTGGGAGTGGGGAGGGTGGCCTGGGCTAATTTAGCTGCCCTGTAAGCAGGGCCCAAGAGACCTCAGGCAGGGCCCTTGCTACCATAATTTCCTCGTTGCTGCTGCTGTTGTTGCTGCTGTAAATGAGGTTGTTGTCCCCCTCTTCCTTGAAAGTGAGGTTTATGAAAGGGCCTCTGCTTTGGTTTGTACAGAGAATGTACAAGTTAATGTACTGACCTAATGACTTTGCCAGAGTCCTGCAATTTGGTGATTATCTGTTCTGAGTCCTCACCAAAGGGAACGTAGCCATGGAATGGCACATTCAGGATATTTGTCTGTATGTCCTGGGCAAAAGCTGGAGACCCTAAGCCACAAGTGCCACTGGACACACACACACCTGTGGCCATGGCCCATGCTGCCATGTCTGCCAAGTCATAGGTCAGTCAGGACAGGTGTACCTATGTCTGAGCTCGTCTGCATCAGCTTTGCAAGCTCTTATTTTTGAGGGCAGTCAGGGGAGCTCCTTAATTATATTGAGACCTTGCTCCCACAGGGCATTTTGAAACTGCACCATGTGGGTCAAAAAATTCAGACTTCTGGGGGTACAGGTGAAGGAAGACTAGACCTTCCACCCCATGAAGTCCAACTGCTTAGACTCCTTGTCAGGAGGCTGGGTACTAAGGTGCTTCAGCCGCTGTGACCTGTCGTGGGCAGCCGAAATGACCACTGAATCAGCCAGTGGCTGCTCCCCCAAAAAGGATTATTCTTTTGGGGCCCTATAAAGGCGATCTGTCTTCTTGGGTATGTCTAGGGCTGAATGGGGGTGTTTCCAGGCTGCCTTGGTGACATCCATGAAGGTGTTAACCAGGAGCAGAATGAGCACTAGTTTAGGGTCTTTTTACATACTAACATACTAAGATGCCAGCAGAGTAGACCTAATGGTCTTTCATTGCTGCTCATTAGTCAGCCCCCATACTGGGTGCTGACTTTGCTGTCCCACCCAACCCCTTAGTATTCTCTATCCCTAGTCCAAGATATTCCCCTTAAACATAGAAACATAGAATTTGATGGCAGATAAGGACCGCTTGGCCCACCCAGTCTGCCCATTTCCCTACCTAATGGATAAGCTGCAGATCCTAGTTAACCAGCAGCCTACTTCTTCCTACCTCCACCCCCTAGAATTGCCTTATGACTGTCCCATGCATGCTTGAATTCCACCACTGTTTTTGACTCCGCAACCTCCTCTGGAAGGTCATTCCATGCATCCACAACCCTCTCTGTGAAAAAATACTTCCTTAAATTACCTCTGAGCCACACCCCCATCTTCAAATTGTGCCCATTTGTTCTTGCACACCTCTTTTTTTGAAAGATGCTACCCTCTTGGACTTTGTTGATTCCTTTGAGGTACTTGAAAGTTTCTATCATGTCCCCGCTCTCCTCCTTTCCTCAAGGCTATACATATTAAGCTCCTTAAGTCTCTCTTCATATGTCTTCCGGTGCAGACCCTGCACCATTTTAGTTGCCCTCCTCTGGACAGCTTCCATCCTGTCTATGTCTTTGCGGAGATTGGGTCTCCAGAACTGCACGCAGTACTCCAGATGGGGTCTCACCAGCTGTCTGTACAGAGGGATAATAACTTCCTGTTTTCTACTGGTGATGCCTCTCCCTATGCATCCCAGTATCCCCCCAGCCCTCTTTGCTGCCCTCTCACATTGCTAGCCCACTTTTAGGTCATCTGATATGACTACCCCCAGGTCCCTTTCCATTTTTGTTGTTGTTAGTGTCTCACCCCCCATTGTGTACTCTTCACCTGGGTTTTTGTTTCCCAGGTACATTACCTTGCACTTCTTAGCATTGAATCTAAGCTGCCATACATTTGACCATTCCTTTAACCTTACCAAGTCCCTTCTCATCCTTTCCACACCACCTTGTACATTAACTCTGTTGCAGATCTTTGTGTCATCTGCAAAGAGACATACTTTTCCTTCCAGTCCCTCTGCAATGTCGCTCATAAAGACATTGAAGAGGACCGGTCCTAATACTGAACCCTGCAGTACCCCACTAGGAACCCCCCTTTCTTCAGAGTGGACTCCATTTACTATTATTCTCTGTGTCCTATTCTCCAGCCAGTTCTTTACCCAGGCTGTCATCTTGGGACCCACTCCCAGGCTGGCTTACTTGTATATTAATCTTTTGTGTGGGACTGTGTCAAATGCCTTGCTAAAGTCTAGGTAGATCATGTCCACAGCCCCTCCCTGATCTACTACTTTGGTCACCCAGTCAAAGAAATCTATCAGATTTGTCTGGCATGACCTTCCCACTGTGAATCCATGCTGCCTTGGGTCCTGTGCCCCTCTGGCCTCTAGATACTACACAATTCTTTCCTTCAGAAGTGATTCCATCATTTTACCTACCACTGAGGTTAAACTAACAGGTCTGTAGTTTCCTGCTTCTGCCTTGCTCCCACTTTTGTGAAGGGGAATCACATCTGCCCTCCTCCAGTCCTCGGGTACTTGTATTGAACTTCCTCAGCTCAGCCTTCCCCCTGTACCTGTCCCAGCCCCTCTTGAAGGCAAGGCAAAATTTATTTAAAAGACGCCCAATCCCAGAGGCTCTGGGCGCCATACAGATTTTTATTTATTTAAATTTTGGTAACCACGTAGTCCCGCTGAGACCAGTTATAGTCCCTTTTTCATGGGCGACCGGGATTAATTACACATAGTACAACAGGATATAACTTTTACATTAGATTCATCAACATGCAGTTATTTACAGTTCATGAAAGGAGGCAAACAATTGATGGACAAACTACATAAAGGGGACTGTTATTAGTTCTTGTCATACACATTAGGTAAGGTCATCAATCACACTCAGAAATCGTGCAAACAGGATCTAAGGTGAAATTCAATGAGTACAAGTGCATTGGTTTAATTCCAGCAAGTGTGTTTTAAGTCCCTTTTTGAAGCCCCTGAGTGATTCACATTCTTGGAGTTTAGGTGGAAGCATGTTTCATAAGGGAGGAATGAGGGATGAGAAGGCCCTGGACCCTTGAGAGGACTGCGTCCGGGGAACCTTGAGGAGCTGTCTGTTTAAGGACCTTAATGTCCTGCTATTCATTTTAGGTTGTAGTAACTCTGCCAGACTAGGCAGAGCAGTAGTCAGTCTGAGTTTATAGGCTAGGCATAAAGATAGATAATGTAGTCTACCTTCCAGGGTGGGCCAGTTTAGGGCTTGCAAGACATGGCAGTAGTGTTCTCTTTGTGGTGCTCCTACAGCAAATTTTCTGATCCTGTTGTACAGGGTCCTAAGTTTACTCATCTCAGTGTTTTTAACAGAGAGGAGCACAGGGGAGCTGTAGAGTAGTTTGGGTAGCAGGGTACCAAGGGCAATCTTGGCACGTGACCCCAGGGTAAGGTAGGAGCTGAGTCAGTACAGGAGACCAATCCTTTGGTTCAGTGTTTTAGATAGTTGATCTATGTGGGCCTTGAAGTTGAGTTCCTGGTCTATGGTCAGACCTAGATATGTTAGTGAATTAGCTATCACCACCTTTTCCCCAGACAATAGAGAGAGGTTTAGCGCATTCGATCTATTAGGTCCAAGGTTTTTAGGCCCGAACAGCATCCCTTTGTTTTTTTTTCTGTTCAGTAGAAGTTTATTTCTGGACAGCCATTCTTCCAGGAACCGTAGGTCTTTGGATAACATTCTTCTGAGTTCGTCAGGATCCTCCATTGACCTGTATATAACAATGTCATCTGCACAGAGGATGACCTCTGTGACTTTGCAGAAGGTTGGCAGATTATTAATAAATAGGGAGAATAGCAGTGGTCCCAGGATAGATCCCTGAGGGACACCATCTCTTATTTCGATCTTGTCAGATATGGTACCCTGCCATTTAACTAATTAGGACCTATCCAGGAGATAATCATTAAACCATTGTACTACTAGAGAGTCAAGACCAATCTGTGTCAGTTTGGCCAGGAGTAGTTGGTGATTTACCAGATCAAATGCTTTGGTGAGATCAATAAAAATTGCACCGGTGAACAGTCCCTTAACAAGGGCAGAAAATATATCAGTGGTAAGATTAAGCAGGGCGGTGTCTGTACCATGGTTGTTTCTGAAGCCTTGTTGGGCAACGGAGAAGATATTATGTCTCTCCACATAATCCATGACCTGGGAATACACCACTCTCTCCAGCTTAGTTACTTACTTACTTACTTAGCTTAGCTTACTTAGTGTCGAGAGTAAGGATATTGGGCGGTAGTTTTCCACTGTCTCTCTGGCACCACCTTTGTGGATGGGAGTAACCAGGACCACTTTCCAGAGGGAGGGGACTTTTCCCTCAATGAGCAATTGGTTGATTAGCCACAAGATTGGGGTTGCAATAACTGGGGCCTCAATATTGATTAGTTTGGGTTCCAACCCGTCATAGCCTGCTGTTCCATGGGTTTTAATCTCCTGTAATAGTTTCCGGACTTCTAAACTGGAAACTAATTTAAAGTGGAAGTCTGGAATGTCGTGACAGCTTTTATTGGGAACTTGTGGTGTGGTTGGGCCAGGGCAGGGGGTCTTGAAGGTATCTAGTTCAGTAAAGAACTTGTTGAACGCTTTGGCTGCCTCGACTGCGGTTGAGTATTGAGTACCATTTGCTATAATATCGCCCCCTATAAATAAACACATATTCAAAAATAGATCAATAAAACACAGAAATAATTAAAACATATAAATAATTATGCTTCATATACATATTACCCATAGACAATAAACTAAACATCAACTTACCAACAGCTATAATCAAATCAAATCTATAAATTAATAACTTAATCCAAAAATGCCTGCGCAAATAGGATGGTCTTAAGGCAGGCCTTGAATACCTCCAGGGTAGGGGCCCCCTTAACCCCAAGGGGCAGTGAATTCCACAGGACGAGGGTGGCAATACTAAAGGCCCTGTCGCCAGCTGATTTCAAGCTCATCCTGGGAATCACTAGGGGCCTCCACAGGAGGAACAGAGGGGGTGAACCGAGAGAGCAGGTACAAGAAGGTCTAACAGATAACCAGGATCCTGACTCACGTTAAAGAGGATCCTCCACCTGACTGGCAGCCAGTACAGCTCATGCAACACCGGTGTAATGTGACAACATTTTGACTGACCAGTAAGTAACCAGGCAGCTGCATTCTGCACTACAGTAGCTCCAGTCTCTGGAGAGATCCTCCCACGATCCCGAGGTAGAGCGCAATACAGTAGTCAAGCCTTGATGTAACTAAGGCATGCATCAAAGTGGGGAGGTCCAGAGGCTGAACAAGGGGCTTTATCTTGGCGACATTTCTGAGATGGAAAAAACAGGAGTGGATGGTGGAAGATATCTGCGCCTCCATAATCAAACTCCTATCCAGAATACACCAAGATTTCACACCTTAGAGGAGGCCTTCAATGGAACAGATCCCAGAACAAGTCCAGTCTCTGATTCAGAGGCCATCCTATCATGCACTCTGTTTGACTCCACCACCAATACCTCCGTCTTATCAGGGTTCAGTCGCAACCAGCTAGAGGCCATCCAGTCGTTTATCTTATCTAGGCAGCAGTTTAGTACATCTACTGCGTTGGATATTCCTGGGGCAAAGGATAAGTATAGTTGGGTATCATCAGCATAGCAATGAAAACCCAAACCATACTTCCTAATGATCCCTCCCAGGGGTAGTATGTGCACTGTGAACAACATTGGGGCCAACACCGATCCCTGAGGTACTCCGCAAGATAGGGGGCTAGGGGTGGAGGAAAAATTCTCCATCACAACCCGTTGCCTCCTGTTGGTTAAAAAGGACTCAAACCAGCAGATGACAGTGCCGGTGAGTCTGCTGAGTTCCCTGAGGCAGTCAAGCAACACTCAATGGTCCACAGTGTCAAGCGATCAAGGAGAACAAGAATTGTCTTTTCTCCTCGATCTGTAGCCCTGAGGACATCATTCTGCACCTGAACAAGCGCGGTTTCTGTGCTATGCCTCACCCAAAACCCCAACTGGAAATGTTCATACAACTCATGGGTCATGAGGTGCTCCTCCAACTGAAGAGCCACTACCTTCTCCACAACCTTTGCCAAAAAGGGCAGATAGGAGACAGGTCGGTAATTTGTCCTAACCTCCAGGTCCAACGATGGTTTCTTTAGGAGTGGTCTCACCAATGCCTCCTTCAAGGCATCAGGGAAGACCCCTTCAGATAAGGAACACCGTACAATCAGAGGAAGCACCGGCCAACGGTGTCGATGCATCTTATCAAGAAATGCGTCGGCATTGGATCCAGTTCACAAAAAGTGTACTTCAGGTTGGTTGCCACCTCAATGACCTCACTTACCTCTACTGGTCTAAACTCCCCCCAACCAGGCGGAGTGCACTCAGAACAC
The DNA here is from genome assembly GCA_016271365.2 of Neoceratodus forsteri. NCBI lineage: Eukaryota > Metazoa > Chordata > Ceratodontiformes > Ceratodontidae > Neoceratodus > Neoceratodus forsteri. The sequence goes on from CM057450.1 coordinate 445,699,009, forward strand.
TTCTGGTGGCCACTGCCATCTATAGCATTGCTGACTGGAGGAACTCCCTGCCGGATACCGGACACTCTGTCTGAGAAGAATTGAGCGAACTCTTCGCATTCAGTATTAGAAAAAACTTTGTTCAGCTGTAAATAAGCACGACGAAGTAACCTTTCCACAGTCTGAAAAAGTATAGCTGGTCGGTTCTTCCTGGCAGCAATGTCCCTGGACAGGAACACTGCCTTCTTATGGTTGACTGCCCCCTGGTATGCATTATAATGTGCATGCAGGGCCAGTTTGTCCTCCTCCAGGCCGGACTTTCTCCAGCAGTGCTCCAACCTCCTACCCTTTCTCTTCATCTCCCTGAGGTCCCCACCAAACCATGTGGACCTCAGGTAGGAAGATTTGGGTCATACATGGACAGGTGCAAGGGAGTCAATGGTGTCGGATAGTACTCTATTATAAGAGTCCACCACAGCACCAATGCCTCCAACGCATGCATCACCCACATCAGATAGATCAGCTGCCACCAGAAAAAAACCCGGAGTCAATCCCCGCAAAGGATGACAGCTCATCATCTCTGTAGGGAGAGGGTATCTGGTGGGAGCACTGAACATGAACTGCACCGTGCAGTGATCAGACCATACCTTCCAATCAAGCTTGAGATTTATCTCAAGCCCCAGTGAGAACATCAGGTCCAACGTGAGGCCGCCCTGGTGTGTTGCAGCAGAAACAACTTGCGACAGGCCCAGCAATTACATAATCTGGAGGAGGTTATGACCAAGCCAAGAAGATTGGTTGTCAGCCCAAACATTGAATCTCTCAGGACAATACATCTGGGGGCTTCCACTATTTCGATGATGAATTCGGCAACCTCCTGTAGGAAATTCCCCACCGCCCGAGGGGGGCGGTTAATAAGGAGAATCCTGCAGCCTGTACATGGACCACCATGAATGGCTACACATTCAAAAGAACCCAGGGTTCCCACTGGGTGCACGGTGAAGCCCAAGTCAGATCTAAAACAAATGGCTACTCCACCGCCCCAATGTTCCTCTCTGGGGCAGTGCACCACGGAATACCCCTCCACAGTTTCTGCCTGCACCAGTCCCCTGGGCAGCACATTCCATGGTTCCACCACCCTCTCAGTGAAGTAGCACCTCCTCCTTTCTCCCTGAGTCTCCCCCCCCCAGCTTCCATCTGTGCCATCTAGTTGCCCCCCCCCTCTTTCCTTTGAAACACCCCTCCAGGAGTGCAATGTCCCTTTTAAAGTACGGTTTCCAAAACTGCACACAGTACTTGAGGTGCAGCCTAACCAAGCAGTTATACACAGGGAGGATCACTTCCCTCCTCCTGGAGGTAATCAACCTAGTGATGCATCCCAGCATCCTATTGACTTTGGTTGCTGCCCTCCTACAAGTCTCAGAGTTGTTCATTTTGACATCCACCACCACCCCCAGGTCCCTCTCGCCCATCGAGACTTGTATCATTTCTCCCCCCAGGGTATACACTTGGTCCAGGTTACTGGCCCCCAGGTGTAGAACCCTGCATTTCCCTGCATTGAACTTCAGTTTCTGCTTCCTCGACCACCTCTCCAGAGCCTTCAGGTCCTCCTGCAGGGCCACCTTCCCCTCATCCCCATCCACCACTCCTCAAGCTTCAAGTCATCTGCAAAGAGACTCATTTCACTCCTGATCCCCTTCCTTATGTCAGAGACATGGGCGTTAAACAGGAGAAGCCCTGGGACTGATCCCTGAAGGACCCCACTAATGACCTTCCTTGGAGATGAAACTAGCCCCACAACCACCACCCTCTGAGTACACTCCGAGAGCCAATTTCCTATCCATCTGATCATCTGCTTCCCCACCCCCATTTCCCCCAGTTTAGCCAGCAGGCCACTGTGAGGTACCGTATCAAACACCTTGCTGAAGTCAAGAAAGAGGACGTCCACCGGCCTACCCTGGTCCAGGGGACTCGTCACCCAATCGTAGAACTCAACAAGGTTTGTCTGACATGATTTTCCTGGGATGAAGCCATACTGTCTATCGTCCAGGTACCCCAATTTCTCCAGTATCCCTCCAGCCTTTCCTGATAATACCCTCCATCACCTTGCCCACCACCAACGTCAGGCTGATGGGCCTGTAGTTACCCGCCTCCTCTCTTGTGGATAGGCACGATATGAGCCAGCCTCCAGTCTTGGGGTACCCACCTCATCTTCGGAGAGATGTTGAGAAGCTCCACCGAGGGGCTACCAGGACATCCCCCAGTTCCCTCAGTACCCTAGGATGTATTTCATCCAGCTGTGGTGCTTTCTCTGTCCTAAGGGACCTGAGGGTTTCCCTCACACTCTCTCTTTCTCTCTCTCTCTACCAGGATTTCCACCTCCACATCCTCCCCCTTGGCCCCCTGATCTGCCTTCCCCCCTCCTGATGGTGTTGTCCCCCCTCCCTAGACCCGTCAGGGCTCCCGATCTGTAAGGGTCCTGCCCCCTCCGCAGTTACACCGTCTCCTCCCCTGAATGACACAGCCTCCCCATCCTTCCTGGTAAAAACTGAGGCAAAGTACTCATTCAGTAACTTGGCCTGCTCCCCCGCGTCCTGTGCCCATCCCTCCCCTGTTCTAATCCTGCTAATCTGCCCCCTCACTTTCCTTTTTTCCCCAATGTATCTAAAGAACCCCTTATCCCCCTTCCTGATTTCCCTGGCCAAGTTCTGCTCCTTCCTCACCTTAGCCAGTCTCACCACCCTGGTAAACCTCCTGGCCATCAGTTCATACTCCCCTGATCCCTTTCTCTATCCTTGAGCATTTAAAGTGTCTATTGGCAGCCTTCTTTTCCCACACTGCCTCCTGAACCTCCCAGGTCCACCAACTAGGTTGTCTGGCCTTACTGAATTTGTGCCTCACTCTTGCACCGGTAGCCTTCTGCACCCCCTCCTAATGATCTCCCACCTACTGTCAGTGTCCATGTCTGGCCTTCTCATCCAAATGACGCTTGACAAATCCTTCCCATTCCCCTGAGATCCGCACCCCTAAAGTCAATTACCACCATCTTTGTGCGGCCTTCCTTACCCCCCCAGGTCTAGGAAAAATCAGACTGTGGCATGATCACTCCCCGCCAATGGGTCGCTCACCTCCAGGCCCCTATTCTGGTCACTGTCCACCAGTATTTCACCAGTCTGAGTCTTTCTGGGTCCAGGTCCTCTGTTTCCTAACCCATATTTTCTTAGATGTGTCGCATGATCTCTATAAAGGAGGGATCATCGGGTGGTGACTTAGGGGTATCTCTGGGGTCTGGGGGGATCAGTCTCCAACAGTCGAGTGGTCAGAGGAAGACAGGTCGAAGGACCGGTCCAAGTCCACTGATGAAGAGGAGGGCTTGGATCTGGTATGTTTGTGCTTTGGTCTACCATGGTCAGGGGAGCCTGAGGAACTTGGGCTCCTTGATTGGACCTGTAGCCATGGTTGTGGGAAGCTTTGCCCTTACTTTTACCTGCAGGAGGGGTGGGATCCTTTCCTGTGTTTATGTCTAAATGGGAAACAGGAGAAGAGGATGAAGGGGCCCCTGCACCAGCTGGGGGGACCTCAGTCAGTGGTAACTGCGGTGGCAACAAGTCTGTACATATTGTCTCCCACCAATACCCAAATAGGTCTTTCACCTAGGACAGGTGGAGCCTAGGATCTGTGTCCAGCGTCAGGCCTGACATCAGACCAGCACCATGGTCTGGCTTAGAACTATCTGGTAACAGCGGGTGGACAGGGTGTGACATCGGGACAGTGACATTAGACCCAACATTAGTGGGTGACACCTGGTTTGAGGCTGTCACACGCTGGCCCTGCGGAGGGCTGAGTCTTGACCATTTGTCAGCCGGTGGCGGGGGCGGGCCCATTGACACCGGGGACTGTGCCATCGGTGCCGAAGGCCAGGTCACCGGTGGTGCGACGTTGGTCGCCTGTCATAGGTGGGAGTCACCACACGATGAAAGATTGGTCAATGAACATTTGTCCGACAATGGTTTTGACGTGGTCGACGAACATTTGTCTGACAACGATTTGGACGTCCTAGGAGGCTGAGAGGCTGACCTCCCAGAGGAGTGCCCCAAAGCCTTGTGACTGTCCCGGGGATCAGTGCCTGACACTGATGCCATCTGGAAGTGGCTTGATGTCAGCTTGGAAAGCTCTGTATGCCAGTATGTAGATTGAGCAGGCGGGCGAATCTTGAGGGGCTGCAGGGTGGAGCCTGAGTCATGGCCTTTCTCTCCCGATGCCAATACCAGGGTGGAGAGTTTAAGAACCGTTAGCCAGGAGGGCGACCGGGTCACCTGGGAGGCAGAGTCTGAACTGCTCTGGGATGCAGAGTACGAGTTGGACGAATGAGATTTGGAGGGAGATCTCTCCTTTTCCCTCTCCTTCCTTTTCTCCTTATGCTTCCCCGAGGACTTATGGTGGGAAGGACTTCTCCCGGGTGAGGACTCTCTCTGCATGGCTGCCAGGCATTGTTCAGTCAAGTAGGCCTGAAGAGTCTTCTGGTGGTGGATCCGAGTCCTGCTGTGAAATGTCTGGCAGTACTGGCATGTCTGGGTGTCGTGGTCCAGGCCTAAACACAGCAAGCAGGCAGAATGGCCATCCCTGGAAGGGATCTGTTTGCCACAGGCACACTTTGAAAAGTGCCTTTCTATAGAGGATATCGGCAAAGATGATATACAGGAGATTGAACCTGAGAAAAAGCAAACTTTTTCGATGGAAAATTAAAGAAAAACGTCCCAAAGGGCAGATACAATATGGCAGTCGAACTAGCAATAGGCGATCCGTGGAGCCAATGAACATGAGTTGATGGCAGGAAAAGAACTGAGGGATGCTGGGGGTCGCCCACCCTTTATACCATATGTAACGTCGGAGGCAAGCTGACGTTGGGGGGCGATCCCCACCGAAGACAGCTAGATAGAAGTTTTCCATGGGGTCCTGCCGCCTGCCAGCTACAGTCCTTATTGTGTTACCTGCTGCAAGAGCTGACTCTTGAAGTAAGATCATTGAATTTGATGGCAGATAAGGACCGTTTGGCCCATTTAGTCTGCCCATTCCTCCCTACCTACACTATTACCACAGACCATACCTGATCTACAGCTCTTTCTCCCTCCCCCCGGGTTTCCACTATGATTCCCTTATGCTTATTCCATGCATTCCTGAATTCCACTGATATTTTCACCTCCACCACCTTCAGTGGAAGTCTGTTCCAGGAATCCACCACTCTTTCTGTGAAGTACTTCCTCACATCTGTCCTGAATCTACCCCCTCCAGCTTCATAGCATGTCCTCATGTCCTTGAGTAACTTTTCTTCTTTAAAATACTTCCCTCCTGTACCTTATGTATCCCCGTAAGGTATTTAAAGGTCTTTATCATATCCCCACTCTACCTGCTCTGTTGCAGGGTGTATGTATCAAAGTCCTTTAGTCTCTCCTCATAGGACTTTTGTTGCAGACCCGGCACCATTTTACTTGCCCTCCTCTGTACCGCCTCCATTCTTTTTATGTCCTTCCAGAGATGTGGTCTCCAGAACTGGATACAATACTCTAGGCAGGGTCTTACCAGTGATCTATACAGAGGCAACACCATATCCCTCTTTCTGCCGGTGATACCCCTCCCTATGTACCCCAGCATCCCATTAGCCCTTCTGACAACCTTGTCATGCTGCCTGGCCACCTTAAGGTCATCTGATATGATTACCCCCAGGTCTCTCTCCTGCTTGGTGGTCATCAATACCATTCCATCCATTTTTTTTATTATTATTTATTTATTTATTGTCTCGGATAACAACCTTTGATCTATGAGCTCATTTACAAAGGTTCCACATCAATGAAGAGCAACAACAGCATGTGACAAGAAGAAAAACAAGAAAACGTGAGAAAATACAGTTGGTAATTGTGATACATTAGAAAATGGGTAGGGAGCAATCTTCACTCTGATTGGCTAAGGACACCAATCGGCCAGTCCAGTATCAAGCAACAGAGACCAGGAAATAATGAGCCCCAGTCTCCATTGCTTGATTACGTTCTGAAATTCTTGTGCAATAGAATTTTAAGTTTGAATTAAACGCCATGTTGTCTCACTTACTGAGACACACAACACCCCCTGCCCTCACTTAATTGGCGTGTGAACCTGCTCCCGCCTCCCTCAAGTTCAATGGCAGCAGTGACGGACTCTCCCCGGGTGTCATCGAGCTGCTCTGTAAGCCGCTGCTGGTGGGATGGACTAGGGAATGCTCACAGCCAGGGGCGCTGCAGTCTCTGGAGAAAAGAGAGAGCCAGGTAGCAGTAGCTGAGAGAAACCAGAGAGTGACAGCAACACTCCCAAGAGTAAAGAGTAGGAGGAGCGAATGCTGCTGGATGAGACATGGTACTGCTGAATGACCTGCTCATACACACTGAACCTAAAATTAACCTCCTCTCTCCCGTACTGTAGAACACTGCACAGAGAGTGAGAGACAGCTTCTGAAGTCTACGTACAGTAACAGTTTCCCTACCACAATCGCTGGATTGCGACCATAATTTCAGCTGCTCAGTGTGCCCCCCTCCCCAATTTTTGCAACACCAGCATGCCGAAGCTTTCTTTTAAATAAAAAAAAAACCTCCCTTTTTCCTAGCGTCATCACTTTCCTAGTCTCACCCCCCACTTCCCAAGTCTGCAACTATGCTCACTTAGCTGATGGTGTTTCGGCTTTGACAGTCTCCATCTTCCCACCTCGATCCCAACTACAACAGCTCCCAGTCACAACTGTCTGCCACTGTCATCTTGACTTATTGATCCTGCCATTTGTATTCATTTGGTCAGAGAGACACAATTCATAATTTCTCCCAGCCGCGCACAGCAGATTCCCGATCACGATCTTGTGCCCACTGCTATTGATGCCTGTCCATTGCATTTCTCCCCCCCCCGCTCTGTCTTGTGTTGTGTTGTGTTGTGTTGTGTTGTGTTGTGTTGTGTTGTGTTGTGTTGTGTTGTGGGGGACCAGTCAACTTTCTCAAACTATGCAAGTGTGACACACATCTCTGCCTGTGTGTGTATCTCTGTGTGGGAGAGGATAACCATGACAACCAGCTCCAGTCATAAGTATGGAGGCTTCTTTAGGACAAAAACACATCAGTATAATACAGGCGGAGGAACTATTTTATTTCAAAAGTAATTTTAAATGTATTTGTTATTAACTTTTTTTTTATTAAACTAATTTTTTTACAGTGCCTATTTTTCCGCCTGTGGCGTCGGGCCTCAGTATGCCCCTGGGAGGTCTGGTATAGCCCAATACTGCCCACCCTGTTGGGTATTATTGCTTACATGGAGAACTTATATACATGATTGATAAATAGTGCAAGTAAGGATGGCGTTTATACAAATAATATAAAACATTGAACATGTGGCAATAAAAAGACATGAGACAAGTATGTAAGAAGATGAGGTGAGGGCTGCAGGAGGGGAAAAAATAATTCCCCAGGAAGTGGCTTTTTTAGATAGAGCAGGTAAGGGAGTAGTGATCAGTGTGTGTGTTGGGGGGGACAGGTAAGAAAAGGGGAAGGGTTGGATGCTGCCATGAGATAAGCTTTATAGAAAGGGTATAGCAGTGGGGAGGGAAACATGGGTAGGCAGGTGAGATGGGGAAATAGGCAGAAAGGGAAATATGGATGGGGAGGGGGAGAGGAAGAGGTGTGAAAAATATAAGTGCATGAGATGTCTGAGGGGCAGTAAGGTGCGGGGAGAGGGTATGTGGAGGGAGGTAGAAGGGGGAGCGAGATGGAGATTTATTAGGAGGATAGGGCAGGTGGATAGTGAGAGGGGAAGGGAATTATGGATTGGAATAGAGGACAGAGGTGTGAGAAAGATAGGTGTAGGGGGGTTTATCCAAGCAGTCGCATCCCCTAGGGTATAAAGGTGACATTTGAGTTCACTTTTGAAAGGCCCAAGTTTTGAGTTATTTATAATGCTAGTCAGTAGTTCATTGAGCCAAAGCGGGGCCTTATAGGAGAAAGTTTGTTGGACAAGTGCAGTGCAACGAAAAGGGATATGCAAGGGGTTCCTTGCATTCCCTCTGGTTAGATGTGAATTGTGTGTTGGTTTGAGTATCCTCTGAATGGATTTCGGGGTCAGCCCTAGTATGGTTTCTGTTACCAAGGAGGCAGACTTGATACTTGATTCTCCCTTGTACGTTTAGCCATTTAGTTTGGGCATACAGGTCACAGGCATGTGTGAGGGCACCTGCACATAGCATCAGCCTACAGGGCCTTGTTTAGTGCCGTTCTTACTCTTTTTTCAGTGCTGTGTTGGTGGCTGTGCTGTACACGACAAGGCCATAGTTGACAGTGGAGAGAAGAGAACTGTTAACTGCTAGGGCAAGGGCTTCATTTGTCAAGAAGGAACAGTGTCTATAGAGAAGGCAAATTCTTGTACTGATCGTTTTTACAATTTGGTACATATGCTATGTATAGGAGAGGGAGTTGTCAAGGGTGATACCTAGGTATTTAAAGGTGTTTACTTGTTCCAGCAGTTCAAGCCTGTTGTTTAGGATTGTAAGATTGCTATTTTATTTCTTGCTCTTGAGGTTGGAGAACAACATTTTTTTTTTTTTTTTTTTTTATAATTTAGGAGGAGCTTATTTCGGGTGAACCACTCCTCAATACCAGAGAAACTCTCTTGCAGATTGCTAGTTAGTGGGATTAGATTGGGCTTGCTTGCAAAGATGACAGCATCATCCACATAAAGAAGAAGTATAACTGGGCAGAACTCAGGGAGGGAGTTGAGGAAAAAACTAAGCAGTAATGGGCCAAGGATAGAGCCCTAGGGGGCCCATAAGGACACCTTTCTGACATCTGAGAGTATATTTTGTAATTTTACCTGCTGGGTTCTTTGGGTTAGGTAACTCTGAAACCACAAGGCTGCATCAGTAGAAATACTAGGGCCAGTAGCTTTTTAGGAGAATACTGAGGTTGACCGGCCTTTGTGAGGTCGAGATATAAAAACTCCACAAGGTTCCCCATGTCCAATGCCTCATGGATATATTTTGTACTCCACCTCTGGATGTCTGTGCCCTAAGTGCATTATTTTGCACTTCTTGTGCACTGCAAACCAGCTGCCATACCCTTGACCCCTCCTCTAGCTTTCTCAAGTCTCTGCTCATCTTTCCACCCCTGGGCCTGTCCAGCCTATTGCAGATTTTGATGTCATCTGTAAAGAGGCCGACCTTCCCTTCCAGCTCATCTGCAATGTCACTTATAAAGATACTAAAGAGAACCAGTCCTGGCCCTGATCCCTGAGGCACCCTGCTGGTCACCCTCCCTTCCTTGGAGTGAACTCCATTTCCTACCACCTCAACCAATTTCTTATCCAGTTTTCCACCTTTGGACCCACTCGCAAGCTCCCTAGCTTGCTTACTACTCTCCTATATGGAATGGCATTGAAAGCCTTACTGAACTCTAGGTAGGCCACATCCACCGCCCCACCCTGATCTAAATCCTTTGTCACCCAGTCAAAGAAATATATCAGATTCATTTGACATGACCTCCCTCCTGTGAAACCATGCTGTCTCAGGTCTTGTGACCCACTGGATTCAAGATATTCCACAATTCTTTTTCTTCAGCAGTGATTCCATTAACTTTCCTATCACTGATGCCAGGCTGATTGGCTTTCAATTGCCAGTCTGCTCCCTGCTATCGCTTTTGTATAGTGGGCCTACATGTGCCCTCCTCCAGTCCTCTGGAACTGCTCCTGTTTTAAGGGAGCTGTTAAATAGAACTGTCAGAGGTGCAGCTAGTATTTCCCTGAACTCCCACAGCATCCTTGGATGCACCCCACCTGGATCCATTGCTTTGTCCACCTTCGGATTAGCAAGTCCCTTCAGGACTCTCTCCTCCAAAAAAGGACCAGTGTCCCCTCCCTCCCTCCAAAGCTTCTGTTACCTTTTTGTGGCCCCTCCCCTTCTCCTTTCTCTGTGACCACTGAACAAAAATATTTGTTCAGGATGTCTGCCTTTTCCTGGTCCCCCTCTGCACAGTAACCCCCTTCCCTTCTTAACCTTACAGTCCCACCCCTGGTCTTCTTGTTTTCACTTACATACTTAAAAATGTCTTGTCCCCCTTTTGTTATCCCCTGTGCTAATCTCTCTTCAGTCTGCAGTATTGCACTCCTTACTGCTTTCCCTGCTTCATTCTGTTTCCCCTGATACACCTCACTATCCTCCTCCCTCTGCATCTCCTTATACCTTCTGAATGCTACCCTTTTAGCCTTTACCTTTTCAACCACCTCTTTCAAGAACCATAGCATTTTCTTTCCTCTTGCTTTCACTCACTTGTTTGACATCTGCTATGGAAGAAAACATTACTGGCAAAGTAAAAGTTGATCCGGTTCTTCTGGGCAGTGTATGAAGAGAAAAAATGCAGGGTGCAGAAGGGTACAAGTGACCAAATGGAAAGTGCTCACATTGAAGTGTGAGAGACAGAGGAGACAAAGCAGATTCAAGGCAAATAGGCAGACAGTAAGAATCAATCTCTACAGGAAAAAGCATAGAAACATAGAATTTGATGGCAGATAAGGACTGCTTGCCTTGGCCCATCTAGTCTACCCATTCTTCCCTAACTACACTATTACCACAGACTGTACCCAAGCTATAGCTCTTTCTCCCTACCCCCCTTTCCTTTCCTTTCCACAATGATTCCCTTGTGCTTATCCCATGCATTCTTGAACTCAGCCACTGTTTTTGCCCTCATCCCCTCTAGTGAAAGTCTGTTCCAGGGATGTACCACTCTTTCTGTGAAATACTTTCTCACATCTCTCCTGAACCTACCCCCTCCAGCTTCATAGTATGTCCCCTTGTCCTTGAGCACCTTTCCTTCTGAAAAATACTTCCCTCCAGTACCTTATTTACCCCTGTGAGGTCTCTAGCATATCCCCCATCCCTCCTCTGTTCCAGGGTGTGCATATTGAAGTCCTTTAGTCTCTCCTCATAGGACCTTTGATGCAGACCCTGCACCATTTTAGCTGCCCTCCTCTGGACCATCTCCATTTTGTCTATGTCCTTCCAGAGATATGGTCTCCAGGACTAGACACAGTACTCTAGGTGGTGTCTTACTGGTAATCTATACAGAGGTAACAACACCTCCCTCTTTCTGCTGGTGATACCCCTCCCTATGTACCCTAGCATCACACTAACCCTCCTGGCTGCCTTGCCGTGCTGCCTGACCACCTTAAGGTCATCATCTGATAAGATTACCCCCGGGTCTCTTTCCTGCTTTGTGATCCTCAATACTGCTCCACCCATTTTGTACTACACCGTTGGGTTTCTGTGCCCCAAGTGCATTATTTTGCACTTTTTCAGATTGAAACCCATCATCCTTCCTGCTATCACTTTAGTGTAGTGGGACTACATTCACCCTCCTCCAGTCCTCCGGAGCTACTTCTGTTTTCAGTGAGCTGTTAAATAGAACTCTTAGAGGTGCAGCCAGTATTTCCCTGAACTCCCCAAACCCTTGGATGCACCCCATCTGGCCCCATTGGTTTTTCCACCTTCCGATTAGTGAGTCCCTTCAGGACTCTGTCCTCTAAAAAGGGACTAGAGTCCACCTCCCTTCCTTCCACTATGAATACCGAACAAAAGCATTTGTTCAGGATGTCTTCCTTTTCCTGGTCTCCCTCTGCACAGTCCACCTTCCCTTTTTAACCTTACAATCCAACCCCTGATCTTCCCCTTTTTACTTAAAAAAATGTCTTGACCCCTTTTGTTACCTCTTGGGCTATTCTCTCTTCATTTCATACCTTTGCACTCCTTACTGCTTTCCCTGCTTCCCTCTATTTCCCCTGATGCACCTCCCTCTCTTCCTCCCTATGCATCTCCTTATACCTTCTGAATGCTACCCTTTTTAGCATTTACCTTTTCAGCCACTTCTTTCAAGAACCATAGTGGTATTTTTCATCTTGTTTTTGCTCACTTGTTTGATGCAGAGTTTGTTGCCTTTTGTATGATCCATTTTAGCTTTGCACACTGTTCCTCCACCCTACCTTGGCCATCCCTCCTGCCAGGTCATCCCTGAGGTATTAACCTATCTTTATAAAATCTGCCCTTCTGAAATTCAGGACTCTCCCCCCTGTGTGGTTCAATTCTGTATGATGACCGCTGGTTTGCAGGTGGCCTCCCACCTTGACACCTGCAGTACTGTCTCCAGATGCTTCAGATTCAGGTAATATGGGCAAGGCATGTAAGAAGAAGCAGCAAAGGGGGGAAAACAAAAGTGGGGAGGGGACAAGGGGGTGGAGAGAGTCACCAGAAGAGGGGTAGTTGCCGAGACATGAAAAGTCATGATAACCAATGCTCACAGCCTGCGAAATGTACTCCCAGACTTGGTGGCCTTGATGATAGAGGATGACTTTGATATAGTGGCACTAACCAAGACATGGTACACCATAAACCATGACTGGGAAGTGAATGTACCAGGTTATGCTCCATTCAGGAGAGATAGGGAAAATAAGAAAGGGGGATGGCCCTGTATGGTAGGGAAGGCATAAAAGTGACTGTAGTACAAGGTGGACTGGGGAAGCTGAAACATTGTGGATCACAGTTGAACCAGGCAATGGTATGGCAATTCATGCTGGTGTGATCTACAGGCCTTCAGCTCAGGGGGATGAGGTAGACAGAGGGCTGCTGGAGGAAATACAGGACATGACAGTAAAAGGGAGGTATTGCTGTTGGGTGATTTTAATATGCCTGACATGGACTGGAACATCCCAAAGGCTGCCACAGCCAGAAGCAGGGACATCCTGGAGTCCCTACAGGGAGAAGACCTCCAGAAGCTAGAGTGGGATCCAATCAGAAACAGGGCAGTACTGGACCTGGTATGGACAAATGGTGATAAGGTCAGCGATGTCTGGGTGGAGGGTCACCTGGGGTCCAGCAACCCCAACACAGTGTGGTTTAATTTGGAAACTAAAACAAGGACTAGCCATACAACAGCAAGGGTCATGGACTTTAAGGAGGCAGATTTCGACAGAATGAGGAGATGCATTAAAGAAGCCTGGGGGGTCTGGGGTAGGGGTTGAGGAGCAGTGAACACACCTAAAGGGTGCCATAGAAGAAGCAACAGAGCATTACATTAAGCTTAAAAACAAGGGGAAGAAAAGGAAGAGACGACTATGGTTCTCAAAAGAAGTAGAAATTAAAGTACAAGCCAAAAGGAGGGGATTCAGGAAATACAAAGAGACACAAAGGGAGGAGGATAGGAAGGTTTACCTAAACTGTCAGAGGGAGACAGGAAAAGCAGCAAAGGCACAGACCATGAAAAAACTGGCACAGACAGTGAAAGAGGGAGATAAAGAGTTCTATAGTTACATCAGCGTAAAAAGGAAGTCGAGGGGTAGGATTGTGAGGCTCAGAGTGGAAGAAAGAGAGTGTGTGGAAGGAGATTTGGAAAAGGTGGAAATACTGAATAAGCAGTCAATCAATCAAGTTTACTTGTATGGCACCTTTCAAATTACCAAGGTGCCTCACATAACAGTAAAACAGCTGCAGCGCATAATTACAGACTTTATAAATAGTATAAAATTCAAGAACAATAAAGCAATAAGATATTATTCAGGTTATTCCCCAAATGCCTGGGTCCATAGGAAAGTTTTTAAGGCCTGTTTAAAACCCTCCACCATCGCACACTCACATATCTGATGGGATACAGAATTCCAAAGGATAGGGGCAGCATGCATAAATGCATGGGCTCTGAAGATTTTAAATAAACCCTTGGAATCTCTAGGAACCCCTCGTCAGTCGAGCAGAGTGATCACTATTGGCAGTAAGGGACCAGGAGCTCTTTCAGGTAATCCGGACCCAGTCCATGTAGGGCTTTGTACGTCAGAAGACCGACTTTAAAGGTGATTTGCCACTGTACCGGCAGCCAGTGCAGTTTGCGCAGCACCAGAGAAATATGACAGGACCGGGAGGTTCCTGTCAATAGCCGGGCCACTGCGTTCTGCATCAACTGCAAGCAGTGACTATCCACCCCCGGAAGTCTTAGGTATAAGGCATTGCAATAATCCAAGTGTGAGGACACAAAGGCATGAAAGAATAAATATTTCTGTCAGTTTTTACTAAGGAAGGGGAGGGTCAGGGACTGCAACTAGGCAGCAGATACATGGGGGGGGAGGAGGTGAACGACAATCCATTTACTAAAGAAAGGGTCCTAGAGGAATTCACCAAACTAAGGAAAACAAGGCAATGGGACCAGATGGTATACATCCTAGAATACTGAAAGAACTACAGATGGAGCAGGCAGTGCCTCTAGCAGCCCTGTTTAGCGAGTCACTCAATATTGGGGAGGTTCCAGAGTACTGGAGAAGGGCACATGTTGTTCCTCTTCACAAGAGTGGAAGCAGGGAGGAGGTGAGAAACTACAGGCCAATCAGTCTCACCTCAGTAGTGGGAAAGATTATGGAGGCACTGTTCAAGGAAAGAATTGTGGGCCAATTGAGCACAAGATCCAAGGCAGCATGGCTTCAAAGCAGGTAGGTCGTGTCAAACAAATCTGATAGATTTCTTTGACTAGGTAACCGGGGGGGGTTGACCAAGGAGGAGCAGTAGATGTCACATACCTTGACTTCAGCAAGGCCTTCAACACAGTACCACACAGAAGACTGGTAAACAAGTTGGCCAGCCTAGGAGTGGGCCTAAAGGTAGTCAATTTTTTTTTAATTTAGTTGTTTTAACCAGGAATAGCTCACTAAGCTGATAGCTTTTTTACAGGAGTGATCTGGGAGCACAGGAAAGTTAAGTGACTTGCTCAGGGTCACACAGTATGCAAGTGGAAGCTGTGGGATTCAAACCCAGGTCTAGTCTGCTGGATGTCACCAGATTTGCAGCTCAGAGCCTTAAACCACTGCACTATACTGCCTGGGTTAGAAACTGGTTATGTTATAGGAAGCAGAAGGTGGTTGTAATTGGAATAGAATCAGTGGAAAGGAAGGAAGGTTACAAGTGGGGTTCCACAGGGATCAGTCCTGGAGCCAGTTCTCTTTAATGTCTTAATAGGTGTTAATGCAGAGGGACTGAAAGGGAAGGGAAGGTTTGTCTTGTTGCAGATAACACCAAGATTTGCAATAAGATTTGTAAACACTTCAGATGGGGTGGAGAGAAAGCAAAAGGACCTTGAAAGACAGAAAAAAATGGTCGGAACTGTGGCAACTGAGATTCAGTGCAAAGAAGTGCAAAATCATGCACCTGGGGCAAAATAAACTGGCAGTGAGCTACAATGTGGGGGGGGGGGGCTGCTAATAGTCACCAAGGTGGAAAGAGATTTAGGGATCATCTCTGATGACCTGAAGGTGGCTAAACAGTGTACAAAAGCATTAGGAAGGGCTAGCAGAATGTTGGCTTGCATAGGTAGGGGAATCACAAGTAGGAGAAGGGAAAGTGGTGATACCACTTTACAAGACACTGGTGAGGCCACACCTGGAGTATGGTTCGCAGTTCTGGAGGCCACATCTTTGTAAGGCTATTGACAGGGTGGAGGCAGTTCAGAGAAGGGTGACCAAGATGGTACAGGGCTTGCACCATAAAACATATGAGTAGAAACTAGGGATACTGAGCTGGCTGGGGTTCAAACCTGACCCCCAGCTTTCCTTCTTAGGTTTACTCTGTGTACATGGGATGGCCTTTTGACCTCCCAAGACCTTTGGGGGCAACCACCTCCTTCAGAAATTTTGCTTGAATGGGAAAGTCTAACTGGATGTGCATGATAGCATGCGCTTGGCTGCGTATTCAGTTAAAACCACACTACCTCAATCATGGTCTAGTATATTTGTCTGATTAAAATTTCATTATCCTAAACCTTTATAGTTGTTTTTCTTTTAATATTCTGGTACAACTTAATATACCAATAGTCACAAGTAAACTTTACCCCCATATTGTAAGTCAACAACTTGATAAGTAAAAATATTTAACCGAAAAGAAATATCAGTAAATGACATATTGTTTTAATTCTTTACTTAAAAGTGGTACATAGAATTAACATCATTTGGATCAGCAGTGCAAGCAAACAATCTATCTTTAACTGGAGAGGAATGCTGTCCTACTTTCAGATACAATACTATAAAAAAGTACAAATAAACATAAAATGCAAGCATCATCTCTCTCTACTCATAATCAGAGATAATAGCAATTATAAACACATAGTGCCATACCTTGATGTCTCAGATGAAGTCCTAGGCAGAAGGACATGCTGTCATAGCTCCTTCATCTCTTCTGCCCTCCTTCAGCTTAAATGAGTCTAAATGTATATGTTTTTTTGATGTACCTCATGTTATACTTCTGGTAGAAGTGTGTCTCGTGATTCACTTCTGTAAGATGTAACCCCCGTGACACACTTCTTGTAGAAGTATGCCCGTGACCATGACACAATTCTTGTAGGAGTGTGTTAATCATGCAAGGTGACAACAAATATATCTTATTTTAAAAGTGGAATGTCATCTCAGATTCTTGCTTTACTAGAACATTGTTTTATAAGCTCTGCTTTTTGTTACTGAGGAAACTGTGGTTTAGCTAGCATTCTGTCTAGCACTTCTTCAAATAAAATTTTCTCATGTTGTAGTTAGTTTCAAACAAGACGTGGATATATTTTTTTCTTTTAAAACTGTAAACTGTTAATATCACAAAAAAGCTATAATCATTCTTATTTTAAATGTATCTTCAAACTGTTTATAAGGCACACTCAGTAGTAATAATAATGTTTACAACTTACAAATGCTAATGATACAACTTATGTGCTATAGAGGAAACTGGTTTAGCCTGCTGCTTTCTTGAAGTGTTCTTTTTCACTTCCTCAAATACACTTTCCGCATTCTACAGCTAGTTTTATAACAAGACATTTTCTTTGACCTGTAAAATGTTAATGTTACAACCAAATATTGCAAAGAAGCTATAATCATTTTTGATTTAAATATATCTTTAAACTATTTTACAGTAAGATAGACTCAATTTATTGGCTAAACAGAATTATGCTTGGCAATAAGGATGTGTTTAATTAAGTTCAGGAAAAGCAGAAGTAAAGCATTTTTTCAATTGTCATTATTTAATTTAGAGAAAAGTCAATAAGTCAGATCTATTTGTTGATTTGTCTCTGCGAAATGGTGGGTTCTTGCTCCATCATGTCCTCTAGTTCTAGGAAAAGCTGCTTCTTTGGAATATAAAACAGTGTTAGTGGCTCAGTAGGTAGATCAGTTGGTAGCACACTCGCCTCTGAGACTGGGAGATCAGATGGCTGTGGGTTCAGTTCTCACATCTGGCACTTGGGTTAATATCCCAGTACTGACACTGTAGTGTAGCATGAGAGGGGTGCTGCACTTCTGAGGTGTTGTCTTTCAGATGAGATGTTAAACCAAGGTCCCATCTGCCAGGATTGGTAGTTCAGGTGGATGTTAAAGATCCCATGGCACTTATTGAAAAGAGTTGGGGAATTTCCATGGTGTTCTGGCTAAATTTCCTTCATTCACTAAAAATACCACCAACAGCTTAATCTGGTTCAAGGTCAGTTGGCATTCATCTGTATCCCCCTTCCCCAGGTAGTGCCTGAAAATAGGCAGGATTTGTCTAGTGTACTTACCTGCACTTACCCGGTCAATAAAATAAATAATTTGGATTAGGCAGTCCAAATAGGGACTCGAGGGGATTGCAGGTTCTGCAATTTCCATCCTTGTCTCAGTAAATATATTGGAGAATAAAATTCTGGATTTGCTGGTTGATACAGAGCAAAAGTATTGATAATATTAACCATGAGACAAGTTTGTCCATTATATTGGAGTGAGAAGCAGTGGTTATAATCAAGATGTTGTGGTAGCATAGGAACTTTGATGCTGTCACTCAGTTGATGTCAGGACACAGGATACAGTACATCTGACATGAGAGCTGGTGAATGGTTGAAGAAACAGAGCAGTGGCAGAGATCATTTTTCTCCTTATGCCAATGGGGTTTGCCTACCCTCTGTGATGTCTCAACATAGCTATGGCTATACAAAAAATGGCATGTGGACCTTATTGTGCTGACGGACATTCTCTGAAAGGCAACAGAAACAGGATGACAGCAGAGGTGCACACTATCTTTGGCAACTACAGAACAGTAAGACAACAATAGTGAGACCAAGTACCACCAGTATTGTATGTAAGGGGGATAACAACCAAGAATACAATGTTTTAATCTAATTTAGTAAATTTTAACTGTAATTAGGGAACTGAAGCTTCACTATGTGCTGCTGCAGAAATGTTTAGGTGTGTTAATATGAGACTTTGTGCATTGTGTATACATTGTATTGCATATTGTGTGTAGTTGAGTGCTTGTTGAAATTGCATGTTTTGTTTGTCAAGGTAAACTTGAAAATTAGCACAGTTCCTAGAACAGTGCTGAATCTGGGGATAGAGTATTGAATGAGGCCTTGTTGTGTGGTAGTGATTAGTGGAGTTTATAATATGAGGGGATGTTTAACTATTTTGCAGTGCAATTGTAATAAATTTAACCCAACAAGTAATAAAGGAAAGATTCCACAGACATCTAGCTAAAGTGATGTTGTGTGGTAGAGGATCCCAAGCCTGGTTTGTGATCCCTGTGTCTGTTTAC
Source organism: Neoceratodus forsteri (assembly GCA_016271365.2). Classification (NCBI taxonomy): domain Eukaryota; kingdom Metazoa; phylum Chordata; order Ceratodontiformes; family Ceratodontidae; genus Neoceratodus; species Neoceratodus forsteri. Next base: position 445,717,604 of record CM057450.1, read on the forward strand.
TCCACACTTGTTGTGTAGCAAAACTGGTGGCCCAAGTGATATCTACTGATATGATTCACTATCAGGAAACCCAGTACAGCCTACCTGGCAAGTCCTGTGCCTCCAATTAAAACTGACACATTGAAATTAACTTGATCCACAGAGACAATCACACAATAAAGACCATGTAAAAACTGTTACTAACCACTTGTATTAGCCTGGTAGAACTGTTGGAGTTATGAATGGTACTGAGTAGATAAAGTATCAGTGTTTCTATGGGAGCTAGGCATAAATGAAGAAGATAAACATGATAATGAAGAATACTGTAATAATAACTTTGTGCAAAAGTTTACATGTGGAGCATTGCTGAGGTTTGTTCTTAGCTTTACGTAATGCTGCGTGAGAGATAACAGATTCATCCAACATGGTATAAGCAGTATTTGTCTTCTTTAAGAAGGGTTTCGGACTCACTGTGTTGTGTCATACTGAAATAAAAACACTAGATGCATTAATAAAGGTAGGAATTGGTAAGCAAGTGCTGTTTGTAGCCAGAGGAAGTACTGAAAAGAATAAAAATAAAAATAGTAGATCAAGCAATAGTTGGTACAATCTTTAAAGGTTTTATTACATCTTTCTGTCTAATACCCTTGGTGGTAGTTTTCACCTAGGAATTTTGCCACTCTACAACAAACTTGAAACCTTTTAAACATGAAAATAAACACTTTGGCTAGAGTAAGCCACCAAACAAATGGCAAGAAAAATTAAAATTAAAAAAGCAAAACAAACAGTAATTGATGAGACTATGATCTTAAAATGTGTTATTGTTAGAAATAAATTCACATGGGCTTGGTATATTTAAGACCCATGGGTGTTTAGGCTGTTTTAAGCAAACCCAGTTTCTAATGTTATAAAGGTGTACTTAGAGACTGTACTTATTGCCCTATTTAAAGATAGTTGTGCCTGGTATTAGTATCCTGGACCGTTTGTGTTTGCATGTTATAAAGTGAAAGACCATGGTTTGTAAGTGGTTTACTTTTGAGATACAGAAATGCCACTGATATGCTTTTAGTTTAAAATTTATTGTACCCCATTTTCAAGGCCTGTTGTAAGTGATTGTTAACATTATAACTACACCTTGGAACTGAGGGTGGTACTGAGTACCATAGTGCCAATTAATACAATACTGGTCTTTCAAGTCAAAAACATGAACCTTTTTAAAATGCAAACCTTGAAGTAAATGGATGTGGGAGGGGATTCTCCAAAGAAGAAAAATCTCTTTAATCAGTGTGTCCACAGGAAATTTGACTGTGGCCACCACTGCAGGGAATGCCTTCACAAATTGTGTAAAATGATCTGTAATAACCAAAACAAAAATATACATATAAATATACAGTATATTGTTTTATCTTCACTGAGGGATAATGACCCCACTAAATACTCATGTATCCCCCAGGGCTTATGAAAACTTACTTGCAGGATGGGAGTGGGAACTGGTTGGGCCTGCTCATATGTTGGCAGGTTACACAACTAGTGATGTAATTAGTAATGTTTGACGTCATAGAAGGCCAATAGAAGTTGCTTTGATACCCAGATCCAAATGGATTAACTTTTGCATGCAGGAATAATTTTTTTACCAAATAAATATATGTTGTTAGTGTTTGTATTAGGCCTTCCAACTAACATTCCTACAAGTTTTGAGAATACCTTACTGTCCAGGAGGTGGCCAACTTCCTGTTCAGCTTGGTGGACCTCCATCAAGGATTGGCTAACTGTGTGTCACAGTGACATGCTATACACAAGTTTTGCTGCTGAATTGCTAGGATGATCACTTGGAATAATATAGTCTGTTCCATGCCCTCTGAATGTGGGAAACCTTTGCAGCAGGAGTTCAGACTTCACTTGCTTGCTAAATTCTGTCCCAGTCTGATGGGAATGCCACAGGCTGTTTTGGACACAGATTGTAGGTTTGAACTACTATAACTGCTGTCAATAAATGCCAATTTAGGCTTGTGGGTTAATGCTTGTGTAAGTGCCAAGACTGTAGTAGGGTGAGTAGACAGCTTTCACTGGTATGACTTCTCAGGTAATAATGGAGTAAATGTTTGTTGCATTATCTTGTAACCTGTAATGATACCTATTGCTAACCTTTTAGCTTGTATATGTTGTTCACTAGTTTTTGCATACACTACAGTAGTAATGTTTGGTATATTTGCTCAATAAATAAATTCCAAATGTGGTAGACTGCTCTAATTGTGAGTATGATGGGTATAATGCTGTTTCATTAGAGCAAAACAATTAAGTAATTAATCAATGTATTTACTTTTTTGTTTAGTGTACTGAGATGCAAGGTGTCAGCCTTGATTGGGGTTAATACTAGATTTCAGACAAGGACTAGTGTGGTTGGATGTTGGATGTGTACTGAAATGTGACATTTTGAGGGACTTACCACAAATGTGGTGTTTGTTTAAGAATACTATAATTACCTTGATGTGTTTTAAAACCTGGAATAATGCCTCTTTGGAATATAGTTTTGTATGTGGTGTCTGTTGTACCTATTTGCTAGAATATATGATAATGTTACCATGTGGTATAGTTGCCAAGGAAATATACTTGAAATTTAACAAATTTTACTGTCAGAATGGTGACTGTATTGATGTGTACAAATGTTGAGGGTTATTAGGACCTGTATTAAACATGCATATAGGTGAGAAGTAGTTAGTTAAGAAAACTACATTAATAAGAGATAACATACAATCCAGTAATGAACACCTATTGTACATTTGTGTGTGCCAAATGAATGCTGAAGTACATTTGAGTTGAATGTGAGATGTCTCTACATGCAGTTTTAAATGTTAATGTTTTTGCCTTAAAATCATGAACAATAAGATATGAAAAAAAAACTACAAGCACATTTGTGCTAAAGGTGTTGAGTGAGAAAGAAAAGCCAGGCAAAAGTATGTGCTTAAATGCACAAGGAGGTCAATTGATTTGCTAAAGGTCACACAGAGTGGAAGTGTTAACTGGTTAGGTTTAAAAACAGGAAGTAAAATCAAAAGATGTAAGCTAACAATTATATTATTGTAACATCAAACATGCAGCAGTCAAACACAGAAAAATATGAACATATTACCATAACCTGGTTATCAAAAACTAAACTAAAAATAAATAGAATTTATGACTAAAATAAAAATAATAGATTTTATGACTAATGAATATATTTGTTTTAATACTTAGTAGATTAAGGTACAAAACAGAAACATTGGGACCCCCTTGGAAATAAATGGTTAAAGGAAAATAACTTTAAATTAATAATGTAATACTAGTTAACTGCATTATGAAATGATTAATCTTGGAATGACAGTAAATGGTTAAATTTCAAGTGAGTTGCATAAACCATGGTATCACAGGGGGGAAAAAAAGGAAGTAGACAGGCTGCTGATGGTTTAGCAGAAGCCAAAGCAGCATTAAAAATGTCAAAACTGTATTAAGACAAGAAAGTCATGTTACAAGTTGAGATTGCTTTGTAAGTAAGATGACATTTATATACTAAAATTACAACCAATTTTTAATGAATAAGCCAAACCAATAAAAATAACTTTATGGGAGCGTGTGTAGTATTTAGCGTGAAGGTATTACTTAGTACTACTTTGTTGCACAGACAGGAAAGAGAGGAAAGAATGAAAAAAAAAAAGAAACAACACTTATGGCTGTGAAACTGGATACCATGATGCTAGCCCTCATTCAGATGAGCAGCTGAAAGTTGTTACTCTAATATGTGTACGCTTAAGATACATATTAGACAGATAAAGACATGGTATGAAGTTAGGCTTTGTAGATTTAAGACTACCGATAAGGAAGCACTGCACAGTCAATGCATAGCAGAACAAACACCTGTGGTGGAGTGCATGTGTCTGTGTGTGTTGGGGGGATTGCAACCAAGGTCAAAGTGCATGGATTTGTTACATAGACTAAATAGACAGTGTATGCAAAAAGGAAGGTGCTTGTTGAAGAGGTTAAGGAAGAGAAAACAAAGATTGAAGTGGTTTAGAAAACATTATTTTTGCATTATATAATAAGACACTAATTTGTTTTGTTGTTATACAGTGGCAGAATAACTATGACAGGGAATTTTAATTAGCTACAGGTCAGTATATAGGTAAATCCACAGAAAATACAATGCTAGCCACTAGGACGGGTGCAGTAAAGGGGGGTAGCAAACCCCAATAAACGAAATCAAGTCCAATGAATTACTGCACTCCACAGAATAATTAGCCATGACAGAAGTATCAGCAAGTAACAATGTAATAATTTTGAATAGAGAACATTATGTTGAAATTGTGATGCAATTGTTGAATGATGCAGACAATTATACTAAACTTCCAACTAACCCTGTGGCAAAATATAAGATGGAATTTTATTATTTGCTACAGAATGGTATCACCAATGGGGACCTTAGTGAGAGGGAATTTAAATTCATTTGGAATGAGAATCCTGTGATTCCTAGTCTATACATATTACCAAAAATCCATAAAAATGTTCATAACCCACTGGGCAGGCCCATTATATCTGGAGTGGGGTCACTTACAGATAATTTGGGGCAGTTTGTTGATTTTTTTCTACAAAGAAGTGTTGTAAAACTATATTCTTATATTAAAGATACAACACATGTTCTTAATAAGGTTAAATCAGTTAAGTGGCAGGAAGATATGGTGCGGCTCACAATTGATGTGGAATCTCTCTACACAAGAATTAGACATAAGGATGGCCTAATGGCATGTCAATACTTTCTGGAGAGGAATCAAGAGGCAGAGGAAATTCCTATATTATTTATTCTTGAAGGATTAGAATTTGTGTTAACACATCATTTTTTTGAATTTTTGGAAAAAAAATTTCTTCAGGAACGTGGAACTGCAGTGGGGCATCTATGTCCCCAGCTTATGCGAATTTACTCCTGGGCAGATGGAAGGAGGAAATTATACTCCAGAATGGTAACCCTTTTCTGCCCAGGATTAAATTCTGGAGTCATTTTATAGATAACATAGTATGTATTTGGCAGGGTGATGGATTGGAAATTTCAGAATTTATGGATTGGATTAATACCAACGGTTTGAACTTGTCATTTACATATAAATCAGATCCAGTACATATTGACTTTTTAGACCTAACCTTAACCAGACCAGAACATGTAAATTTTGAGATAGCACAAAGTGCTTTAGAAAACATACTGCCACCAACTCCCTTTTAAGAGCAGACAGTGCCTACCCATGCAGGTTAAAAGAGTCCATTCCATATGGACAATTTCTTAGACTAAAACGGAATTGCCCAGAAGGTATTGATTTTTGGGCCCAATCAAAAGAGCTAGGTGAAAGATTCTGACAGAGAGGTTACTCTCAAAAAGTGTTAGATAATGCACGTAGGAGGGCATCAGAGAAAGACAGAGAGGAGTTATTAAAGGGAAAACAAAGAAATGGCAATTTGGAATTTGTTCCTATTACATTTGCCATAGAATATAATAATTGGGCAGGTCAAGTAGGAAACAAAATACACAGGAATTGGCATCTCCTTCATGCAGACAGGGACCTTTGGAAAGTTATAGGGGAGAGCCCTAGAGTGACTTTTTCTAGGGGTGCAAACTTGAAGGATAAACTTGTAAGGAGCAGACTAGAGTGAACTGAAACTCATAGAATGTGACTAGGTATGAAACCAGAAGGAATGTTTAAATGTCATCGTTGCATCACATGCAGGTTCTGCAATGTTGGTAAAGAATTCATCCATCCAGTCAGTAACACAAGTTAAAAGATCAAGGATTTTATTAACTGTGATATCACTTTTGTGGTTTATGCATTATGGTGTAGTTGCAAAATGCTATATATACTGTAGGAAGGACAACTAAAACATTAAAAATAAGAATGCAGGAACATGTGAGAAATATTCAAAATGACAAGAGGGATACCCCAGTGGGACTACACTTTGCTCTACACCATAACTCGGACCCTACTGCCCTTAAGTTTATGGGTATTAAGTGGCAACCACCATTAACATTTGGAGGTAATGAGTGAATGATCTATTGCAGAAAGAAAGTGAATGGATTTTCAGACTTAACAGTATGAAACCAGATGGATTGAACGAATAATGGAATTTAAAACCTTTCCTAAAGAAAAGATAATTACATTGTGTCTATTTGTTATTTTCTTATTTTCCTTCTGAATGTTCCTTCTAGGTTCTGACTTCAAGAGAAGATGCCCCTGTGTAGATCCCAGGCACTAAAGTTGTTACTATTTGGCTATTGAATAGGGTGAGGACATGTAGGGAAATATTTTGATTTCACTACCTTTGTCTTTGTTTACTTATTTCCTTAAGCACATTCTCCTTACCTATGTCTTCCTTTGTTATAGCCCTCTTGTCCTATTCTTCCCCTCTTTTCTGTTGCGCTTTTCATTTTTTACTATACGTAGTTTAATAAAAACTTTTTTGCACTCTGTATATGTGCCCTTTTGATGCCTCCTTCCTTTATCAGACTCTTATTTAGTACTATACATCCTTGTATTCTTTCTTGCACTTTATTCATTTTTTTTCTTTTCCTTTTTAAATCTTTTTTGCATTATCATAATTCCATTATATGCCTGTCTTTCAGGAGACTGAAATTCTGAAAATTAAGAATGTATAGACTTTTGATATAAGCATGAAATTAAATACATTTTACTGTAAGGAATTATGGTATAGATTATGTATATTGTTACATGTATGTTTCTATTTATTCTATTAAGGTTTAGTAAGGAATTAGATAAGTTTTGTATTGCCACTTTAAGAATGCAAAGTTTTTTCTTTTTTTCATTGTGATGTCACTGATGAGGTCATTGACTGATGTATATTTAAGTGGCTGTTTTGCTTCTGTAACCATATCCCCTGATGGAGGTGTAACTGCTGAAGTGCTGGGCACTGCTGTAGCTTTGGCTTTTGCCAAATAACATTTTTTTTTACTTGCTGATACTTCTGTCGTGGCTAATTATTTTGTGGAGTGCGGTAATTCATTGGATTTAGTACATATGTGGGGAAGATAGATAGGCATTAACTTACGGTGTTGTAATATAGCATGTAGTAATTGTTATGGAAATTTTTCTTAGTTATTGAGCACTTTTTTCTTATTTTGGGATTTGGTTATAGTAACATAAGATAATATTAATTTATCACCTCGGGGTCACCAACTGAGCTGGCTGGGGTTCAAACCTGACCCCTTACTCTGTGTACATGGGATGGCCTTTTGACCTTCCAAGACCTTCGGGAGCAATCACCTCATTCAGAAATGTTGCTTGAATGGGGAAGTCTAACTGAGTATGCATGATAGCATGCACTTGGCTGCGTGCCAAGCTAAAACAACACTACTTCAATCATGGTCTGGTCTATTTGTCTGATTAAAATTTCATTATCCTAAACCTTTATAGTTGTTTTTCTTTTAACATTCTGATACAACATATATATATACCAATAGTCACAAGTAAGCTTTACCCCCTTATTATAAGTACTTGATAAGTACAAATATTTAACCGAAAAGAAATACCAGGAAATGTCATATTGTCTTAATTCTTTACTTAAAAGTGGCATACAGAATTAACATCATTTGGATCAGCAGTGCAAGCAAATAATCTATCTTTAACTGGAGAGGAATAGTCTCCTACTTTTAGATACAATCATATAAAAAAAGTAAAAATAAAATAAACATAAAATGCAAGCATCATCCCTCTCTACTCATAATCAGAGATAATAGCAAATTATGAACACACGGTGCCATATCTTGATGTCTCAAATGAAGTCCTAGGCAGAAGGATGTGCTGTCACAGCTCTTTCCTCTCTTCTGCCCACCTTTAGCTTAAATGAGTCTAAATTTATATGTTTTTTGGATGTAACTCATGTTATACTTCTGGTAGAAGTCTGTCTCGTGATTCTCCTCTGGTAGAAGTATACCCTGTGACACACTTCTCGTAGAAGTATGCCCCGTGACCATGACACATTTCTTGTGGAAGTGTGTTAATCTTGCAAGGTGGCAACAAAAATATCTTATTTTAAAAGTGGAATGTCATCTCAGATTCTTGCTTTACTAGAACATTGTTTTGTAAGCTCTGTTTTTTGCTACTGAGGAAACTGTGGTTTAGCTAGCATTCTGTCTAGCACTTCCTCAAATAAAATCTCCTCATGTTATAGTTAATTTCAAACAAGACATGCGGATATATTTTTTCTTTTAAAACTGTAAACTGTTACTATCACAAAAATATCTTGTTTTAAATATATCTTCAAACTGTTTATAAGGCACACTCAGTAATAATAATAATGTTTACAACTTACAAATGCTAATGATATAACTTATGTGCTATAGAGGAAACTGGTTTGGCCTGATGCTTTGTTGAAGTGTTCTTTTTCACTTCCTCAAATGCATTTTCCCGATTCTACAGCTAGTTTTAAAACAAGACATTTTCTTTAACCTGTAAAATGTTAATGCTACAACCAAATATTGCAAAGAAGCTATACTCATTTTTGATTTAAATATACAGTATCTTTGAACTATTTTACAGTAAGAAACACTCTATTTATTAGCTAAATAGAATTATGCTTGGCAATAAGGATGTATTTAATTAAGTTCAGGAAAAGCAGAAGTAAAGTATTTTTTCAATTGTCATTATTTAATTTAGAGAAAAGTCAATAAGTCAGATCTATTTGTTGATTTGTCTCTGGGAATTAGTGGGTTCTTGCTCCATCATGTCCTCTAGTTCTAGGAAAAGCTGCTTCTTTGGAATATTTGGATTAGGCAGTCCAAATAGGGACTCAAGGGAATTACAGGTTCTGCTTCTTTGAAATATTTGGATCAGGCAGTCCAAATAGGGACTCAAGGGGATTGCAGGTTCTGCAATACTCAACATGTACACATTGGAAGAGAGGCGGGAAAGGGGGGAATATGACTGAGACCTTCAAGTACCTTATGGCATAAATAAGGTACAGGCAGGGCATATGTTTCGGTCTAGAAGAGCTACTGGAACAAGGGGTCACAATATGAGATTGAAGGGTGGCAGATCATGGGGTAATGTGAGAAAGTTCTTCTTCACAGAGAGGGTGGTGGATAAATGGAATAACCTGCCACGGGAAGTGGTGGGGGCAAGTACAGTTGGGGCATTCAAACATGCATGGGATAGGCATAAAGGTACCCTAGATGTGGGTTAGAGACGCTAAGCTGATGACCATAAGGGTCTTCAGTCAGGCAGACTAGTTAGGCCTGGCGGCCCTTATCTGCCAGCAATTTTCTATCTTTCTGGGATTCTCCAATCTACATCTGGCATGTGGACCCCCCCCCCCCACCAGCAGCATCTTGCCCTTTTCTGCCATCTTGCCAATGGCTTCCAGCAGTACCTTATCTAATTCCTCCCCCCTGTGCTGGAAGTCTGTAGATCACTCCATTGTGAATATTCCATTGCCCATCTCCAGGGTGACCCAGAGTACTTCTGTCTCCCCCTGTATCTTCATTACTTTTATGTTTTCTTTCACATAAAGCACCACACCCACTCCATTTCCTCCCACCCGGTCATTCCTGAACAGAGTATAGCTTGGTATGGCCATGTCCCAATCATGGTTTTCAGTGCACCATGACTCAGTAATGGCTATAATATCCATGTCAGCCTCTGCCATGATGGCCTTTAGGTCCAGAATCTTATTTCCTAGCCTTCTAGCATTCACACACATGGCCTTCCATATTTTGTTTCCACTCCGCTTGCTACCCCCTTTTTCCTTTTTTCCCACTCTCCTTCCCCACTCTCTTTTTAATGCTCCTGTTCCTTCACCCATTATCTCTACCACCCTGCTTCCTTTATTAATTTGCACTCTGGGCGATTCCTCTCCCCATGGATTCTTCTTACTCTCTACTTCAGCCTGCGGTGGGGGAGTGACAGTTTCTGCCTCCCCGATTCTTTCCACCACCACCCCTAGGCTAGTTTAAATGTTTCTTGAAGTAACATTTAAACCATCCACTGAGGACTGCAGTTCCCCTCCCAGATAGATGCAGGCCATCACCCCTGTATAGGCCCTTATCCTCTCAAGTGGATCCACAGTCCTCAGTGTAGCTGAACCCTTCCTCTCTGCACTATTCCTTCAGTTGTGAGTTGAAGCTCCTGGTTCAGAGATCCCTCTCATTTCCCCTGTTGTAAACAGGCAGCATTTCAGAGAAAGCAACTGAGTGAGCCATTTGTCTAAGACCCCTCCCAGCTCTCTAAACTCCCCTTGCACAATCCCAGCCCATCTCTAGCCAGGTCATTAGTCCCCAGGTGGACAATGACATCCATCTCACCCTCCTGCCCTAATAATCCTAAGAATCTGCTTACCTTCTCTGCGGGCCATGGCACCATATAGGCACCTAACCTGCCTCTCCCCACCTTTCCTATTCCCAAATCTATCCTCTTCACAGTCATGTCCCCCACCAGAAATTGCTTCCTCCTCTGGGGTCCTGTACCACCTTCCTTGGGTTTCCACTATGAAGGGCACCCATATCCTCCCTGGCCACTACCAAGGGTGCCTCCTTCTGGCAGTCCCACCCCTCAAGAGCACTGTAGGAATTATGTAGTGGTACAAGTGGAGGAATGTCCCACCACCCCTACCCTTCCAGAGCCCTTTATAGTCCAGCCATTCATCCTCCATGGCATCCTCTGAGGTAACAGTGGCAGACATATTGTGACAGCTGAGTTGGGGAAGAGGTCCTCTGAATCCTAACCAACTTGGCCTGGAGTCTAGCAACCTCCTCCCTCAACCCAGAGAGGTGTTTGCAGATGGGGCAATACCACAGTCTCCAGAAGGTCTCTCTGAAAACTGCTGCCCACAGCCACTGCACTGAATCACTCCCAGCACTCTCAACTGCTACTTTCTTACTTTCCTCTATCTGCCTAGTACCCTTAGACAGAAACCCAAATATATGGAGCACTTCCTACACCTCCCTTACTCCCTTAACCTATATGAAAAATATATAAATATCTAATTCGCATGTGTCAAATCTTATTATGCACCGGACAAAAAGAATCTCAAAAGCTGAATGGTCAGCTGCATTTCAGAGCCATACTTATATTCCCTCATAATGGAATGGTTAAAAACGAGAGCCCTCAGCAGACGTAATTTATCTCCAGCATGATCTCTGTACCCTCCCAATAGCCTTCATCACTGAAACCCATTACCATTACCTATTTGGCCATCCCTAACTAGTTTCTTTGGCATCAGAATTAACCAAAAAAAAAAAAAAAAAAAGACAACTAGTGCGAATGCCCCTGAACATAAAAATGCATTTTCATACCTTGTAAGCCATAAGTTGTACCTCATAAAGTGCAGCCACCAGAGCATCTCTACATCGAGGAGCAGTCTCCGTAAATCCACAGACCCAAACCCTAAACTGGTGACCAGACATTTTTCTATGTCTAAAAGTCAGATAAACTAACATTGTATTCTAAAAGTATGTTTAATTCTAAAGTCATACAACTCTGCAGCAACTCAAAATGCGCACTCAAAAAGCATTAAAACCATGTCCAAAAAAACTCATTGGAAATCCCGAATATGTGCATCAGTGCTCTCACTGATGCATATGCTTGGGATCTCAGCTGAGTGTTTTCAGACACGGTTTTAATGTGTGCATTTTCAGTTCACAGACACGTGTGACTATCTAACACACTTTTGGAATACAATCTTAGTTTATCTCACCTTGAGATATGAAAAAAACGGACTTATACTAGTTCAAGATTTGGATCCGCAGCATTACAGAGATGCCTTTATGATGTAGAGATGCTTTCAGTGACTAAACTTTGTCAGATAAACCTAGTCTTCAAATAATTAACTAAAATGGCTGAAAAAATATTAAAATATATTTTTACATGTGCTGGGACATTTACAGTAGTTTTTTTAAATCCTCTTACTATAAAGAAATTGCTATTAATGGTACAGTAAACTGACAACATCTAATGTGTTACTTCTAATCAGTCACTGCAGCATTGGACTACTTTATGTACTCATGTACTTCCACAGTTTGAAAATGGTAACAAAATTAATTGTTAGACCTGTTTTTGTGTCTTTTTTTTTTTTTTTTACTGTGTGGGTCCAGTGCATAATCACAATAACACACTCCAGGGCATCCTTTATCGTATACTATCAGCACTTCTCGGGTATGTAAGGCACTCAGCTTCACCTTGTGCCTTACAACATACCCAAGGCATGCTGATATCCTATGATAAAGCACGCCCTGTCATATGTTATTGCTTAATAATATATTGGAGACCATTAAGGATGGAATTCAATGATTTCCTATCCTTGTTATGGTATCATTGTGACATCAAAAGGTTGTTATACCCTCTTGACTACGTTACAACGATACCATAACAATGTTGTCGCCTCTGCACATGGGCATCTCCCAGAGTTTATGGCCATTTGATTGTGCTAATGCCAAGCGACTGTTTGTTTGAGATAGAAAATCAACAGTCTCCCATACATTATAAAGTAAGTTCAAGCTGCACGAAAAGTGACTGAAGCCCATACACTATAAAAGACAATGTATGGGCTTTGATTAATAACCAAGCTGAAAACACTCTCGAGGTTTATAATGATGTCATGGCAACCTGTCAAAGTGTTTACAGCAGTTATTAATCAAAGCTCATACATTATCCCCTATATTATAAAATGGGTAAAATAAATACTGTACTGTGATTGGTGGAATCCAGTCACATGACCTTGCTGATGTCCCAGTATAACAGCATAAGTCAAAAATGCTTAGCATTCTGAACCTCGTTACTTGGTCTTAAAGTTTAAAAAAATCAAATCAGGGAAGCCATTTTATAATCACAATAAGGCATTACAAGGCATGTGTAATTGTGTGTTAATGGCACTTCTCAGGTTCTTAAAGCCCTTGGCTTCACCTCAGGCTTCACTTCCCAAGGGGTGCTGTTATCACACAATAATGCACATTTCTTACCTATTATCCATATGTTTAGAGAAAATCTCAGTATTTTAGAATTCAGGGGGATGTTACGTCAGATGTCCTACGAGAACCAGAACACCATGCCAGGAAATCTGTTTCTAAGCAACAGTCAGATTGTAGCCAACAATGACCTTGAAAAAAGCTTTTTTCTTGTTTAACAACAAGAATTCAGCAACCCAGAAAGCCTACTAAACAGCGAAAAACAAAATCAGTCCCACATAATTAACAGGTCACCACACCAACAAGCCAGCAAATCCTAGTCACAAAGACAACTCCAGAAAAGTTACGAACAAACTGCCAATCTATATAAATAAAATTAAGTAAATGCACTCTAGAGTGATTCACCACAGAACAAAATGTGGTTACTATCTTGCTCCCGACTAACATCAATCACACACAAGCAGTTGTGCTTCAGTACAAAAGCTGTGAAAAAAAAACAAAACTTTTGGACCTGAACTGACCGAGTAGTAAATAGGGCAGCCACCACAACCTGCATGGGAAGTATGCAGGGGCCTGGTGGTGGCGCAGTAACACTCCAGCAGCAGTATGAGCAAAATGTTGCCTGTGTGGATTCGGTTCTTGCAAGTCTGAGCAATTACAAGCAGAGCTAGCAAAAGTGAACCGATGTGTTCAGAGGGAGTAAAAACAAAATGAAGTTTGGCACTGTTTCTTGAACTGTGCCATCTGAAGGGCAATAACCTCCTTGCCCCCCCCCCAAAGTCAGTGCAAAGTAAATGCATCAGGGCAATGCCACAGTAAGAGTGCTATTAGCATCAGTTTCACAAGCATTGTGTTTCATTAAAAAGTTTTAAGCAAATCAACAGAATGGGAGAATAGCGAAGAAGGAGGTGACCATTCCTGCACATGTGATCACCTGGATTTGCCAGAGGCAGGGGCCCCTAAAGAAGCTAGAGAGAGACTGCCTGAATGATGAAGTGTCCAATACCACTGAGCTACCTGGTTGGCCAGTAATTGTGTGCACCTTTTGTGCCCATGGTGGGAGAGACATTTTCAGCATCAGATACTGCAGGAAGTGCTGTGAGCATCACGATCTCAGTCAAAGTACCCTGAGGAACCATGGGGCCACTGGTTCAGCACCTGCAGTACTATTAAAGGAGAGTGTGCAGCAATATGCCACTGGGCCTGCAGTCAGCAGTATGAGCCCAGTGATGCCACAGAGAGATCAACAGAGCAATCAGCAATCAGTCTGTGTTGGCACCCAGTGTGACCTAGAAACAGGCACTGGGGACTGATTGGGATACTATCTTCTGACCACTGCCACCAAGCTCCTGGTTCAAGGAGGTAGAACCACATGGCACAATAGACTATGCCACAGAGACAGAGGACCCCCTGGACTTCGATCCAGTCAGAGACTTTGACAAATGGCAACCTTGCCAAACCTCTGATGCATCCTTCCCTGTGTTGTCCTGGTGTGCAGTAATGGATGCAAAAGACCCATAAATACTCCCTACGTTTGCCATGTCCAGTCTTTCTGAGGATGAGGGACCATTGGAAACATCTTCAGTGATCATTGGGGAAGAATGGCCTGGGTCTGAATCCCAGAAAGAAGAGGATTCTTTTGAATTCCACCCTACTGCCTGTCCTTCAGTTGCCCTTAGATTTGCCCGGCCTGATAAGTCGGAACCCTATGCTTAGCACACAGTGGCTGGTATCAGGATATATGGGACTCACAATTCTGGTCACCTCCAGGAAGAGCAGGAAATAGGTGCCTCCCTAAGTCAAACAAATCTTCAGAAGGGGATCCAAGGCTGAATTTGGGGAGAAGTACCCCTACTTGGAAAGGAGACTCTGGTGCAAAATCAAAAACAAGAGGAAGCAGTGGCTCATGAAGCGTGCATGGGAGGATTACAACTCTCAGGCTTGCCCTGGAACTGAGGCAGTCTTGGCCACAGCCAAGAGAATCTGCACAGAAAGAATGGAGATCTGGTGAGTTGGAAGGACCTGGGGATGGATGCAGTGAATTTCACCTACACAGAGGGAGAGCAATTTATCCACACTCTTGCAGTGAGACGTAATGATGGGGCTATTGTCTACCAACCACACCCTGACTGGTACTCATGAACAGATGCTTGGGCATTCCAGTAAGGTTTCCCAAAAGCAACCTGATGTACAAAGCTGCCACAGTGGCATACAGGAAAAAATGGTAAGCCGTGGTCGGCAGGCCACTCTTCCTGTAGGGCATCAGCCAAAGAGGAGGATGACTTGCTGTTGTATCATCTCCCTAACATAAGAGGGATGGTTCCTGTCTCTTGCTTCAGCTCCAGTTCCTAAGGTCATGAAGGAGATCAAATCTATGAGGTCTGCAGTCCAGCAGATCCGGCCAGAGTAGAAGGCACCAGATGACAGCCATCGTAAAATCCAGCAGTTCCCCTGTGCTTCAAAACTGGTAGGGCCAAGTTTTTATTATTTCTTTACTGTTACACATTACACCTACACATGGTTACACAGCTGAGGGGTATTGTAGACAGTTTTCTACAGCAGAGTCATTAGAGTCTTTAAAATGTTTAGCACTGCACTAGAATCATTCTGTAGTGTAATGGATTTCTTTTTGTTTAGTCACTCTGGGCAGCAAATGGCTAAACATTCAGGTCTTCCCTAACAGGATGACACCATTGTCAGTATGCTGGCGAGAGGTGCTAAGTGGGAGGAACTCTCACAGCAGCAGTAGCCACAATGGAATGTTGCAGCAGTGGGTCAGTTGCACACACAGGACTTTGAGTTAGTCTAAGGATAGCTGCAGTGGGAGGTCTTCAAACCTCTCCTCTACTGCTTTGGTCCCTAATTTGGTCTCAGAGTAGCTGACCATCAAGTCATGGTGACAGCCTTCTCCAGTGGCATACTTCAGTGTGGGCTGAAGGACTTTTTTTTTTTTTTTATACACATGGCCATGGAAACCATGAGTGAAATGTGGGAAACGTCCCTGAAATTAGACTTTTTCTTTGTGTGGCATCCCAGTGCTGGCTCCTCCAGGATGGCCCTAATGGGATTGCCTGTGAGGATTCGAAGGGACTAAGCTCCAGTCTGCCTGACAGGATATTTGAAAGATTGCAATCTGCATCGTGCCTCACTGGCACAGTTTCTGTAGTGGAAGAAGTGGATCACCCCGACTGGAAAAGGGACAGTGAGCTTTCTGAGCAGAAGACGGAGAAGGGCTCATGTGCTACAAATCCAAGTTGTACACATCACAGAGCGTGTTTTCACCATAGAAACATAGAATTTGACAGCAGATATGGATTGCTTGGCCCACCTATTCTGCCCATTTCCCTACCTAATGGATAAGCTGCAGATCTTAGCTAACCAACAGCCTACTTCCTCCTACCCCCCACTAGAATTGCCTAATGCCTGTCCCATGCATTCTTGAATTCCCCCACTGTTTTTGACTCTATGACCTCCTCAGAAAGGCTGTTCCATGCATCTACAACCCTCTCTGTGAAGAAATGCTTCCTCACATTACCTCTGAGCCATCACCCTTTATCTTCAAATTGTGCCCCCTTGTTCTTGCACATCTCTTTTTCTGAAAGATGCTACCCTCTTGGACTTTGTTGATTCCCTTGAGGTATTTGAAAGTTTCTATCATGTCCCCCCTCCTTTCTTGATGCTATACATCTTAAGCTCCTTTAGTCTTTCTTCATATGTCTTCTGGTGCAGACCCTGCACCATTATGGTTGCGCTCCTCTGGACAGCTTCCACCCTGTCTATGTCTTTGCTGAGATGGGGTCTCCAGAACTGTACACAGTACTCCAGATGTGGTATTACCAACTTTCTGTAAAGAGGGCCAACAACTTCCTGTTTTCTACTGGTGATGCCTCTCCCTATGCATCCAAGTATCCCCCCAGCCCTCCTTACTGCATTCTCACATTGCTGGCCCACCTTTAGGTTATCTGATATGACTTCCCCCAGGTCCCTTTCCATTTTTGTTGTTGTCAGTATCTCACCCCTCATTGTGTACTCTTGCCCTGGGTTTTTGTTTTCCAGGTGCATTACTTTGCACTTCTTTGCATTGAATCTAAACTGCCATACATTTGACCATTCCTCCAATCTTGCCAAGTCCCTTTTCATCCTTTCCACCCCACCTTGAGTATCAACCCTGTTGCAGATCTTCATGTCATCTGCAAAGAGATTTACTTTCTCTTCCAGTCCCTCTACAATGTTACTTATAAAGACATTAAAAAGGACCGACCCCAGTACTGAACCCTGCGGTAACCCACTAGTTACCCTCCTTTTTTTCACTGAGGACTCCATTTACTACTACCCACTGTGTCCTGTTGTCCAGCCCATGTTTTACCCAGGCTATCACCCTGGGACCCACTCCTAGACTGGCTAATTTGTTTATTAATCTTTTGTGCGGGACTGTGTCAAATGCCTTGCTAAAGTCTAGGTAGGCCATATCCACAGCCCCTCCCTGGTCTACAACTTTGGTCACCCAGTCAAAGAAATCAATTAGATTTGTTTGACATGACCTTTCTGCTGTGAATCCATGCTGTCTTGGGTCCTGTGCCCCACTGGCCTCTAGGTACTCAACAATTCTTTCCTTCAGAAGTGATTCCATCATTTTTACTACCACTGAGGTCAAACTGACAGGTCTGTAGTTTCCAGCCACTGTCTTGCTCCCACTTTTGTGAAGGGGAATCACATTTGTCTTTCTCCAGTCCTCAGGTACTACACCATCCTCCCATGATTTATTAAAAAGGGTAGTCAGTGGTGCTACTAGTTCTTCCCTTAGTTCTTTTAGAATTCTGGGGTGAATCCCATCAGGCCCCATTGCTTTATCCACCTTCAGTTTTAAGAGTTCTTTCAGAACCCTTTCTTCTGAAAGGACTAATATCAACCCCCCTATCCAGAGTGCTTCTATTGATTGGATTAGGTATTTCCCCCTGCTCTTCTATTGTGAATACTGAGCAGAAGTATTTATTCAGTATTCCTGCTTTTTCACTGTCGCTCTCTGCCCAACCATCTTCTTCTTTATTCAGCCTCAGTATCCCTGCCTTAGTCTTTCTTTGCTCCCTAATGTACCTATAAAAGGTTTTATCTCACTTCTTAACCGAGCTGGCTATCTTTAACTCAGTTTCGGCCTTTGCTATTCTGACTGCCTTCCCCACTTCCTTCTGCTTTAACTGGTACAGTTCTCTGTCCTGCTCCTTCTGTGTTTCCTTATACTTTCTGAATGCTATCTTTTTCTCTCTTACCTTCCCCGCCACTTCTTTTGAGAACCATAGTGTTTTTTTCTTTCATTTTGATTTGTTTAATTGCTGCACACAAAGGCTTGTTGCCTCTGTGATGGCAGTTTTGATGTTTCCCCATTGTTGCTCCACCCCACCTTCTTGCCTGTTTGCTAGTGCTTTTCTGAGGCACTCTCCCATTTTGACAAAATCAGCCCTACTGAAGTCCAGTACCTTCACTTTTGTGTGGCTTGACTCTACAGCTAAGTTTATTGTGAACCACACTGTTTGGTGGTCGCTTGTTCCCAGATGGCTACCCACTTCAAAATCTGAGATCCTTTCTCCATCCCCATTTGAGAGTACCAGGTCTAAGATTGCTCCCTCCTGAGTGGGTTCCTAAACTAGCTGTCTGAGACATGTCCCCTGTAGGGCACCGAGAATGGCCCTGCTCTTGGATGTGGCTGCAGCAAAGGTACTTCAGTTAACATCAGGCATATTCAGGTCCCCATAGCAGTACCTGTCCTAAAATGTGCAGTTTCTGACAAAAAGTGTGTTCAGTATGGCCACCAGCTGCCTTCAACAGTGTTTCTGTCTGCGTGGAAAAAATGTGATTTGTGAACCCAAGTGTTGAAATCCTTTGAGGGCATGCTCTATCCTCACTCTGATCCCAGAAGAGAGATGAACAAAGAGACTTCTGCTTGATCCCTAATGCAGGGGCCTCATTGGACTTTTTTGAACAGTGCAATGGACTGTGTACCCCTTATACCTTCTGCACCTGCAACCCCCCCAGCAGCAACAATGTTGCTGCCTTTCTACCTTGTGTATAGAATAAGCCCACTAATTGACTCTAGCTAAAGGAGAGGACATTAGTTTGTGATTATTGTTTTACTGGTGCCCCACCATGATTGCACAGGTCCTCAGAATCATGGCCCACCCCAGTTCCAGGAAGAAATAGAAAGTGTGCACCCCCGAAAGCCAAGCACAGAGAGAGCAACTCCAAGTCAAGTGGGGGGGGGGATATGCCAGCAGCAAGGCAGGCTGATACTGTAAGGCATGGTTACATATTTATCTGTTCTGGGACATGGTTAAAATTAGAGTGTATAGGCTGGGCCATTGGCACTGAGGGTTGAAGTGCTGGATGCCACACCTTGCTCCACACTGATGACCCAAGTTAGAGTACGGGCTCAGGGTGCTGGGGGTCAGCTGTTGGAGGAGGAGATGATCAAGCTGCCGGCTGACAGCCCTCATCCTCTGGAGGGTTCTGAGGGGCTCCTCAGAGTTCGGCTGCCTCATGGTGAAGGCTGGGTGGCAGTGTCATGCATGAGGAGCCCTGGTGTTATGCCGGGGAGGGCAGAAGGGGCTGTGGACCAGAAATGCGATGCGCATGTACGCCTCCACATGCATACGCTACCGCTTCTGGGATTCCGGGATAACGGGGGTGAAAAACAGGGAAAAGCGGGGATTGAGCCAGGATGATGCCTTTGGGTCAGCTCCAGGGTTCCATTGAGACATGCAAAGCACTAGAAAGCTCCCGAATGACCCCGGGGACCGACGAAGTTGGCCGACATAAGTAGCAGTCTGCTGAGGAGGATAAAGAAAAAAAAATTAAGAAAAAATAGAATGCATGTCCTATTCTTACTTCCCAGTGAACAAAAATAAATACATATATTTTGGAAAAAAAAACAGAACAGTCCAGCATTTTTTTTTTAAATATCCTCCCCTTGGTAGGATGACATTACCATGTTCCTTGCCCCAAACGTCAACCCCAACACTTGGGCTTGCCTGCCTAACTCCCATGTGGCATGCCTGTGGGCTTGTCTCCAAAAGTAGACCTTTCACTGCATTCTCTCACTCAAAGAACCAGAGCAGAGGCAGGACCCAACCCCCTAAGAGACCCTGCCAAGTTGCTGAGGTGCGGATGGGGAGGATGTCGCACCACCACTCTTTACCAAGATTTAATCCCCCTTCTCCCTCAGCCTGGAACTGCCCCAACATGCCAAACCTTTGGGTGGGGGGCTGAGGCAGGATATTATGTACCCACAATAGCTAATGCTGCTTCTCATCCCTGTTGAAAGAGCCGCATGTGGTGGGATGTTGTTTCTCTCTCTCTGTAATCTGAGTGTGCTATCTCTGCACTCTGTACCCCAAGGGTCCTGTGGTTGGAGCCAGACCCAAGATGCATACGGCACAGAAATACGACCCACTACCACCAGTACCCTTGGGTTGAGCTGTGGACAGTATTTCCGAAAGAACTGCACCACCAGCTGCTGTTTTATTTCAATATACAACTGCAAGTGCATACATATTCTTGAAATGAGCCGATCAGCTTTTGTTGCAGGGGAGTCTGTTGGAATAAAAAAAAAACTGTAAATATAGGAAAAAGTAGTATTAAGATATTGAATTTCCTTTGGTGGAAAAACCAAGATAGCAGACTAACATCCAAGAACATTTTTTATGTAACCATGTGACTTGCTAGAGTTAGTGCAAGTCAATTGAGTGGTTTTGTTGTCACGACAAGTGTTGATGTAACATGCCACTAATTACAAGGGTGTCTGTATGAAGACAGCATTACCAACACTATAAATCAAGGAAGGCTGTGAGAGCACAAGAGAGGTAGGGAAGGAATTCAGAGTGACACACGCTTGTTTTTCTCAACAAATCTTTATTGGTACTGAATCTGCATGCACAATACTTTTGGCAGATCAATACAGTTCCATAAAAGCTGTAATTGTTTCTTTTAAGTTAAACAGTGTGAATAACCACTTGCTTTTACATCACTTAGTACTCATTTACACAAGTATATTACAACATATAGTCTCCTTCTTCACAGCCCCAAAAACTCTAGTCCACAACCACGCTGTCCCTTTCATTTTCTTGAAACTGATCTGACAGTGGAAACTTTATAGAAGGTTTAAGTTGAAAATCCTCTGGGGCTGGCATCACCAAACTTTGCCAGCACTGAGGGGGACACAGCAATTGCTGGTGACTTCATTTGTGGTGGCGCGGACAGCATATATTTTTTGGTGCTGGTGGGCTGCCTTTTAGCAATGAAGGAATCCGGCTGACACCCTCTACAGAGGTGTGCTCACATCAGGAGATACATGAAGCAAGCTTACCAATTAACTGGTCCATCTGCCTGCTTCGGGGTTGCCTCAGTGCCTGTGACAGCTGCCTAGCAGTAGCACAAGCAAGTAGAATGGTAACATGTTTGTTGATGATAGTTGGTGTGTATGTAGAGTAAGAGAGGGAAGAGGAAGGGGGATCATAATACTACAATACACATTTTTTTTGGCAAACTTGGTAATGGATGGAAAGGCAAAACTGGCTGTATGTGAGTAGGGAGGCCAGCTGGGGTGGGGGTTGGGGCAGCACACAGGGATGGCAGAGAAATGCTTGCTCAACGTATATAGTATGACTCAGTAAAAAGCCTTTGAGGACACGTGGCACAAATGATCTTCAAAGTATTCTTCCTGTCAGTTGTTTGTGGACCCAGCACTGGCTAACCAATGCTCATGTCATCTCCCCCACCAGCATCATGCAGAATGTTACCATACATAAACCTTTTATAGAGTTTCCACATAAAATTCTCACATTTACAGATCAAGTCCATTTCAAAATATGTTTTGTTTGTTTTGTGACATCCATTTACAGAAAATAAAGTATATATATATCTCTAGTCACAGTGAAATACCATATAGCAAGCGTCTAAAATGAACACAGTTCCAAAGTAGAATTTTTAAAAGCGCAGTATCCCATTACACAACAAGACTACAAACCAAACTCAAAAGCTGCAAATAGTTTAAATTAAAATGTTAAACAACTCCCTTCCTGTTCAGAAAGGACTTTGCTGCTGCAAATTGACTTCCTTACAGGTATGTATACATGCGTGTAAGTGTGTGTGTGTGTGTGTGTGTGTGTGTGTGTAACAAAATAAGTGCAGCCCTAGAGGCCATCTGCAACCTCCACATTCACATTATAACCAAACAGAAAAACATTTTTGGAATTTTAGCCAAAGATGATGGGGAAGGTTATGTCTTGGGGGTGCTGTCTTGAAGACATTAGTCTGTTGGCCCAGTGGTCTCCCAGAGGAGGGAAGGCAGACTGTCTACAGCACATAAACAGAGTCCCAGCAAGTACCAACTTCTTTACTACATTTATACTAGCGTGGCCCCTCCATGCAAATGCCTGGCTGTTACAATTCCGTAGACGTCTCTAGCTAGGCAATTTCTGCCATTGTAGCTAGCTACAATCAAGGATGATATAACAACACTTCAATACAACACTCCCATTTGCTTGGCTAGCTGATTACAAGAACCTTGGACAGAGGTGCCCATCAGCCTGTCTTTCTCTCCAGCCTCTAAAACAGTCTGACTCACATTCTCTCCTACGGCCAGTTTTTGATTGGTTTGCTACAGGGCTGTACTCCCAGAAAACATAGGGCAGGATTTTTTAAAGGTCTTGACAAAGCCACAGTTTGTGATTTTGGTGGGCACCTGCATCCAACTAAAAAATGTGCAATAATGCCTGACTGCTTTTCCAAACATAGCAACACATCTACAACAATGTACCTGCTTCACAACAATGAAAATGATGCATGCCATCAGTTACTGGATGAGTGCTTCATTTTCTAGGTGTAACTTCCTCTGATTAACAAAATCCTACAGGCAAGGGTTCCCATCAGCACTAAATGACTTTTAGTTTCTAACCACAACCCCCTCCTCCCCTTTAGCCTTATCTCCGCACAAAGGATACTACGGCTTTAAAAAGTCTTCTCTCTCTCAAATGAGAAGAAATGTCAGACCATAAAGGTACATTTTCTCATGCATATCTTGTGGACAGAGTTTTTTTTTGTTTTTTTTTACTATAAACTGACTTGTAGTTTGTTTTTGTTTTGTTTTCTGTTTTTGCACCAGCGCACACAAAAAAATTGAAATAACACTTTCCAAGCAGTAAAAAGCAACTTGTGTCTCTGCACAGTAAAATGAAAAATAACTCAAGCCACCAGTAGTTTCTTATCTCCATGTTCAGATTCAGATTAGAAAGGTGCCAGGCCAGCACTTGTCAGCAAACTGAGGGGTGGGTGGGTGGGGAGGAGACTGGGTGGCTTTAACATGAGTGTGCCCATTTAATCATACCAAAAATGCCTGTGGCAAGCTAAAGTTCGAACTAACTCCTCCAATTACCATATAGTGGTGCAGCCCCTCAACATGAGGGGAGACACAGTGTTAGGGAACTCCAAGCCTTTAGCCAAGGCAGGAGCACAATGAAGACCAGCCGCTTGACATTTTCTGTAATTGTGTACCTTTTGGTCTTGGGTGGAAACAAGCCCAGATCCCCAAGGACATCATACAACTAAATAAGTCTGCTTTCTTGCAGCCAGAAAAATACATATTTTACATAATAAATAATTTGGCGAGTGGGTCACATTTCCTAACCCATTCCCTATTGCACTGAGTGCTTGTTAGGAACAGACTTCTCCAGCTATTTCTTTATACCTGCAGGGGCCCCCGCTGGATCTGTCATTTGCCCCATGGAGATCAGCCAGACCACAGCATCAGTGGATCAATGTATAAATACTGTAAATGCACTAATTTGGTGACCCTCCATAGTCAATTGTCTTGTGTTTGGGGTGGCGGTTGGGGATGTCTGCAAAGATGGACTGCCAGTTATTACACTCAGGACTTGGAACTAGCAGACACAGGTTGCAATGGAAATCCTCAGTTATTTTGTTCCCAAATAGAGCAACAAAATTTCAGTTCTGCTGTCTACTGCCCCATGAACTCTAGTTGGGAAGCCTGACACTTGTCCACGAGCTAGTACATCTAACCTGGTATGTTAATGCAGCCTGCTTGCAAGCTTCAGTGCTCTGGGAAGCTCAACGGTTGCAAGTAGGGGAAAACTAAACATTGAATAAGACTAGCTGTCTTGTTCAGCACAGAGGAATATGAGGCCCTCACTTCCCAAATGTATTTTGATCAATCACAAAAATCGGGTCTGGAATTCAACAGTTTTCCAGGTAGTCCCAAACAGGGACTGCCAGTTAGGCAAAATGTTGTTGCCTGTCACAGCATCTGGTAGTCACAGGTTATTCTGAAGAATCAGAAATGTGGTTTATACAGTTAAATGATGGAAACAATTGTTGATGGCTCAGTTTTTAAGGCATTTCAAAACTCTCTCTTTCTTCAGTAATAACTTTCAGGTCCCTCTTCCTATCCCTGGTTAGTATTCTTAAATATGTCCAGGGTCAGGGCTCACATCTTATGCATCTCCCACTATCACAAGTTTCTGTTAGGATTCCTTTAACCCAGACAGCTAATAGCTGTCCTCTGCCCTGATCACGCACTACCTTATAGCACTAGGGCTAGTTTTGTTAGGTAACAACTTTTCTCCAGCAACATTCAGGTCATTCTTTGTTTTACAGTACTTTTTTTCATTTTCAAAAGAAATTCTGTTTGAACCAGACATTTTGAGGAAAAAAAATATACAGTACAAGAAAGTTCATATAAACTATTTCTAAAACATTCTGCAAGGATGGAGAAACAAGGGAAATCTGCTGAGTGATGTTCAAGCTTGGTTGTAATTCATAATCATAACACTGAGGGGAATGAAATAAAACAAAAGCCTGTATTAACACCATACGAACAAAGGAGATCACCAACTATAACAAGAACAAACTTGTTTGTTCAAGAGGACTCCCTAAAGGTTTGATAATCTTTTCTGGTCTAATACAGGAAATATTAATATATTTATATATATATTTGGACTGTTACAGTCAGGTTTTTAGAAAAATATATTGAATTTTGAAAAAAATATACAATTTTCAGTTTCAATGCCCTCTGCTGCACTATTGGAACATTTTCTAGTTTAGAAGTGGGTGGTTACATGTTGATACGCAGAGAAAACATTGTGGACATTTTGTTTTAAATTTGGCACTGATGAGTACAAAAGACTGACCAACTTCAAAACCATCATCACTGACAAAGTGCTACATCATGTCTTAACATGTACATCCACCACTGTCTAATACCATCTCGTATTAAAAAATGCAAAACTGTGCTTTCTTATTTGGGCTGAAAAGGGCCCGCTACATGGCAGCAAAAGAAAAGGAGGAAACCCTCACTACATATGATAGGATTTTTGCAGCCATGCCCATCATAAATATTTTAGTAATTGTAAATTAGTGTTGTTCAGATAGTGCTTTTGTGGATCCTACCACCCTCCATCAGGTAATGCTGGCATCCTATCTAGGATCCTACCAGAAATCCTACCAAAAACAGATGTCAGATAGCAAGGGATCCTAGGTCAGATCCATGAATTCTAGGCCAGATCTAGGGATCCTAGATCAGACAGTTAGGAGCAAAGCTGGATCTGTTGGTCAGATCTATGGATCTGTTGCTAGGATCTGCAGGATCCACAACATTTATAGGATCCATGCACTGGATCCTAGAGAGTTAGAACCATGGTCAGATAGCACTACTATCCTACCATAGCAATTATCTGGCCAAATGGGAGGCATCCCATCTGAGCAACACTACTATTGTAAATCAATCGACTGGAATAGTGACTAACTGGCAAGGTGATTCAACAGACCAGTGTGCTAGGGTGCTGGCCAGGGGGTCAGGAATGGAGAACCCAGTGACACAGTTAGTCTGGCCACTGATAGGCCTGGGGTGGGAGGGTAGAGGAGTGCTGGTTCTAGGGTAGTGCAGACTGACTTCACTACTGCACTGACTGATAAGCACAACCATGCACTGTCCTTACAAAGGATACTGCAGGAAGAAACAGGCATCACAGTGAGCTGCACTGGGACACTGGTGGGAGGGGGGATGCTGTGGCAAACTGAGGGGGGATGTGTCAGGGTTAAACAGGAATCTGGAAAACTGTAATCAGCACCAGGTCTAAGAATTCAAACAATTACTACACCTCTATAAAAAAAATGTTCCTGGGAAAAGAGTATTTTTGACCAAAAGCACCAGCAACACTTAATCTGTCAGTTTTCTGCCAAAACGGAAAGAAAATTGAAGTTTTGACTGCTTTATCCACTCCTGCTGTGTAGACGTTATGCATTAGAAGCAATGTTGTCTGTTCTAGCACAAACACTAATACAGTACTTAAAGAAAGAAACAGCAAACTAATCCTACTAGACACAACATTAAACACAGCAAAATAGACAATGGCTGCTGTCATGAAACTTGGTCTCAAAGTAACAAAATGTGTAGGTCACCATAAGTAACATTGTTTAACATAAACATATATGTATATCTGTGCCGCCACATGGTTTATTTTTTAAAATAACCTTTAAATTGTACTATCTATAGAAACGCTGATATATATATATAAGATATATATATATATAGATACTGTGTCATAATTATCTAAGATATGTAATGTTTACATATCAGAAAATAGCATTACAAAAGCATGCCTTTTTCAAAATTCTGAAAAATGCAATATATGCTAAGTTCTGTATCTACTTCATAGAATGAAAATTCGTTTTATTGCAAAAAATAGTCATTAGATTACACTAGTTTCTTTATCTTTTCTTGTATGTTAAGCTTTCCAGAAGCACAAATTCTGAACATAAAAGTTATTTTTCAAATGCAAGCAACAAAAATAAAATAAAATATGAATAAGTTTTAAAAGTAACATAACTTCAATACATTTTTTTTAAAAAATGCACCGAAAACGGTTGTCAGCATTTTAAAAGGTGACTTGATCAGAAATTAATACATTCAGAAAACTCCATACATGAACAAAATAGTCTTTTCACAGGCTTCCTGCTGCCAGATTACATAACAGTTTTACTTTGCTTCCAACAAACAAGCTGTCTTGTGTCTACGAGCTAAACATTAGCCCCTGGGGACCTTTGCTGCCATCTTATACCTTGCATATCTGAAAGGTGTCACCCTAAGGTGAGTTTGCAAGGGCCTGCAAGCTTTTTTAATGCTTAACTTAAAATATAAATATCAAACAAACCTAAAGCTAGCCTGTGGGCCCACCAACAATAAGCCTTGCAGGCTACTGAAAGGCACCACTGAACTTGCCACAGGGCAGCCAGCTGCCGATCTGCCCATTTCTCCTCCCACAAGCAGAAACCTCTCTCATCATGACTACAGAGTCTGGTCAACTTGAACCCCAGCACATCCTGTTGCAGTCGTTTCTTTGTTTGTTCCCGAACATTTATGGGAAGATCTTGAAATAAAAAAAAAAAATATATATGTATAAAATAGTTCACAGTATTTTAAGAGATGAGAAACTACCCCTTCTGGTTCAGTGTAACTTAACATGGATGGCGATGGAGGTGGTAACAAGTTTGGGTGTACGATATTTGGTAAGCCAAAACATGGCTTTGAATCTGAATTTTTTTTTTAATCCCCCGTTTTGTAGCATTTGGCAAAACCTTTAAAGACAGCAGCACCCCCACCCCCAGAATTAACGGAATCACCTGCCAGGCTGTGAAATACTAAAACCAATACAGCAGTCAAACCATATAGAATGGTCTTGCAAAAAATGCAAGCTGCTAGCTCTGCTTGCTCTGTCTTCAGTTCTATCCAGCATTGCTGGAGGTCAGACCTCGGATAAAACAAGCATGAACCAGCGTTGAAGTTTATCAAGAAGGAGAGATTAAAAAACAATTGATAATGTAGCTCAAGCGCCTGCTAGGGGCAGATAGAAAATCTGCAGCTTGAAATTGTTCAACAGAACACTTGGGGAGGAAGATGACGGTGAAGTGACAAGAATGTGGTAATGGTTCCCACTCCATGCCTTCAAAAGGATAAGTCATCTGCCAACTGAATTCTGCTGTATATAAGGAACAGCAACACCCACACGTAAGCTGTGCCAGTCCTGTGGTTGAAGGTTTAGACTGCAGTTTCAAGGCAGCTAGGATATTTCCTTGTTTCTTTTTTTTTTAAAAGAATAATCACCACCTATTCAAATCCATTGTTTGGGGATTCATTGTTCAGAAAACTGCACAGATCAGGTGACCTGAAGTACTCCCATCGCATTTTTATTTTTGCTCTGCAACATTACAAACTGTGCAATATCGTACACCCATTTAATGGAGAGGAGGGAAATGCACATCAACAATAGGCAGCTATTAGTTGTCATACCAGGCACAATTCGAGGTACACCATCTCTGTTCCCTCATCCTGCTTCCATGCGATTCCTTGAGCTAGCATGAAGTCAGCTTTAAAGTTGCCACTGATCGCTTTTGAAATTTGTTTATAATGGCAGTGCGAGAGCGCTGTAGTAGTAGTAGTAGAAGATGATATTTTTTTGAGGAAGTTCTTTCACAAAGCAAGCAGTGATGGAGAACTCAAAGAGTCGGAGGACTGCTCGCTGCTGCTGTTCCGCTGGTGGGTGGCCCCGCAGGTGGATCCCTCTGGGTAGGTGAACACAAATGAAGATGTGTATGAGGGATTAGAAGGGTATGGGTCACTCAGAGGTTCACTGTGCGCATAGAAAGAACTAGAATACGCTACCTCCACTGACGCCATGCCCTGGACAGGGGCACCAAGGTTCTGCTGGTAGTGTGGGGGGACAGTTGGGTAGCTGATTGGCCCAAAAGGATCCTCTTTTACAGCCAATCCCAAAGTGCTCACCTTGACTGATGTGCTGGGCTGGGTTGTAGGATCAGGGTCCTCCTCATATGGGATTTTGCAGCCTTGCCTGTGTGCCACCAAGACAAACTCGAGACGTTCTTTCTCCTTCTGAAGTTCTGCTATCTCAGCTTCCAGCTCTGCTTTCTCTTCTTCCAACTGATCTGTCTCCTGAGAGATGGATTTGAAAAAAACAAAATTTCAGAAATTGTATTTTACAAGTCCCCCTTCCCCAACTGTAAAGCAATATCTAATATAGGACTTCTGTCACCTCATGTGCTGTACCTCAGGGGTTCTGTCTATTTTGTTCTACAATTCTTAATTGTTTATCAAGGGTTAATCGTGTTTCTGCTACGTACATGAAAGAGTGATGGGGGAGGTCTGAGATTGTTGGAGAAAAAGCATGACCAACATCATAGCATAAGATTAGACATCCAGTACCCCGTAATAAACCCCATTGTTCGCAGCTTACTTTTACTTTCTTGTCAATTTTAGATTTTTCTGCAACACAAACCCATTTGCTAAGAATGACAACATACTCCAAGGATGTGTATGTACTCAAATGTCTGTGTTATACTACCTCCTGCCTGTGACTCAACAGTTGGTGCTATTGTCCTGTGCTCTTGCTCCCCACACCATTGTTACCACTGGTGATAAGAGCATCGGTGTATGTGACACATCGGGACTGTGGACACCTGCAGTGGAATAACCAGCCTTTTAAAAAGTGTATGCCTTTAGGGGAGGGAGGGGGGATAACAAAACTTAGCCAGGGGAGGCTATAAATGTTGCCCCAGAAATGTTTGGAAAATTCATCCCAATCAGCTGTAGTCTGAGAGTTTTGCTCTCGAGGTTTATGTGTCATCACATACCACAGGTGTGTAATAAAATTCATAACACACAGTTACATATGCATTATTCTCTATATAATACACACACACTACCCCATATATTATGTGCTATATAATTCACGGATCAGTAATGACTTTTGTATGAAGAGCTGTGCAATAGCATGGCTCACACCTGTCTCTGCAAAAAGAGTACACCCATCTGTATGGTTCATACACCTAGTTTTACACCTTGACCACCTGCATTATACCAGACACTTATAAAATGACAAAACAAAAATCCAGTAATTTCATTGGCCAAGAGATGTCACCGACCCTGTATTAAATCTCTGTGAAGGCATGGTTAGGTGCTGAATCTTTTTCCTCCCATAAAAAAAAAAAAAATTACTTAGAGGCTTTTTATAAGTGTAATAAGCCCCTCCAGTGTGCATTATAGGATTTTAATGCACTTCCCATGGAAGTAAGAACACTCTGCCTTTGTCCTCATGCTGTACTACATCCCTGGGATCTGCATTAAAATCCTATAATGCACAACCTGTCATGGCTTACTACTTTTTAATACATGTAACATATCAGTTGATACCAGATTTGTATTAGAGGTTCAGCCAAATGAGATGGACTCTGATCGCACTGAATGTGTCTTGGGTTTGAATGCCAGAGAAAGCTAGCATCCCAGCTCCCTTTTACCTCTGATATACAAGAGGTGTTCAGTTCTCCAGCTGTTTGGCTGCTCTGGAGTGCAGCAGACTGTATATGGCTGATGCTGATGTTAACAAATAGCATCTGCCTGTTTTTTTCTTTTTTAAACAATTTATTTACCCAAGGTAGCCCAACTTAGTTCCAGTATCTCATTTACTGTGTGGTCCTGCTTCTTCCAAACTTCACAACTGAAGTACAAGGAGTTAAGTGACATGTTGCATAGGGTCCCAGAGCGACTGTCATGCTAGTGGGATTTGAATCGTGATTTCCTGCTCCCAAAACAGTGCTCTAAACACTAGACCACAAGGCTTTTATTGCCAACTGCCAGAAACGTCTACAAAAATAAGAATAAGAGCTCAAAAAACTGAACAAATATTTACATAGAAAAAAGTATTTCTATATAATAAAAGTTGCCTGCAGCAGGATGAGAAGTTTAGCACTTCATACACTTTTCTCATCTCTAGGACAAAGATATGCATGATAACATTAAGGATGATTTTTTGTGATTTTAATGAGATGTTGCTTGGCTGCACTGATTATGTAGTATTAATTACTCTGGATATTTATGGACTTGTTGATTGCCTCCTCCAAGTGTGAATAAGGCAGCTCACTTATCAAGTGTTTTAATCATATATCCTTTTCTATTTAGTATAACCTGTATAGCCACTAGTTCAAAAGGGAAGCCAATGTTTCACAGTCCAATTCTTGCCACTTCATTAGAAGTTGTGATCCAATGGTTGTGGTAGTCACTTCCTGAACACATGTTGAATTCTTGGATTATTATCTCTGCATTTTCTGCAGAGCTGCATGTTTTTTGTTGGTCTTCAAACTGAGTACAAAAAGGCTTTATTGTTGGGCCAGCCCATTGGTGTGGTGGTTTGAGGCAATGGACACCACAGCGCCTACCACACCTGCAAAGCAGGTTCAGGAACCGATGGGGTTGCTTGAAGGCTGGCTGGGACAGGGAGGATTGAGCATCCCACAGCAGTTCTCTTCCTGTGTTCAGCCACTTGACTGACACTTGGCAGAACCAGATGGTAACAATGGTGGGAACAGTAGGATGGAGCAAGGCATCACGGCACATATGTATGCTGCCATGCACGTGACATATGCATGTATCATTGTATGCACAACGCCCTGGGTGAACTGACAGTAAAAATACCAGAGAAAAATGCTCGGTATTGCTTGCTGGCACCACACTACCAGGCCACCCACCTATCAGGCTCAAGTGGTGGATAACTTTTAAGTCCTTGAGACGGATCAGTGACAGGGCTTGCAAATACCATTAAGGCAGCGGATGTGAAGATGGAAACCATGTATGGGGAACAAAAGTTTTTATGGGACTTGTACAGGGTGCAACATGCTGCGCTGCTCCATTAAACAACAGGTGCAGCACGTAGTATGAGTTTGGGCCACCAAACACATTCAATTTATGACCGGAGACACACTTTTGTACTCATGTCTCCAGTGGACAAACATGAATGGCTTATCTATTAAACTGGTAAAGCTTCACGGCCCTTCTGATGGTTTCCCATTTTCTTCAATTGTTATTTTTTACTAATTGCTAAAGGCTGGGACTAATGGGAGTAAGCTCTTGGTAAAGTCAAGGGTTGTGACCACATAGCACTGTGATAATACAACAGCTGTAGTTACGTTTTGCAGATCTACCACAAAACAAACTGAAATTCTTTGATTCAAGGAAACCTTTCAGAGTTGTTAGGCAACCAACTAAAAACCTGGAAAGGGGATATTTTTTATCAAACTAGTATATGTCTACCTGATGCACCCCAGGCATAGCTAAGGTACAGATTTAACATTATTTACATTTATTCTGGCAGGTACCCCCACCACCACCACTGGGTTGACAGTCCTGTCTCCTTTATATTTTTTTTCTAATGCAAAGTGGCTTGTCAGTCAGGTTAACTAAGGTTTTCCCCAAAAAGATGACTGTTGCTGTAGAATTAAACCTTTCAGCCTGTATAAATAGTTGAAATATTCCCTTTTTTGTACAACTGTCGTCAGTTTCATGGAAAAAATTTACCAGTATTTGTAAGTAAAAAAAATAGCAGCTGCTACATTTTTTGTGCCACTATGCCTCCTGGATAAAAATAGATCCTTTTTTTAAGTTACCATTTATTCAGAGAAAACAGCACTTCTAAATAGACGCCCACGGAGGAGAGCTGGCAGAAAGGCTGAGTTTATAGCAGTTTGGGTCTCAGGAGAAAAAGCTCGCTGTTTTCAAGGAGAACAAGGAAATTTTTTCAGAGGAGGGGCTTCTTTTACAGGTACCTTATTTATTGATTTCATTTTTTAAATTTTTTTTGTTACAGATACAGACAAAAGTATTTACTTAAAAGCAGAGATTATCTAAAAAATCACATTAGCAGCCAACTGGACTTTTCTGCTCACCAAGTGGCTGCATTAGTATTACACATATTGGTGTTGGGTTTGTGGCTGTGTCGGGTGTTGGTGAGAAGCCAAAAATCTACCCCTGGAATTTCAAGGGGTGCAGAGTAGACTGAAACCAATCTTAAAGTGGTTTTCCACTTTTTGCAAACAAATTACTGTTCACATCAGTAGTATTCAAATCACATAACATTCTAAAATCATTGAAGCGTCAGGACATTCCATCCTTTATGTCTGAAGAGATTTGCATGAATACGGCCTCTTTGCCTCTTTGACTTTATTTGCCCCTGTTGCTTTTCCTGCCCTGATGCCATAATTCTCTGCCTGTGACTTCAGAATCATTTACACGGCAACAGGTTGTGGCATCAAACTGCTGAAGTAATAGCCAAGTAGAGGAATACCCTGTGGTGAAAATTGTTATTGAAGGCCAAATGGTCTGTAGTTTATGCATCCTGAAGATGACAGAGTATGCTCAAGCTCCATTGGCATTTCCTGACAAAGAGGGTCCTCAGCCTCTGCAAGCGGACATTATGGGTGGAACCAGAGGTAGGACATAAGTCAACACCATGGGTCAGATCAGATAACTTCAAAACACATCCATAATTTGTGTCAGAGGGACCCCTTTGGATCACCAAAAAAGAATAGCTGTCTAGCAGGGGACAGGGAGTGAGAGAGGGGAGCAGAATTGAGGCATTAGGCTGCTCATTCCTTCAGGGAGTACAGAACTTGAGGCAGGTGGTATTGAAGTTGTCAGATTATCTTTTGGGGATGTTAAAAGAGAGAAATGGTCTATTTTGGGTAAGAAGTTGTCACCCAGTTCCTATTTGGCTAATATAACATTTTTGCCTCTAAGTTTCTAGAATGCATCAGTCTATATTTACATACTTGCGTTTACTGTTCAAACCCTTTAATTTCATATGTTTATCCTAACTGCACTGTTTAATCTTGATTACTTTGGAATATACCTTGTAAATAACCAGTGACTATTAGGATAAAGATACAAGTGACTGGTGGTCTATTGTCACAGCGGGAAGAAAATAGGGAGGCATACCAAACTACCCTAAGGGAAGCAGGGAAGGCAGTAAGGCAGGCAAAGTCCCAAACTGAGGAAACATTAGCATGAACAGTAAAAGAAGGTAACAAGACTTTCTATAGATACATTAGTGAAAGGATAAAGTCCAGATGGGGTATTGCTAAGCTCAATGGAGAAAAGGGGGCATGTGAGGAGGAGGACCCTGTAAAAGCATCTATCCTAAATAGATACTTTTGCTCAGTATTTACTGAAGAGAAGGAAGGGCAGGGCCCAAAGCTCAGCACCATGGACACAGCGGGGAGGGAGGTGAGCACTACTCCCTTCACAAAAAAAAGGGCCCTACAAGAGCTCGTTAAGCTCAGGGTGGATAAGGCAATGGGACCTAATGGCATACATCCCAGGGTACTTAAGGAGCTAAGGGTGAACTAGCAGAGCCATTAGCAGAACTGTTTAATGAGTCTCTGAGCACAGGAGAGGTCCCAGAAGACTGGAGAAGGGCTCATGTGATCCCGCTCCACAAGAGTGGTAGCAGAGGAGGCAGGAAACTACAGACCAGTCAGTCTTACCTCAGTAGTGGGCAAGATTATGGAGGCACTTCTTAAGGAAAGGATAGTGCAACACCTGGAATCCATAGGGGCACAGGATACAAGACAGCATGGGTTTATAAAAGGAAGGTCCTGTCAAACTAATCTCATAGATTTCTTTGACTGGGTAACCAGAGTGGTGGACCAAGGGGGTGCAGTTGATGTCACCTACCTTGACTTCAGCAAAGCTTTTGACACTGTTCCACATAGAAGATTGATAAATAAGCTGGGTAGGCTCGGGGTGGGTCAGAAGTTACATAGAACATAGAAGTTGACGACAGATAAGGACCGAAAGGCCCATCCAGTCTGCCCATTTCTTTTTCTACCTTATAAATGTGCCATCAGCCTTTGCTCTGTCAGTGGCCTATCTATTCATAGTCATTTGTATTGCTCCCTGGGTAGCAAACTGGTTGACGGTCAGAAAACAGAGAGTGGTGGTAAATGGTATACAGTCAGAAGAGATGCAAGTCACAAGTGGGGTACCTCAGGGATCAGTTCTGGGGCAAGTCCTCTTCAATATCTTCATTAGTGACCTTGCAGATGGACTAGAGGGTAAGGCTTGTCTGTTTGCAGATGACACCAAGATCTGCAACAGAGTAGATGATCCAGATGGGGTGGGCAGAATGAGAAGAGATCTGGATAAACTAGCAAAATGGTCAGAAGAGTGGCAACTGGGATTTAATGCAAAGAAGTGCAAGATCATGCACATAGGGAAGAGAAACCCTGAAGCCACCTATAGGCTGGGAGGGGAGTTGCTGGCAGTCACAAAGAAAGAAAGAGACTTGGGCATCATCATCACTGATGACCTGAAATCATCCAAGCAGACCTCTAAAGCAGTAGGTAAGGCTAGGGGGATGTTAGGGTGTATTAGTAGGGGTATCATAAGTCGTAAAAGGGAGGTAATAATCCCTCTTTACAAGACACTTGTTAAGCCCCATCTGGAGTACTGCGTGCAGTACTGGAGGCCACACCTTCACAAGGACATTAATCAAATTGAGGCAGTCCAGAGAAGGGCAACCAAAATGGTGCAGGGACTGCATCAGAAGACATATGAGGACAGATTAATGGAGCTCAATATGTATACCCTTGAGCAAAGGAGGGAGAGAGGTGATATGATCGAGACATTCAAACACCTTAAGGGCATTAACAAGGTGGAAGAGTCTAACATGTTTACATATAAGAAAAATAGCAGGACAAGAGGACACAGCATAGATTAGAGGGAGGTCAATTAAGGGGGAATGTGAGGAAATTATTTTTCACAGAAAGGGTGGTGGGTGCATGGAATGGCCTAACTCAGGAAATGGTGGCTATGAATACAGTGCAGGGCTTCAAACAGGCATGGGATAGGCATAAGGGAGCAATACAGATGAGTATGAATAGATAGGCCACTGACAGAGCAAAGGCCGATGGCACATTTATAAGGTAGAAAAAGAAATGGGCAGAGTGGATGGGCCTTGCGGTCCTTATCTGCCGTCAACTTCTATGTTTCTATGTTATTGTTTAAAGGATATTTTACAGGTCTCAGAGGTATACACCCAGTTGAAGAGACATGCAGTCATAGCTAATCAGGACTGAAGCTGTGTTTGCATGGTCACTTTTGCACTGGAGTAACCTGTGCGCTCGGGATGCTCCAGCGTAAATGTGCTGTGTGGACACATACCCAATCAGGGTAAGCTGCTCACTAAGATGTTCCCAGATTCTTTGTCAAGCTAGGACCACCAAGAGGAGTGAGTGGCTTACAGTGGCTTAAGTGGCAGTGTGGACTGCCTATGCCACAGCAACCAACAGAAGTCTGGCTCTCCATGATGCACAGCCCCTCACCAGCACAGACTGCAGCTGTGCAGAGCGGGGCCATGTGGAAAGACAGATTGCATGTGACAAGTGGTCAGAACTGCGCTGCTACAGTTTGTATTTCCCAGTGCTACCGCCGTGCAAACACAGTTTAAGTAATCCTTACTAATACTGGGAAGTGACAATGTAAACAGTGATACTGGAAAGAGTTGAAAACATGACCACACTTCACCTGAGGTTCAAGCCCCTCTCTGGTCACTGTCCAGGTGGAAGTAAAGGATCCCATGGCACTTATCAAAGAAAAGTAAGGGAGTTGCCCCGGTGTCATGGCCAACGTTCCCCCATCAGTGCAACAGGTCCATGTAACACCTCCCCCCAGGATGCACCTGGAAATAAACTATCACAGCTTAGTGTGCCTTTTCTGGGCAAAAATGCAAATAAATAAAAATAACAATTCCAATATTCTGGCTATACCCCTGCCACTGAATGACCTCTTAACATCTTGGTAGCCAAATGTTCAGAAGCTGACAAAATGTGGGAAACTGATGCAAGATGCAAGCTGAGGACACTAGAGATTTTTTGCTTCAATGTTTGCTATTACTAGATTATCAAAGATTAATATGCATCTCCATTTTAAAGTCTCACTGTAGAATGTGGGACAGCATCATCTTCATAGAACACAGAGTTTTTTGAAATGTAAAATAAGGAATGCCTGTCCTGATGAGGGACAGTGGAGACCTGTGAGACTAATACCATCAACATGTATGAAAAAAACAGAAAGTATAAACAGTGTACTCACTGATTGAAGCCGGTCAGTCAGTTCCCGTCTCCTGTTACGGCACTTGGCAGCTGCCAGCTTATTCCTCTCCCTCCGTACCCTTCTCTTCTCCTCCTCTTCAGGGGTCAGCTGCATTAGCCAGACAGCAACAGTTACTAAGCAGTACAATGATTCTGGAGACCCTTGTGTCCTAAAGGAGGTGACTTTCTAACACAGTGTGACATCTGCACATTATTTTCCCCCCTCCAACCTCTGAGAAAGCCATAAATGACAATGACTTTAAAACATAGCGGCATCAACTAAAAGTGCAGACAAGGCAGCATCATTATCCTCTGAGAAGTCTTGTTATGTGTCATTTACAAAGGGGGCCTCTGCAGGCCACCAAAACACATTCTTCAGACACTGGTCTCTCTGACAAGCTTTGACAAAGAAACAAAGCTGCTATAAATATGTTTGAGAGCTCAAGGTATGAACTCCAGAGTTTGCTCTTAGTTTCTAAGTAAGCATTAAGGCACAAGAAAGGATGGTTCTACTGTGGAATGAATGCATTGTTGGGGGGTTGGGGCACGAGACCACGGGCCAGCTGCCTACAACCACCCAGCCACACATTCATTCCACAGTAGAACCATCCTTTTAAGTGGCTTAATGCACTTGTAACATGGTTTAATATTGGAAGACTTCATAAATAGAAAACATGTATTATTTACTGTAACTGCCAAAAAATACACTGAAACAGTTATTGTAATCGTTATCTTTATGACTGCATTAATAGTTGAGATTGTGCTAAACTGAACCTTACTCATCTATATTGTAGGTACATCGATGTATTAGTTTATGGTATTATTTAAAGGCTATGCTCTTATCACTGTAGAATATATTTTAAGATTTTTTTTAGCAGTTACAGGTACTTTGCAGTGCTATATGAAGAATCTGTTTTTTCATTCTCTAGTACTATCACAATGCATGTAGGGATTGAAAACATCCTATTGCATTATTATTATGCATGTTATACTGGGCATGTACACTGAACAGCAATGAAAACATTTCTTAAAAAAGTAGAACAACAATGGAGAAATTATCTGTTTCTAATGGGTAACAAATACAACGATTCACATTTTTGACATGCACCTTCAGGACGCTTCTGTTATACATTGCTTTCAATAACAAAGTTCTACCTCGATAGTCAGAGATCCACGGGGCTAGTGGGTGGGAAACAAAATGTGTTTTGCTTTTATACTACTCAGTGGCGAGTTTGCAGTGGTTGTCAAAGGTATTACAGGATGAAGAGGGCATTACTAGGGAATTAATGCATGGCTTCTCGTTGGTCATCTGTTGCTGTTCCACCAATGTAAAGTGGTTATTTTAGTCTAATATTTATGGCCATGTTACAAATGAAAGTCTTCTCCATTCTGCCTTTCACTGAGAACTACCCCCTCCAAAAAAGCACAAGAACTTTATTTGAGAACAGTCTGAGAAAAACCTCACAGAGACTGATATACCTGTAAATCATTTTCAGGGTCTGGCCCAGTGGCACATGGCACATTGAAGCAACCTGGGTTCAGTGTACAAACCAGCCCATCTGCTAAGGGTCAGGTATTGCAGTGGAGGCAGAATTCTTGGATCTCAGGAAGAAGGGTCAAGATGCTGTGCTCTACTAGCACCAGCTATAAAGGATTAGGTGAGGCACTGGGCATCACACAACTCAGTGCCCCCCTCATGAGAGTATATGTGGAGCTGTTTCAGCATGCGCATGGTACAAAAACAAAAGAGGGGGCCAAGAAGGATGCTGCCTACATTGATGATTCACTGCCAAGCTTGCCTCCACATCCACAGCCCCAAAATGAGCAAAGCTCCTCCCAGCATGGAGAGCAACATGAGTAAGCCCAGAGATCTCCATCCCTCCTCTAGAGCCCACAGAGAAGCTTTCCATATGTGGTGCCCTCTGGCGGTAGTCTGGTCAGAGCTGGGGAAGCATCCTGTGAGGTCAGTGGGAAGGGTGGCATGGCAGGCTAAGACCAAGCACAGAGATGGTAAGTAGACTAGCACTTGGATGCAAAAAAAAGTTTAAAACAAAATTTTTCAGTGCGGATTTGCAGGGAGACAGAGAGAGAGAGAGAGAGTTACCACAAGACATGCACACCACAGGATTGCCAGGGAGCTGATATCAGAAAATGACAACCCTGAAATTTAAATGCCATGCCTCATTTATTTGGAAAGTAGAATGGGGCTAACAACACTAACTGCATGGCTCTTTAACCCCCCAAAACGGAAAGCTTGAAATGTAACCCATTCATTTGAATGGTCAGTCAGCACACTTCAGATTCATTACATAGGATTACATTATATTCAAACTGGTCCTGCTATATTCATGCAGGTTTGAACACAGTTTTGGTGGGGGGGGGGGCATCATTTGCCTGCTTGCACAAATGATGGAGGGTTCATCCTGATCACGTGTCACTTATTTTATTATTTATTGATTTAAAAGTTTAACCAGGAAATAACACACTGAGCTTATAACAGTTCATTTCCAGATGTGTCCTGGGGGAAATGGAGGAAGTAGTTCACTAAGCAATATAAATTACTAAAACTACAAGAAGTCAAATACAACGATATGGAAAGATAAGCAGAATCATAAATATTAGAGGCAATTTAGTAATGAATGCAATTAGAAAATTTAACAATCACCTATAATGTATGTAAAGAAAGGGAAAAGGTAGTGAAACAGCATGAAAAGGGCAAATCTAGAGCAAGGGCATAAGATTACCAGTACCAGATAATGAGGGAGTAAAAGAAGAAGGGGCCATAGGCAGTTGCAGGAAGGACAACAAAAGTCATAAATAAGAGACTTTAGGGAGAGGAGGCAGAATGAATAGAAAGGGAAATTGGGGACCAACGTTTAGGAAGGCAGTAAGAAAAAGCAGACTGGCCAACAGTAGATTTTCTAGAAGGAAGAAAGAGAGAGAGAGAAAGAGAGAGAGGGAATGGGAAGTAGTGTTACAGACTGGGTAGGAGGAAGGAGGAGGAGTGGATAGGATGGACCTGAGGTAAGAGGAAAGGGTGCTGAACCAGAATTTGGATAAAAAAAAAGAGACACAATGGGAATCGTGCCTAGCATCGGGGAGACTGAGTAAAGAGAGCAGTGGTGAGTAGAGGTGAGCAATCTAAAACAAAATGATAGAAACAATGAAAAAGAGGATCAAGTCTGGTAAGGGAGGATTTAGGGGCACTACTGTAGACTAAGTCACCATAGTCAAAGATCAGAAGGCTCATTTTTAATACAATTTGTTTGCAAGCAGGAAGCAGAATACTCACTTTATTCCTATACAAAGCACCTAGTTTGGGGTGAAGCTTACAGTGAATTGCATCAATATGCACTGATAAAATCAAGAAACTGGTCAAGGCAGATCCCGAGGTACTTGAAGGAGAAAGAATTTTCAATCTTAGCACCATCAAGGGTATTAAATATTGGCAGAGAAGTAAGTCTGGCAAGCCTCTGACAGATGCCAAAAGTCATTGAGACTGTTTTTTGTTGTTGTTGCATTAAGGGACAATTGGTTAGACTTGAGCCAGTGCTGAATGTTGTCAAAAATCCAACTGCAGCCGGGAAGTAAGGATGCAGGAAAAGGAGCCAGATGCAAACACAACTGTTATCAGTGTACATACGAATGGATGCAGATGAACAGACAGAGGATATGTTCTTAAGGAACATGGAAAAGAGAATAAGACCCAGGACAGACCCTTGAGGGACACCTGAGCTAATGGGAAGTGAAGATGAAATGGATTTTCCTGCCTGGACAGCCTGAGATCTGCCTTCAATGTAAGAACAAAACCAACTTACATAAGAGTCAGGGAGGCCCACAGCATTACGTTTGTCTGGAAGGAGGGGATGTGCCACGGTGTCAAAAGCTTTAGCAAGATCAACAAAGATGGCAGAAGTTATCAGACCTTGATCCATACCTGTAAGTATGGAGTCAGTGAGCTGAAGGAGGGAGGTGGAAGTGGATTGAGATTTCCTAAAATTAGACTGGAAGAATGAAAAAGGAGGAGTTATCAAGAAAGGAAGTGAGTAGAGATAAAACAATACTTCCTGTAACTTGGCCAAGGTAGGAAGGAGAGATATTGAATGGAAGTTACCAGGAGAAGTGGGATCACCACTTTTGTGTATAGGTATGACAATAGGCTGTTTCCAAACATCAGAAACAGTAGCAGAAGAGAAGGAAAGATTTAGAAGTAAAGTAATGGGTAGAGCAATGGCAGGTGCTGAGAGAAGTTTTGGGTCAAGGCCATCAGGACTACTTCCCTTTAATGGATTAATGGCAAGTAGAGCCTTTAGGGAACCAGGGTTGGGGGTAACAGGAGAGAAAGAAAACAAAAGAGGAGGGGAAGGCAGAGAGTGGAAAGGGAGGGGGTGGAGGAGGAAGGAATAAGAGAAAGGGCACAGATAATAAAGTAGGAATTAAAAGACTTGGCAATAACAGAAGGGCCAGACATAAGGGAATCACCAACCTTAAGAGTGGGAGGGGGAGACTGGGCCTGAGTGGAGAAAAGGGAATGGATAACCTTCCAAAATTTGGAAGGGTTATTAATGTTATTTTGGAGCATGGAACCAAAGTACTTACACTTTGCGAATTTGATGGCTTTGGTATAGGCATTGCAAGGGCATCTCTAGTTGGCCAAAGAAGACTGGAAGCCAGTGATTTTAAAAGTACACCAGGCAACGTCTCAGGAGTGGAGACAAGTAAGCACCTCAGCTGATATCCAGGGAAGATGTGAGCCCTGCACTCTGTTTTTTCTCAGTAGTGCATGGCTAGCTCATACAGCCAAGAATTTAGACTGAAAGTAATGTAGGTCAGAATTTATATTACTGGCTGCAGAGATGGGGGAACCAATCAATAGACCAAAGATCAGTTAGGAGAGAGAGGCCAAGTCAAGTGACTTAAAAGACCTGATAAACATGAGTTTGGAGGGCTTTAAGACAATGTAGGTTGCGCACATAGTAAACCATATGATGATCGGAGTGCATCAGGAAGGATACCTGCATCCACAACATGGTGGGGATGGGAAGTGAGGACCCAGTCTAGCAGAGAAGGTTTACAGATGTGAAATTTAAATGACTGTTTAGAAATTAATTGGTTAGCTGTAGTAACTTTATATTTTGAGAAAACTGATTTGCATTAGGGGAGAGCCAATTTAAATTAAAGTCACCAAGTAATTCACCACTCAAGGAGTTAGAACAAAGATGAACTATATCCTGGAGTTGCATAAAAACA
Source organism: Neoceratodus forsteri (assembly GCA_016271365.2). NCBI lineage: Eukaryota > Metazoa > Chordata > Ceratodontiformes > Ceratodontidae > Neoceratodus > Neoceratodus forsteri. Next base: position 445,759,755 of record CM057450.1, read on the forward strand.
TGAATTGTAAATGCTGCTGAGCTACCAAAAACATGCTGTGATTAAGTTGTATTAATTTGCGTGCCATTATTGTATTATTTTTGTACTATTTGTATGTTTGTAATCAGTATTTTAAGATGTGAAACCACTTTTTGTGGCTTGGGACCCCATTGTAAATGAGCCTTGGCTCAACTGAGCCATCCTTTTTTCTGGAACCACAGAATAAACTATTTTACTTCTTACTTACAAATAAAGGAAAGAAGCTCAGTAACTGAAGCAGAGGATACACCAAGGCAGTAGTAAACACCAACAATAAGGATGAGACTAGAGAAGGGAAGGGGAAGGAGAGTTTAAGGAGGATCATCTCATGGGAAGAGGAGGAGGAGGAGACAGCAAGAACAGTCGTACATTGGAACCTAGTGGATATGTAAACTGCAACACCAGCACCCCTTTTAGAGCAATCTTGCCTGACTAGGGTGCAGCCAGGTATAGTTACAGCTGAATTCTGGACCTTAGAGGAAAGCCAGGTTTTGGATATAACTAGAATATCCAGCCAAAGATGAAGCTTGATAGGTGGTAACCGGCCAACGAGACACCCTCAATCCTTTGGGAAGATGCAATGGAGATGGTGTAATGGGGCCAGAATTTGTTTCAGTGTCACCTGCTAACAAAATTAGTAGGCCGACAATGAGTTTAAAAGCACAACGATTCTGCTTGGATTCGGGGGGAGGATGAAAATGAGGAGGAATAGGAAGAGAATAGGGATAGAAGGTGCCAAAGAGTTTCAAGATGAAGCCAAGGAGTGGGAAGAAATTGACACAATGGTCGCCAATGGGAGTGGGGGAGAGAAGGAATAGAGGAGGAGTGGAGGGTAGGTGAAGAGGATAGGGAAAAAATGAGAAAGTAGATAGAGGAATAAACAGCAGGTTCCAGAAGGGTGAAGAAAAGAATATAGGGAGAGAGATAAACAAGAGACATGAGTAGCATAGTGACGATAAAATGGAGGTAAAGAATTAAAAGTTAGAGAAATTAGTACAGTAGCAAGAATATGAGTGAGGTAAGAAGTTTATGTCTCAGAGAGGAAGGCAACACAGATGCAGCAAGGGCGATAAACAGAATAGGGAAATTAAACACAATGCACTCTAAATCTGTAGTAGAAACAGAATATCACAAATAAAACAAAAATCCTTTCCCCAAATGAAGCAACACAAGGGTAAACCACAGCGGTTAAGAATAAGAACAGCCAATAAATGCTATTGAAAGATAGTAGACTGAGGTGCTTGAAATGCACATCAAGACTCAATAACTTGCAAAACACCGCAGGAACTTTGCTAAACTATACTGAATGCACAAATGACACCTGCACACATATGTTTGAATGTGGTTAAAAAAAAAAAAAGGAGTCTTGCTGGGCACTGTTTAAACATTGTCAACAATAAGCTGGACATTTTAAGGAGAATGGTAGTGACCCTATAAATATTTTTTTCCTGTTGCAGCTTCATAAATTATGGTTTCAGTTCTGTTATTTTTTTCTTTCTTTACTGGCTTTTTAGTAAACTCAGTTGGCGTTTCTGTTTTGCACACTGATAATGGTTAGCATTTTAGAACAGATGTCGTATATGTCCCTTCGACACAAAGCTCGGTAGTAGAACACCGATGCATTTTGACAATATACTGTAAGAACGTGAAGAGTAGCTGAGACTCCAGGAGAACTTTGAAAAACAAAATAACAGGACACAGGCTTCTATTTCACATGAGCTGCGCATTTCTATTCCCCATTATTACTGAGGGCATATGCACTAAACCATGATCGTTGTTCCTTAAGAGCTCATTAGTAATAAATAAGAGGAGGAGGAATGTATAGAAGACACATGAAATACAAGCTGAATTATGTCTAGATACAGTACTATATTTTCCAAAGTTTTCCCAGCAGTATCAGCAGCTTTGTAACAAGGACATACACTACGTATATCACACATTTCTAAGGTTGTCCTAAACCCTTATGTATAAAAATCAACCATTTAATTTACTGGAAGGTCAGTAAAGATGGAACAATAACATGTATGGAAACCAGTTTTATAAACAGGGCTTCCTTATGTCATATACTTTTCATCGGTACTAGAAAACTGATATTCAGTTTCATATAATCAAAAAGTATATTTTGGAGATGTTATAATATATATAGAGAGAGAGAGTATGTAATAATAAACATATATATACATTCTTCTGCTGGCTTCTTCGTACGTTCATATATATACATATTACAACAGCCAATATCCAGATTTGTGCCTGCAACTCACCGTTTCATATATATACACACACATTTTTTACAGCAGCCAAGATCCAGTTTTGTGCCTGCAACTCACCGTTTCATCACGGGTTCTCCTTGGCCGAGCCCGGCTGGCTCGGATAGGCCCTCCTGCAGCTGCTGCTGCTGCTGCTGCTGTCGGTGCGCCACCGTAAGTGCTCATCCCCGGGGTTGAATAACTGGTCCCTGGAAGATCATAGGGGTCGAGGGCAGTAGCGTGGGACATGGACGGCCCTGGAGTCTGGGACTGTGCCACAGAGGATATGAGAGTTGGCTGCACCAGCCACTGCAGATCCTGACTCGTCGTTATGGCAGTGACAGTCGGCACAAAGGAACCCGGCATTTCACCAACACCTGCACACTCCTAAGAAATAATGAAATAAAAGTTTACTTTCTGAAAGACAGACAAGTCATGACCATTTATTTAGAAATCAGGTCAGATGCGGCCAGTAGAGAGTTGGAAAGATAGATAGATATAGATTTTAATTTTTGTGATCAAGAATGGCACACTAAGCTGTGACAGTTTGTTTCCAGGCGCATCCCGGGAAGTACAATACATGGACCAGTTTAACGTTGACACCAGGAAAACTCCCCCCTCTTTAACTTCCACAGACTGGCCAGACAGGGGCAGAAAGTTTAACGTCTCATTTGAAGGGTGGCACCACAGTGCAAAACACACGCACGCACACACACACACACACCACTACATTGTCGCTTATGGGTATTACCCCAACTACATGGTATGGGGCTAGAACCCATGCCTTTCCAATCTTCTGGCCCGAGAAGCGAGCATGCTGCCTACTGGTAGGTAGGTAGGTAGAGACACACAGATATTTGATTAAAAAATCACGGACTACTGATCAACTGGCCTGAAGCATATGTCAGTAGGCACAAAACTGAAGTAATGGTCCAACTGATTTGTGCATCGCAGAGTGTTCTACCTGGCCTGAAAACAGCAATGAACTTTCACCATAAAACAACCCCTCCAAAATCCATCTTATCTGGGCAGCAAAGAATCAAGCAGTCAATACATGTGAAGACGTCAGACAGTAATGCATATTTGGTTAAAAAAACTTTTTAAATTAAACATATAAGGTTTTTATAGCTGTTTGAATTACCCTTCCTGTCATTAAACCCAGTTTCACTCATACCGCTTTCACACAGCAATATTTTGCACTTTTAAAGCACAGTCACTGGGCTTTGTAGTCACACTTCAACACAACTGATTGAACACAAAGCCAATCGGGTAGCATTAGCAAATTTAAACTATAACGGCAATACTATCTCCTGAGGTCACTTAGCTGCAAAATAATATTTATTGCAACTCACACTCCGTGTATTAAGCACTATCATATGTAAAAATGGTATATGTGTTTTCATTTTTAATACTGTCGTGAAGCAGACTGAACACATACTCATTGCGCTTTGTTTCTGTAGCAAAATCCCGTATCTTGCCCAACAAAAGCTTTCTCGTTGCCAACGTTTATCATCAGACCAAAGTTTAGAGGACTATCCTTTTCTCCTCCGTGAAGTTAAAAGCGTTTTTTTTTTTTTTTTTTGCTCTGGTTCCTGTTCTCCAGCTGTAGCGTACTGACAGAAACGTGACAACCAGAGGCGCTCAGCTGGGAAGTTACACTTTGTGTCCATCTGTTCTGGAATAACCAGCAGGGGTTAAAAGAGGACAGCACGAGAATACAAACTATTTTTTCCCTTTCCCTCGAAAGGAAGCAGAGCAGGAAAGCCATGGTACTGCATGTTCTAGATATTTTAAGAGGAATTCCACCTTCATGTGTTTATTACCAGCCCTTAGTACCAAGGGAATATTACAAATCCTAAAAACAATGTCTGCCTGCCACTCCTGCCAGATATGTTCTTTTATGTTCACCCATTTTAAAAAAAAACATGAAGTTAAAAAAAAAGTATATTAGCAGCAGAGAAATGTTTTGTTGGAACTGGTGCTGTTGTGTTTAAGAGTTGACTAATGTCAGCCCAATTCTATTTTATACAAAGAAAGAAGTCAGCATGCTGGTAGGTAAACTCAGACATGCACATTAGCTAATTTGCAGTCCCTGTCCTAATTTTATCCAGTGGAGGATCTCCGGGACCCATGTACAGAATGTATGGACAGGACTGTCATATTTGGTTTGGATGCTAAAGGTGACAACCCAATCTGGACAATAAAATCAAGCCTGCAGCTACTTAGTCTCCCATTTACCTTAAGGGTAAATTAAACATATTTCCTTGTGTATGTCAGCCAATGTTATTATTATGATTATTCCAGTTTGTATCATACAGATGGTGGATGAACCCATGAGATGCAATATCTTGTCTTTAAGGGGTCTCTTGGAATAAGTAGGTTACCTACTGCTTATCTTGTAGTGCAACAGTGAGATTCACTGTTATAAGTTACAGTAACACTTAGGTATTCAGTACTAATGGAGATAAAACTCATCATTGCCTTGATAAAAAGTAGGTGCCCTTAGTAACAGTTATGGGTGAGAATGGAGAGCATTTGATTTGTGTTTGTGTGGTTCTAAAGGCCTTGAGTTAGAGGAGCAAGGGTGGTAACTATTTGGGGGAGCTACAGAATGGTAGGTTAGTGATATATTTTTTTTGGGGGGCAGATACAGGGCTTCTTAAGTTGCCACAACAGTAGTCAGAAAGATGGAAATGTTTCTATCAGGTTAGTTCAATGATTTAACGGTTTGTGCGTCAAGAAATAGCTCTAACATTATGAGGAACATCTGTAAAACGTCTTAGAGAAAGGGTATATTTGAGTGTGAAAAACACAGCATTATGCGAAATTCATAGCTATTCTGAGCATACATCTCAACCTTTTGCCCCATTAATCAGGGACCCATCTCAAAAATTGGTAGCATTCACTCGGAAAGCTGACAGAATAAGAGGATTAATGCAAGATGCATTTTGTGAAGACGAAGTCTGTAACTTAATGTTTGAGATTATGTTGTGCCTACAGTCTCCACTGTTCAGTCACAAAACACAACTTTACGAGGGACATAATCATTTTGAGGCAAAAACAGTGACAGTCAGTTGAGAGGTATGAGCCCGAATCCTAGAGCAGCACCACTCTGCGGCGACCGTACCAATAGTGCACAAGCCAGTTGCTCCGCTCAAGCACCGTGTGGATAACGGAGGTGAAGCGAGGCTCACGTGCCTGCAATGACTTCACCGTACAACCAAGTTACAGGCTCCTAGCAACGCGCCGGAGCATTCCAAAATAAAGCGCCAAGGGAAACACGTCACGGCGCGAGGGGCGGGCAGAGTTTACGTTGTACGTACTGAACGTCATGCGGAGCATTCCTATACGTCAGCCGTTACGCACGGAACCCACGTACCCTGAGAGGAAAGCTCGGTTCTGTGCTGAGAAGGGGAACGCAGAGTCCTATTGTTTTACTCAAATAATGAACTGAGATGGAAACTGTGAGTTCAATTCCGCCGAAACCCAGTTCACTGTCTGATTCGGTTTAACTCCCTTGGTACCTGTGAGCCGACAACGGATTGACCTGCTGGATTTTTATACCCATCACTTTTTGCAAGTCAGCCACAAGTTTGCAGACATTCCCCCAGGTTCACACTTTTCACCATACCTTTCAAGTGTCCCTCATTACGAGGGGAGTAAGGGACCAAGAGCACATTTTTCAGGAGCAGGCAGGTTTGGTATACTGATGAGAGAATGGGATTCCCTCTCTATGATTTAATGACACAGTTATTAAAAGCCGAACTGGGATCAGAAAATATATTTTGTGTCACTTACTTGAGGAGCCACTGTGGTGGCAGGGCTGCTGAATGAATCCACGGAGGAGAGGTATTCGCCCGAAGGGGACGAGCTGCATCGGGACGCCGTGTCGTAGTCACCGCCGCCGCCGGGAAACCCTTGATACATCTCCAGGGAGAAGGGGAATCGGGTTCGGGGACGCCTCGAAGCCACGCTCTGAATTAGAAAAGAAAAACAAAAGTTTGAAATTCTGTTCTTTACTGTGGTGTCTTCTTTGGAGGAAATCTGGAAACTGCAGTGATGGAGGGATCAATTTCTTGTAAAAGCTCTTGATGTGCCAGATCATATAACTAATATTCAATATTTGTGTATGATGTCTTGGGGAAGTCACACGTCCTTGTCTCCGGTCTTTGCAGCAATCGGAGCACAGTGACACCAATCAAAGTTGACGTGCACAATACTTAGATCCAAGGTATCACCTGAATAGCAACATACACGGTTTGTCTGCAAATATATATGTTGCCAACATATCTGTTTTCTTGCAATTAGTTCTCTTCCTTCATTTGCTACGACCCCCACGAAACTTCAATAGCTCCCGTGATTCATACAAGGCCAACATCAAAGCAGAAAGTAAACGACCAACAAAACAATAAAATTGCAGGTTTAAGTACCTGTTTTGTCTCTTCTTGCAAAATCTTCCAATATCAAAACAGGTTGTGCAATCACTTTTGAATGAAGTGCAATGGCAAACAGTTTCTGTTTTTTTATTTGTTCCACTTCTGGTCTTTTGAGGTAGTTTTCCTCGATGTGAACAAAAATCGTTTGCAAAATATGAAAAATAACCCTCGGCTTGTAGCAATATATTTCTGATATCAAAGCTGAAAGTGTGAGAAAGCAGCTCCTCTCTGCATCTGTGCGCGAAATCTTATGAATGAAAGGCAGGGCTGCCCTTCGTATTTATATAGGAGATTCCCTCGCGTTGACGTCACGCGCTCATTGAAGAGAAGAGAGCGGCATTTCGCCGGCAAAGCGAGCCCCTAGGAAACCCGCTTTGCGAGCCACGCTCAGTCCCGGACCCCCAGAACCTCACAGAGCCCCGTCCTCACCCTTGACCGTGCTCATCTAGAGCCGGACCGAATCTGCGAACCGGGCCGCGAGCATGCCAGATGGCTCCTTGGGCCCCGGTGGTGGCAGGGTGTCCCGCTTGGCCCCGCCCCTCCAGCTGGAGTTCCTGTGACGCAGATAGCCATATAAGGTGTCGTCTTCTCTGTGTTTGTTTGGTATCCTAGGACCGACGTCAGAGGGAATCCCTCTCCCACAGCCACTGCAGAAGCGATAGGTTTTTTTTTTTATTAATAGAAACTTTTACTATGCACGAGGTAAAAAAATAAGCGAAATCAGACACATTTCTCATCAGTGGTTTATTTACACTCTTACTTGTTATAGGAAAAAAGTATGAGCGGACCGTCTGTGAAAAAAAAGGGAAAGAATATAAACATTTATAAGAAATGTTTACCCATATTCTTTTGCAAAATATTAAGCTGTTATAATAACAATCGAGGTAGTAAATATGAGCTGTTTTATCAGTATCTCAGATCGACCTGTACTGGAACAAATAAGGCAGTTCAGGGAATCCAAAGAGCGAAAAATAATGTTCTGAAGGAAGATGTTTTGGGGAAGCTGTTAACTGTTTCGGTACCATGTTGTCATACCTCTCAACTGTACCACACTAGGAGGACCCTTCCTCATTTTACTTCACAAAAACTCCATGTTCCACATTGTGAGGACTTGTTCACATTCAAAGTCAACATATTTAAGCAAAAATCCATAGTAAATGATGCAAAAATATATATTATTCAATTAAAACAGACTTTCTGAACATAACATGTAAAAACTGTAAAAATTGTCTTTTCTCCTGTTTTTGTACCTGAATGTATTCCTCTGAACCAATTACTGTATCAGTGTTGTACCCTTTTGTACTCTCCGGTGGTTCCTGAAAATAGGCATAAAACTTGTCTAGTGTACTTACCCGTTAAACAAAACTAAATAAATAAATAAATGCAACATATTAACTGTGTTTTGAGCTTCTCGGGTAAAGATTTGATTAAGTGTTCCACATTTTGCCCATTTGTTCCACATTTTGACAGGCAATGTTCCGCATTTGAGGGACAAAAGGTTGAGAAGTATGCATGTTGTTGTAACAGCAACCAAAAAAAAAACGCTGTTTGAGTTTTTTTAGTTCTGTTTTTTTTTTTATAACCTTTCTGTTTTGCTTAGCCCCTTATTACAGCCAGCCCCCTTCCCACAAGCACAGTTGCCTCAGAAAATAAGAATGCCAGCCACTAGCAGGGATGGTGGCAAATGCTTTCTAATAGGGCTGTGCAAAACAAATATTATTTGGGACAAATACACACAAATATTGCATTTTTTACAAATACAAATATCAGTCTTAAATATTTGTATTTGTGTTAACTCACTTAAAGTAGTGTTAGACCTTGGTTTAGGCCGACATGAAACTACAGACCTATATCCATTCTACACCCCCCCCCCCCGCCAAAGCACTTGAAAAAATGGTCTCAGAGCAGCTTACAGAGCATCTTGATAAATACATCCTACTTTGCCCACAGCAGCATGGATTCTGAAAAAAGCACTCCACACTTACCGCCCTTGTTGATTACTCATCCCAGCTTTATGATGGTTGGTATAATGGAGAGGCAATAGGCTCGGTTTTCATTGACCTTACGAAGGCCTTTGACTCTGCTAACCACAAACTACTCCAAACTTCCTCCTTTCAACATGCCTATCCCCAGATGTGGTACTGTGGTTTGAAAGCTACCTTACAAACAGAGCACAAGGAGTCAGATTTGAGACACCCTATCATCAACTAAGGAAGTGTCCCTCTGGGTCCCACAAGGCTTTATTCTCAGCCCATTGCTTTTCAGCCTCTTCATCAACTCCGCACTGTCTGCATGTACAGCTCGCACTGTTCTCTATGCTAATGATGCAGTGATATCTGTTGCTGGCCAAGATCACAACTCCATCACAACCAAACTCCAAGACCACTTCCACAAGCTTGAATCCTGCTTTGCAGAAAACAACCTACTGCTAAACCATCAAAAAACTAAGAGTCTACCCTTCTCTACATCCCAAAGCAAAAGGAAATACCAGCCTTTGCTCATTCAGAACCACAAGAGTGAAACACTGGAACAAGTAACAAAGTTCAAATACCTGGGCATCACCTTTGATGACACATTATCATTCTCTGGCCATATAGACTCAGTTGTCAAGTCAATCGAATACAAAACCTGGGGTCCTCTAATGCCACAAGCACTCATTGACACCTGAAGCTCTGAAACTTGCCATCAGTAGCTCAGTACTCTCCACCATAGATTATGGGCTGCCTAGCTGTGGGGCAGGCACTAAAACTGCCCTAAGCAGGTCAACACACTACTAAATAAGGACTGACATCTGTCAATAGGGGCTGCTCAGGACACCTGCACACTGTACAATGAAATTGGTGGCTCCCTGCATCTCAAAGCACAATACCAAACCTGCCTACTCCTGAAAAAGTGCTTTTGGGCCCCCCACACTGGACTGCCTCTTCATGCAGGCAGTTCCCACAAATCAACTAGAAGCATGGCTACAGACAAGGGTGATCCTTCAAAAGAAAATGAAGCTCCCAGAACTCCATCCTGTACCAAGGACCAAAATGGTATAATCAGCTACCTGCTAACCTCACAGAATCAACCAAAATTAGCACCTTCAAATCTGGGCTTAGATCCCTTCTTGACACAAAAGAACTGTGCTTGCTTGCACTAATGTGGCAGGATTCCAGCCACCAACCCCCTCCTTTTCTCCTCCCATTTCTTTCTTGTCCATTCAATCCCCTCCCCAAATGAAGCCGCGTGGTTGACAAACCACCTCTTCTATGACAACGCCCACCTGGCTGACCTCTACCCTCCCTCCCTCTTTCCACCTAGTCTGACAAGTGAGCTACAAGGCAGAACCCTATCTTATCCTAACCTCTTCTACCTGTAGTTGGAGGTACATAATTTCTTGATATTTGAATGCATGTGAAACTGTTTTCAGTTATCTGTAATCACTGTTATATTTGGAATGTTTGTACAATAACGACCTGGAACGTTTGAAAATGAGTCCTGGACTCAAAGGTATTAATCCTAAACTGAAATAAATAAAAATAAAATAAAACAGTTGTGATTGCTACTGTTCAATACATGGATGAATATTTTCTTGAGAAATCTGCACATTTTATTGAAACCTCTCAAACCCCTGGTCTATGTCATTAACAACAGAAACAAATACCAGAGACACAAATACAAATATCAGAAATCAGCCTCATGCACAGCCCTATTTTCTAGAGGTACTAAAACTAGGAGCACAGAAATGCAAAATGAACCCATGCCAATAAGAATAATTCACCAATTTCCCTTCACGTCACCTCAAGTTGATGTGTTACTTACACTAAATGCAACCAAATTCCAGGAATATATAAGGAGCTGCACATTTTAAAGTCATCATTCTTTTGTGTAATTTTTGCCAGAAATTGAGGTTAAAGAGGAGCAGTCAACACCAGGGGCCCCCAAACTCAGGAATGGGGCTGGTCCCAGTGTGCACTTTGTGTACAAACAACATTTTGGCTTACTGTAGTATAGTACAGTAGATTGTATCAGACTAATTTTGCATAGTTATAGGCCGACATCTTCTGTTATGAAAAATTCCAGAGTCCCCTGCAGATGTCATCAAAGCAGTAGGCAGCAGTGAGAAGATTCAGTAGCCTGCAGTGCATGCCAGAGTTTATATAAGCTCTGATCTTTGTTTGCTGGGCCTGCTGTCCTCCCTGGGCTAAGTACAATCATGGAGGACTGTACTTAGCCCCTGGAGGACTGTACTTAGCCATTGGAGAAATGCAGTCCCAGGAAATATCTAACCAGAGATTATGTAAGCAATAATACCAGATGATGGGTGGTACTGGAAAATACTGGACCAACCAGGGGCATAATGAGGCCCAAGGCTAGAGGCAGAGGGTCTTATAGCCCCTGGAAGGTCCGATATTTTCCAATACCACCCACCCTGGAGGGTATTATTGTGCTTAGAAAATGGCCCATGAGTAACATTTTTCATAAACTAAAATATTAACAAGAAGTCTAATGGGCTGTGCATGCTGGAAGTAGTCATCATGCAGCACCAGATGACAAAGTAGAAGAGGAGGAAATAGAGTCTGATGAGGGTAGTCGTGATGTTAATAGTCCAGTGCTTCATGTAGATGGGAAGTCAGAGTACCATAGTCCAAAATGCAAAAGCCCACATTTTCCACTTGCAGCTAGGGAAACTGAGGAGGAGCAGGAGGACACAGGATGATCCAACACATGAAACTGGATCCAAAAGCAAGGGAAGAGCCATGATCCACATCATCACAAGAGAAAAAAAGTGGTGAGAGATAAGACAAAAGAGGAGGAGGAGATATGTGTGTGTGTGTGTGTTTGTGTGTGTGTGTGTGTTTGATGGTGCAGAGGGTAGAGGTAGCAGCATGGGTGCAGTGCCTCTCCCAAAAGACAACAGCTAACAATCAGCTAATCAGGTGTTACTATATGTGAGAACATCATTGCTCATTCATTTTCAGCAGGAAACTGAAGAAAAAGGGCATCTCGCTCCGACACTGATTTTTCTTTTTTTGACCAGTTGAGATGGCTATTTTCTATCATTTGTATCTGGGGAAAAAGGAGGTTGGGTGCTAGAGGTTGATAGGGTGGATGTCATTGTGTTATATGACTCAGGTGGCACAGGCACTTATTGGGGGGAGGTGGATGGTTTGTGCTTTATGAATTTGGCACAGGGCAGGGGAAGGAATAAAACAAAGGCATATGTTTTTAGCAAACTTTGCTGAGACTGTGGGAGAGCAGTAGGTTGGTGCAAGAGGGTGTCAGGGTAGGGATACTTCTTCAGAAGGGGCTGTGTTGTGGGAGGTGGCTGGGAAATGTTGGTCACAGAGGAGGGATGGTTACAAGCTTAAATATTTTTTAGTAACCACTTTGCATAGTTTTGCAAGCAAAGTGCTCTACTTTGCCTAGTTGAAAACTACACATAGTGACACTTTGCCCACATTTTCACTGGCAAAGTGCCACTACATGTATTCTTCACCAGGCGAAGGTGGGCACTTCACTGTGCAAAATTGATATGAAGTGTGGCTACAGGGGTTTGTGAAATTTCCCAATTTCACCCATTTCTAATCACAATCTGTAGCTGCAGTAATAAATCTGCAGAATACTTTGGGAATTCCACAGAGTACCCAAAAATTCCAAAATGCATTTCAGTTGCCATTCTGCAAGAATTCTGCTGGTGAAATACTGCATTCTGCCCAGCTCTATTCAATCCAGTCAAATCAATTTTTATTTATACAGTGTTCTTAAAAATAGCTGCGCACCTCACAGCATAAAACACCATAACATGTATTACAAATACATCTGCAAATATGATACATCCAATGGAGCATAAATTATCTATATAATTAAACACGAAAAGTATTTAAAACAGTAAGTATTTAAATAATTAATTTGAATACATTAGTTTCAGAAGTGCTGAGTGTAAATAGGGCTGAACTATCTTGACATTTTCATAAAATAACCCATTCACTTGAGGAGTAGATGTAATGAGAAGACTGGATGGGCAACTGGGCCCCTTTCTGCCATCAAGTTCTATGTTTCTTTGTTTTTATTATTATTAACTAAATGTAGTTGGTCTTTGAATATCAGATAATATCATATATATCATACTGTCAGACAGGACTCAGTGGAACACCAAGGCTACAATGAGCACACCCCAATCATTAAGGCTATACTTGCAATTTTTTCCCATTTTACAAATTTTGATTACTAAATCTATAGCTAAGTTTGGTAATGCTTCCTCAGGCACTGTTTTTGTAGATACTGCTAAAGAAATAAACCATTCAAAAAGGAAACAACTGTAAATCTGATCGATATCAGTCTTCCTAGTAGGTGACACTCTCTCTCCACCGCTCCTGATTTAAGACAGGAATCGCTCAGGACTCTACTCAACCCCATCCTTTTCTCCATCTACCTCAACCATCTCTCAGTGGCCTGCTCATCTCTCTTCTGCACACATTCACAATTATGCAGATGAAACGGTGCTGTTCCTCGGTGGTCCTTCTTCTCAAGAACTGAAAGAAGCTCTTCAATGGGATTTTGACAACATCCAGAAGTGGTTCTACAAGAACCAGCTCTTCCTGAATTCTAAAAGATGGTCTCCATGATCCCTGGTAGCAGCAGAGGCTGAACAAGATGTCCAATACATTAATCTTCAGCTCATCACATGGTTTTGTACTGGAGGCTGTGCCCTTACTTCTACACATACCTTGTCCTCTGGATAGATCAACACCTTGATTTCTCCAGACTCATAGATCCCATCCATTCAGAACCCCTCTGCAAACTAGGTGCTATGCACAGGAACACATCCAGTATCCCTCTCCCAGTCCACCAAGAGATTATTCTCAAGATGATTCTCCCAATATTTGGCTATAGAGATGTGGTCTACAGTGCAGTCCCAAAATCCTCCCTGGCTCATAGGACCCCCTGTACCACTCCTTCTGTTGCTTGGCTCTAAACTACCCACAATGCACACACCACTGCACCCTCTGTACTAATCTTGCACTTCTCTCTCTTGAAGGAAAGTGTCTTCTCTACTCAGCCACCGTGGCATACAAGTTTTGTATCCCCTCTCTCCCTCCACCTCCTCTACATACTCATTCATGGCCACAGACCCTTGTCTGTGTAATTGTCCCCTTTTTCAGAACCTCAGCTGAACTATCCTCCTTTTTATACAGACCTCCCAGCCTCTGAAACAACCTCCCTTCAACCACTGACTCATGCTGTTCCCCTTCTCCCTGAAAGCCCCACTCTGCAAGCCCCAAGCTCACTCCTTCTCCTATGCTTGGGCTACCTGCCTGCCTGGGTCTCACCCTGTATATAATGTATCCCACTCTACGTATCCAGTGTTGCTCTGACTGTGGCTCTACTTTTCTGGGGTCCTGAACCGTATATAATTGCAAATAATGCACTGCTCATATAGCCTTGGGCACTCAATGTATATGCTCTGTTTATTTTTTAACTGTGTGTACCTACTGCATATGTTATGTTATATTTCCCCTTACTCTGGAAAACTGTCTGAAGTGTATCATGTTGTCCTCTGTATTTGAAGTCATATTTCCTTGTACTCTCTCGGGTCATTCCTGAAAATAAGCAAATGTCTTGTCTAGTGTACTTACCTGGTTAACAAAAGCTAATAAATAAATAAATAAATAGCATGTGTGTTCAGAGTTCTACACCACCCCTATCTGTGTGCTGGGGTACTCCTATATAGCAAACCAATGTGTGCATCAGCCCAGACCCTGCTCACTGCCATCCTTATTGATCAGCACCTGTGGCACTTACTGCCGACGTAAATATGATACATGTATCATTGTAGATACTGTATATAGTATAACTATTGCTTAACTATATATTAACTATTTTTGCATTTGTACTTCTAAACCCAGGAATCCCTCACATGTTTACACTTTATACAGTCATCTCGGCTAAGAGTGACGCACCAGAGACAGAACCTGTGCAAATTTTTGAATCTAGAATGTAGGTTCAAACTCTGCAACCATGTTCCAATCTGGCCATTGCTCAGATCCATTTCTCTGCCTAAAGAGAGCAGTCACCCGTAGTGAACTCCAGTAACGGCTGGTCCCTGCAGTCAAGTTTTTATTTTGTCATTGTATCAAACAAATGGGAAGGTTTTGTCAAACACAGTAGGAAGGTCTTGTCAAAGAAATCTGATAGATTTCTTTGACTGGGTGACCAGGGAAGTAGATCAGGGAGGGGCGGTGGATGTGTCCTACCTAGATTTCAGCAAGGCCTTCAACATCGTCCCACATAAGAGGTTGGTAAATAAGTTGGGCAGTCTGGGAGTGGGCCTCAATGTGGTAAACTGGGTCAGAAACCAGTTGAGTGACAGAACACAGAGGGTGGTGGTAAATGGCATTCAATCCGAGGAGAGGGGGTAACCAGCAGGGTGCCACAGGGATCCGTGTTAAGGCCAGTCCTCTTTAATATCTTCATAAGTGACATTACAGAGGGGCTGGAGGGGAAGATATGCCTATTTGCAGATGGGTCAACACTCCAGGGAGGGGTAGAAAAAATGAGAAAGGACCTAAACATGCTTGAGGAGTGGTTGAGAGTGTGGCAGCTAAGATTCAATGCAAAGAAGTGCAAAATCATGCATTTGGGGCACAGAAATCCAAGGAAGGAGTACACGATGGGGGGAGACATACTGACAGCCACCTATCAAGAAAGGGACCTGGGGGTAATCATATCTGATGACCTAAAGGTAACCAAACAATGTGAGAAGGCTGTGGGGAGAACCAGTGTGATGCTAGGGTGCATAGGGAGAGATATCACCAGCAGAAAAAAGGAGGTTTTGTCATGCCACTGCACAGATTACTAGTGAGACCTCATCTGGAGTACTGTGTCCAGTTCTGGAGGCCACATTGCCAGAAGGACATAGACAAAATAGAAGCAGCCCAGAGCACGGCAACAAAAATGGTGCAATGAAGTCATATGAGGAAAGACTAGAGGACCTCAATATGTATTCCCTGGAGGAGATAGGGGGGATATGACAGAGACATTCAGGTACATCAGGGGTATAAGCAAGGCACAGGAAGGTAGCATCTTTCAGAAAAAGGTGTACAAGAACAAGGGTGCATGATATGAGGCTATAGGGGGTAGGCACTGGGCAACTTGAGGAGATACTTTTTCACAGGAAGAGTAGTGGATGCTTGGAACAGCCTCCCTGCAGAGGTGGTGGGGGCAAAAGAGGAAGGGGAATTCAAGAATACATGGGATAGGCATAACAGTACTCTCACAATAGGGATAGGAAGGTAAGCCGAAGATCAACTAGGGTCTGTGGTATTGCATTAGATAGGGAAAAGGGGCAGACTAGGTGGGCCACACAGTCCTCATATGCTGTCACTTCTATGTTTCTAAGTGTATTTTAGTTATTTTTCTCAATTACTCTGCATTTAGCTGGGGGGTTTCAGTAAATTAAGGTTTCTTTGGTTCATAGTTGATTCCCAGAAACTGGAGAATATCCTACTTGGGCTACCATGACTGTTTTGGCTGGTGCCTTAGGCTGACCCAGCTGATCCATAAGAAACATTCAGTTGTTGGAGGAGGCTGTCTCAATGCTGCAGTGGAATCTTTCTCTGCTACATCAGTGCCCTCATACCTGTCAGATGCTATACTTTAGTCATAATACCATAGTACTGTGGGGGTAGAATGAAGTTAAAGTCTGTTTTTCTTCCCTTGCAACAGCACAACAGTGGCTATACCAAATCTGACTGTGGATACACATCCAGACCAATCAGCAGCAATGCTACCTTACTCGTGATGCAAAACACTCAATGCTATTCTCCATCAGAAAGATATCTATTCCTGCTTTCAAAGGTTGAATAGTGCTGGTTTCTGCAATTTAACTAGGCACATGGTAAGCACCTTCTGTGTGAAGTCATGCCTTCTAATGTTTTTCCTTATCGTGCCCCCTTCCCAGTGTGAGTGCATGTCCTCTGGTTCTGGTAGTACTCACAAGCTCAAACACTTGTGTATACACCTCCCTGTCTATCCTCTTTAGTATTCAGATCACAGTGAACAACAGACAAGTAAACGTCCTCTTGGTCTACAAAGAACTTCTAATGTTCAGCATTCTGTAAGAGATATTTCTGGACTTGCAAAACTGTAACAAGCAAACATAAAAATAATCCTAAACACCAAATGAATGGTGCCCACTGTTTATAATCCTATTATTCTGTAAATTAAGGAGTGTGCTACACATTCTGACCATTTGTTCCACTGTTTAAAGGCAACTGCTACATATTTTAGTGCTGACAGGTTGAGCAGGGTGCGCACCACCACCACTACCCTCCATGATGCAGGTAGAGAGGGAGGGAAGCTACTTTACCCTCCAGTAAAAACAATTTCCTAGCTCAGTAGTGCTGCACAGAATATATGAGGTTACACTCATTCTGTTGGAGGAACTGCTGCTGGCTGTCAGTCATCTCTGAGATTCAAGCCTGGGCCTTTCAGGATTTGAAGTGCAAACAAACCACTCCTTGGCATCAGGCCATCCTAGGATTCTCTCTAAGGATCAACCCCAAACTGCTGCAGTCATGCTAATGACATCTTCCCTTTGCATTAGTTTGAGTCAGGTTATGGTTGCTCAACAGATTGTTGACAGTGAGCAACCAGGGGAACTACCTTTGTGCTTACTCTGCATGCTGCCTGCCAAAAGTGAAAGCTCCCCTTCCCCAAGGCATTTAAAAGAGTGACTTTTGAGGAATCCCTTGCACTCATGACAAGAGATTCCTTCAGTAGTTAAACAGGCATGTAATATAGGCTCTGAGTTGAACCACCAGATTCATTTGGAACCCATGTCTGGCTATAGAAAATGGCTTTGTCTTCTTGAAGATGACAAGTTGTGGAGATACAGCTCAGTTTAACAATCTTATTTAGTTTGAATCCATGGTACAAAAGTCACCTGAATGGCCTAGCAATCTTCTAGTAAATATAACAAAACATTTTGGATGCAAATTCTCTCTCTCTCTGTTCCCTTTTAAGGATCCTACACAACGCTGTTCTTACAAATTTGCCCTTCTGTAAGCTAGGAGTGTATTATTTATTTATTTATTTATTTCCATGAGCAGAGTTACACCACTGCTCTGGACTAAACTGAAATAAACCACGTGCCACTAAAAAAAGAATGCATGGGCAATCAAACAACTTGATTGTATTCCATCTCAAGACTACTATGACATCATAGACTGTAGGACGAAACCCATGTCTATGTCATCTGTTAGCACCCTTTGCAAACTGTGTGAGACGCCTTTCGGCACCATGCAATTCTGCTTAAAATTGAACCAGCATAACATTCTGTGGTGATTTGCATATGCAGCCCATGATGCTTTGCATTGTGTGGGCATGTGTGATTTTGTATTTTCTTGAAACCTGGCTTCCCAGCCAAATGCCCTTTGGGGTAACCCTTGCCTCAGTGTTTGCGCACAGAGGTTCTTTGTGTCTTTATGACATCATAGGTCCTCTTGAGCTTTGCTGCCGAGGTCACAATCTGTCAGAAGCTCCTCAATGGGAACACAGCCCTGCTGTGTATGGTTGCCCATACATAATTCTATATATTGTGTTTCCTTAGATCTGTTTCAGGCAGGCACTTTCCCATTCATTTAATTAATGTATATCTAAATTAAGATTATATTCACCAATTTTTTTTTTAAATTTGTTTTAAATACTTACATTTTTCTCTATATGTATACCACAGCCATTAAGCACTTGATCACCTGCACAACAGCATGTCTTGCAGCTGGCGAGTCTCACCATTTCATAAGGATTACTTTGCATCAAGCTGTCTCAATCAGAAGATGGGTTCTAGGGTGCAAAATAGCCTGCACCCTCTCCTCTAGGAATGGAGTAGCCTACCACCATGATGCCCGCAACCTCAGCCAATTCCAAGGCACAGACACCCACGTGGATATGACTGCAGGTCACCCAGGTGGCAACAGATAGGTGCACTATCCCCACTGCAGTAGAATGGCACACCTGCAAACTTAAAGCAATAAGTCACATATTTGTTGAAGAACAGCAAAAAAAGAACAGCTGAGCATCTTGAATCTGATGTCTGCCGTGACCATCAAGGTCCCATCCAGAGCTGTACACTTGTCTGGATTTCTTGATTCCTTGGTTGGGCTAGTGGATGTGGTTTTAGTGTTTGCTGCCTTAGGTGGGATGCCATATCTGCTGAGTTGGTAGCTTGACTGGGATCTGGGTGGGTCAATCCCATGTTTATGAGGTAATAACACTGTGCCTAATGGGCTGGGGAATACCTCATCAGCATGAGTGACGCTGGAAAGTGTGCACTGAGCAAGGAGTTCCCGTTTGTGTAGGCTGACAAGCTGAGGCTGAGATCACTGACCCCAGTAACTGTTTACATTCAGAATTGAATGTGTCATAGCTGTCCTACCCGGGGCACTCAGGAAGCCACATAGTCGGGGGAAAGGAAACCACAAATGTAAAGAAGTTGCCGTTGGCCTAAAATTAAAGCAACATTCATAGCAAGGTGTTTCCCTCCTTCAATATACCTCTCTTGTTTTTGTCGCCTTACAGTAAATTCAGCATTTGAGAAATGCCAGCAGTGGTTGGTCAGTAGTTCCAGATCGGAAATTTTCATTCATTATTTCCGTAGCTTGTCATGTACAGCTCTAACTGATAGCAGGGGAACATAAGTTCAGTTTAGCAAGGTACAGACTGAGACCACTAGATCTCTACATGGTAATGGTGAAACAGTAAAGGTACTTTATCTGGTGTCTTTCTAAGATGCAAAGCACCTCACAGTGTACAAACTGCACATACATAAAATAAGTAGCAGCACTAAAAATAGATATATAAATATGATGTGGTATATTATTGCAGAAATTACTGTTTGAAAATAATTGCTTTTAGTACTTATATAACGTTTTCTAGCTTGGGAGCTATACTGGTGGCATCTGCAGATATCCCTATTATCCAGGCATTATTTATGAATGGAGACTGGTGAACATATTTTCTCAATAAATATCACAGTGCTTAGGCATCATGGATGGGTTATCTTCATCAGTCAGTACCCAGACGTCCTTCCAAACTGGCAGTGATGTAAAACAGAAAGAGGGGAGATAATGGTTAAATGTACATTACAGTACACACACACACACACACACACACATATGCTGTTCCCCCAAAACATATAAAAACACATTCCACAGTCAGTATACAGTCAATCAGAGCACAGTCACACATATCCATACTGACATAGTACACACAACTCCCATGAAGACATTACATGTAGTCACTTATGTTTTGTTGCCTATATAGAACTAATAATGATAAACAGTTTGAGCTCATCGTTCTATATTTACTAGCCTTACACAGGTCCATCATGTCTACAGCCTGCCCCCTTCCCTATTTCAACATAAGTAGTGCTTTTGTAACTCTAAACAAGGAATCTAGTGTCCTCTCACATTACACATTAACTGTTAACTGTGTGCCCTTCACAAATTCTGTTGATATGACATTCCTGTTCTTAACCCTACTGCATAGTTTATACTGCCTGGATTTTGTTCACTGCTCCTTACTGTCATACACTTCTCTTCCTCCTACTGGATGCTCTGTGTTGTCCTTAATTCTGCTCTGTATATAATGCTTCTGTATAATTTGTATATTTCTGCTTAATTCATGTATTATTTGACCATGTGCTCTTTACATGTATATTTTGTTCTATTGCCTGATGTGTATGTACTGTTCCCTATGCCCCCTTCCCCCAGGATGCACCTGGAATCGAGCACTAGTGCGCAGTGTATTTTCCTGGTAAAACTTTGAAATAAATAAATAAGTTGAATGTTTTCTGCTGGCCATGAAGGAGAGGACCAGGGACAAGCCCAAATATTAGCACTATAGCTGCAGTAGCTTTAGAAGAAGACAAAACAGTGTATCCAAGGCAGGAGTAGTAGTACCTGGCTCTAGTAGACAATGATAATTGATTTATTCAGGCAGTGTTGGCAGCAGGAGCAGCTAGCTTAGGCAGCAAGTTCTCAATAGGCCAGAAGATAATGAGTTACAAAACAAACTAGCATCTGCATCCAAAGACATCACAGCAGAGCCCAAGGCAAAGGGAAAAGGGCTTAGCATTAGTAGTCTAACAGAAAAAAGGGGCATACTCTAGTAGGAACGGGAGGGTGGCTAACCCACACACACCGAGTAAAAACAAAAATGTTAAACCACACACTAGTGGCTAGTTTAGTAACGCTGTTGGAGGAACAACACTCAGGCTCCAAGTTTCGGCTGCAAAAAATTGTATTTAACATTGTGAATAAGTCCCTCCAAGTGGGTCAGTCACTTGGGAGATACTGCCCCAGCACTTTGTCAATCAAGGCTTAATTTTTTTTTGTTTAGCACTAATAGGCAGGCACTGGTTCTTCATCACAGTGGCAGTGTTGGTCTACAGTGGCAGTGTCAAAACCACCAGCAAGTAACTAAGGCAGCAAACCAGTATTGTAACATGAAATTTCATAAGATGGTTAAATACAAACAAAGAAGCAGCATGCAATGTTAACAACTGGCTGCTCAACTTATCTTCTTCCTCATCTCCCCTCTCTATCTCCTGGTATATGTTATTGATGATGATGATGATTATATTGCTGGATCTTGCTGCAAGTTGATTGTATGTACTGGTGCATTGTGGAGGGTCTGCATATTCATTTTAAGAACTCTCCTTAATTCACTGCCTGGGAGAAAATCAATTTACCTGTGAATCACTCCAGTTCCCTCCAGGATTTCCAAGGCAACACTGTGCAGCTAATGTAAGTGGCTTGCTAGTGTTCCTTGTTATGAAAAAGAAACTTGTATGCTTGCAGTTGTTAGGCTTTTATTACCTTCCAACATTTCTGAAGGCAAAGTCTGTGAAAGCATGGAAAAGTAGGGATTGCTAGAGGGAAAAGTAAAATGCTTTTTTACCCAGTTTCTAATTAAATAATGTGTACTATTACCAAAATTCAGAAAAAGATAAACAACAAATTATAAAACTTTTCATGTTATTTTATATATTGTTGCAAAACATATGGTGGTGTTACAGTCTCTCAGTACAAAAAAAAAACAGTTTATACAAAAATACTGTGACTGCGAGAATAACATTTTGAAAATAAAATGCATTTAATTTCATATGTGACAGGCCTGAAGTGGAAATAAATCATTTATTTCATCTTTGGTGGGACATCAGCATTTATTTCCATTTTAGGCTGGTCACAAGGGAGTTCTTAACCAATGGGAGGACAGCTTGCACAATACCTGATGACTTCACAATGGCACCTGCTGCAGTTAAAAACATAAAAGTAAAATCAAACCAAGAGTAAAGTCTTTACTAAAAGAAATAATCATGCCAGAGAGACATTTTCATTGTATAAATGATATATACACCATGGGATGACTAAAAATATCACATTTATTTTTATCTCTATGGTTTGACCTCTAGAGACCTCACTCATGGCTCTGCCACTCATGAGGTCACAGAAGTCAAAACCTGCAGATAAAAATAAATGTGATATTTTAGTCATTCCATGGCATATCCCATATACTGAAAGAAAAAATTACTTACCATAGTAATCTTCTTTCTTCCCAGTGAAGCTCAGATATTCATAACTTTATGCAGTAAGCCTGAGGAATTGGACTGCCCGGAGAGACAGAACACATGCAAATGAAGGAACACTTTGCACGTGAGCCTCTTTCAAACACTGCCTGTACTAACTGCCTGTGTTCTAACCTCTTCAGTTTTTATAGAAGGAGCCTTGAAAAGTAGGCTCAAAATAATATAGTAATATAATTTTATTATTAAAATTGGGTTTTCCCAACCATATGAATTTGTAAATCAAACCTCCAACTGGAGGAACCAACAACTCAAAGAGAACAAAAATGCCAGAGAAATACCAAAAAAGTTAAAACACAATGAACCCTGTTCACCTTAACTATTAACAGGTGCAGGGTAAAAAAAAAAAAACACTCCAAGGATGTATAGTGATATGGTGGCACCAGCATGTGGAATGCAGAAGCTGAAGTTCTGGAAGTGGAGGTAGGGAGGGAAGTTATGAATATCTGAGCATCACTGGGAAGAAAGAAGATTAATATGGTAAGTAATTTTTTCTTCTAACCCCAGTAATGCTCTGAATATTCCTAACTTTATGCAGACTACCAAGCAGTACCACTGGAGGTGGGCACAGAACTTTATTTTGGAAACAGACTTTGCAGGACTGCTGTACCAAATCTAGCATCACCCCTGGACAGAATATCCAGGTTGTAGTGTTTTGTAAAAGAGTGTACTGCTTTCTAGGTAGCTGCTTTATAGATAACCACCAGTAGAACATCCCTAGCACCTGCTAAAGTAGCAGCTGTTCCTTTTGTGGAATAGGCCCTCAATCCTGATGGGAGCTCCTTACCAGCTTTAGTGTAACAGAACTAGATACACTGGACAATCCACCAAGAAATTGACCTTTTAGAGGCTGGATTACCTTTTCCCACATCCCCATAGGTCAGGAACAACTGTTTTCTGTCCTGTCTGTGGCCCTTTGTGGCTGTCATGTAGTAACTGAGAGCCCTTTCTACATCCAAACTGTGGAGTCTGCTTTCAACAGAGGTAGTATGATCAGTGAAAAAGACAGGGAGAGTGATGGACTGGTTTAAGTGGAAGTCTGAGACTGTCTTGGGAAGAAATTTTCTGTTTGTTCTAAGGACTACCTTATCCCTATGAAAGGAGATATAGTCCTGATCTATACAGAGAGTCTGAAGCTCACTAATCCTTCTTGTAGAAGTCATTGCCACAAGAAAAAACATTTTCCAAGTGACATATTTTAGATGAGCTATAGCCATGAGTTCAAAGGGAGAGCCCATGAGTTTAGCTATACACACATTCAAATCCCAAGCTGACACTGGTGCCTTGTGAGAGCGATGCAAATGATTTAAGCTTTTGAAGAATCTGAGGGAGGTGTATTGGTTTGGTGACAGACATGGAGAGCAGAAGAGAGCTCCACGGCAACCTTGGCCAATCTGGAGCTATCAAGATCAGTGATGCTGCATGGGACCTGAGCTTGAACAATACCCTGTGAACCAGAGGAAAAGGAGGAAAGGCATACAGCAACCTCCCTGGTCAATCCAAGGTCAGGGCATCCAGAGGGAGTGTGCCCTAGTCTGGTGGTCTGCAACAATACTGAGGCAGGTGGTGGTTCTGGTGGGGTGCAAACAAGTCTATCTGTGGAGTACCCCACCTTCTGAAAATAACCTGTACCACCTGTCTGTTTAGGGTCCATTCATGATGGGCCTGGCTGATTCGACTCAAGGCATCTGCCAGGATGTTGTCTTTCCCTGGCAAATGGATTGTCTGCAGGGATAGTCCCAAAGGGTAAGCAAGAGTCCAGATTCATATGGCTTCTGTGAAAAGGAGGCCTGACCTGGTGCCTCCCTGCTTGCTTATGTAATACATTGTGGTGGTATTGTCTGTTCTGATCTGTACCACCTTGTCTTGTACTAGGGAAGAGAAAGCTCTTAGAGCTAGCAAAACTGCTCTGAGTTCCAGCAAGTTTATGTGCTGAAGGGACTCTGCAACTGACCAGGTACCCTGGGTGGTGTACTGCTCTAGATGGGTGCCCCAGCCCAAGAGGGATGCAGCTGTTGTGAGAACTACTGAGGGGTTCTCTTTCTGAAAAGGGATTCCCTGTCTTAAGTTGGATTCCTTTTTCCATCACAAGAGGACCTGTAACAGTGCCCTTATTACTGGAATGAGTTTTGAAAAAGCGTCTTTTTTCTGACACCAGTGAGACCTGAGGTGGAACTGGATGTCTCTTATGTGGAACCTGGAACCCAGCACTGTGCCTATGGAAGCAGCCATGTGGCCCAGTAGTTGAAGAAACTGTCTTGCAGTTCTTGGTTTGTGTAACCTGAAGGAATTTGCTGCTGACTGAAGACATTTTACTCTTTCCAGAGGCAGATAGGCTCTGACTTGTAAGGTATTTATTTCTGCTCCTATGAAATGCAACACCTGTGCAGGAGTGAAGGCAGACTTTTTGTGATTGATCAGAAACCCCAGAGACTCTAGAAGGTCCTGGCTGACTTTCAAATCCTGCTGTACTTGCAGTGGGGATTTTCTCACCACTAACCAGTTGTCCAGATAAGGGAAAACGGTGATTCTCTGTCTCGGAAGATGTGCTACTACAGCAGCAAGACATTTTGTGAATATCCTTGGGGCCTAAGAAAGGCCAAAAGGCAGGATTGAAAACTGGTAGTGACCTGAAGGGAGTCTGAATCTGAGATATCTCTGGTAAGAATCCCTTATGGAGATGTGGAAATAAGCATCCTTTAAGTCCAGTGATGCCAGACAATCTCCCTTTTGGAGCATTGACAAAATCCCAGCTAGAGTTACCATTTTGAACATTTGTTTCTTCAGGGGCTTGCTTAAAGCTCTGATATCCAATATAGGCCACCACTCCCCACTTTTCTTTGTTGTTAGGAAGTATCTGGAATAAAAACCCCTTCCCCTTAGAGATTTTGGAACTGGTTCTACTGCTCTTAGCTGTAGCAGGTTTCGAACCTCTGCCTCTAGCAGTGTTTTTTCTGCTAGGGAAGGAGAACTGAAAACTCTGATCTTTTGACAAGGAGGGGATTTGAGTTCCAGAGACAGACCCTGACCCACTCTCCAGAACCCTCTTGTCTGTGGTGATGTTCAACCAGGTATGGAGGAAGTGAGACAGTCTGTCTCTCACAGGTAGGGAGGAAGCAGCCTGTGGCTCAGGGGGTCTGTTTAGATTGTGGCTGAGGTTGAGCTTGGGATCCTCACCTTGAGCCCCTTCTACCCCTGCCCCTGGAGCATCCCTGCTGTAAATACTGCTGGTACTGGGGCAAGGCCACTGGCTGGAGGAAGGGCCTGGTATAAAAGGACCTGCCCCAGCCTCCCCTTCCATAAGGCCTGGTGGATGGGAAGCTCTCTCTCTCTTTGGCAGAATTGCTTCTGTAAGTGGCCTTATACTCATCCACCTTCTTCATGTAAGCCACAGTGGATTCCCCAAAAAGGTACTTTCCTTCCAAAGGAAAATCCAAAGCCTTGGACTGGGTATCCCGAATAAGGTTTGTGGCCCTGAGCCATGCAAACCTTCTCAGTGCCACTGTATTCGCCACCCATCTGGCTGCAGTGTCATTTGTGTCAGCAGCCATTTGAAATTGGTACTTAGCTGCCTGTAACCCAAACCTGGCAGTTTCAGCCAGGTCATCTGACAAAGGCAAGAGAGCTTTTTGAGACATAGTCAGGAATGACTGCCACACTGACTTCTGATACTGGGCAGCATATGCCTGGAAGGTAGCCTGACACATAGCCAAAGAATCTGACAGGTACCCTTTTTTGGCCATATGGTCAATCTTTCTGGAATCCTTGTCCAGAGAATGTGAGGACAGAGGGACCCTATCTTTGTCACAAGCAGTTTGCTGAATAACCCCCTGGTGGTCTGGATGGGAGAAGAGAAAATCAGCTCCCTCCCTCTCCAGTTGGTATTTTCTGTCCATCCTCCTATCTATGGGAGGAATGGAATTAGGCATCTGTAAAATCTTTAAGGCATCCTTCTTAAATAATTTGTACACAGGAAGGAGGAGAGCCTTTGTGGGTGTCAGCCCCATCATCTCCAAATACTCCACCTCCTCTTCATTCTCAATTTGCTTAGTGGTGGAGATGTCCAATGCATCTGCCATCTTTCTGATGAAAGTAAAATGGGATGGAAAATCCTCAGTCACCCTTGGAGGAGAACAAAAATCCTGTCAAGGGGACACTTCTGGTTCGATTAGTCCCTCGTCTTCACTATAATCATCATCATCACCAAACCGATCCCCTCTGTTTTGAGGGGGTGGATGCACATTGCTGCCAGCCTGGAGACCCTGAGAGGGGCAGGAGGCTGCTGAGGAGAAACTACTGCCTGTAAGGTTTGAATTATTTTGAAGGCCTGAGCAATTTCTTGGGCCATAGGTACAGGTATAGCAGGTAATAAAGGCCCCAGCTTGGCAAGCGAGGGTTCTGTATGCTTTAATTTTTTTCCTTTCTTAGAACGAACCGGGGAGTCAGCCAGTTCATTTGTTCTTTTAGTGCCCTTTTCGTCTATCTCAGGGGCAGGCACAGAAGCAGATTTGGGTTCAGCCACAATATCTTGGGGTATCGGCTGGCCAGAGCCAGAGAGACCCTTTGGAAATTTATTCTTAAGCTTTTCAAGGTGTTTTTCTAATGTCTTGTCTGGGAATGTTTTGCACACTTCACATTCCTCTTAATGGTCAAAACCCAAACAAACCACATATAAAGTGTGTTTATCTGCTTTTGCAAATACTTCTCCAAACTGAGAACAGTTTTTGAATCCAGGTTCACTGGTTCTCTTTTTGGGTTTCTCAGACATGATTAAAAAAGAGAAAACCACAACCGCTAAACGGTAAACCTTTTTTTTTTTAAATGGTTGGTTTCGGAACCGAAAAGGAACCGATGGAACTGAACCGATATGAAGGTATGGAACTGGATCAGTGGTTCTAGTAACTGAGAATTATCGGTTACAAAATTTTAAATAGAGTTTTAAGAGATTAACTAAGGCAGTTCTTTAATCAGAGAACCCCAATTTTAACAAAAACTAACCTGGTTCCCCTGCAGTTATACCGAACCGAGAGGAAGCGGGAAAAATAACAAATTTAAATATAACTAGATTAATTTTAGTATTTGAAGTTTTTTTTCATGCAGGAGAAAGTGGACGAATGGCACTCTGAGGGACCAGACTTTTCAGGTGGGGAGAAAAATCTGAAGAGGTTAGAACACAGGCAGTTAGTAGAGGCAGTGTATGAAAGATGCTCACGTGCAAAGTGTTCCATGATTTGCACGTGTTCTATCTCTCCGGGCAGTCCAACCCCTCAGGCTTACTGCATAAAGTTAGGAATATTCTGAGAATTACTAGGGTTAGAACAATCTGTTTACCATTTTTTGGTTGTGTCACAACTAAAAACGTATCAACAATATCCTTCAAAAGTGGTTTAAAATAGTATGCACACATTAAGAATGGTATAAGCGCACACAAAACTGTATTGATAGGATTGATTCTCAGTAACCTGACCCAAATCTTTAACAAAAATAAAAATAATCTTCCAATACTAATTATTCCAAAGTTAGAATTTTCAAAACATCATTTCTTTAAAATTGGATAATTTTGGAACCATTAGGGCTAGAATTCCATTTTTCTTTTTTTTAATGAAAGCTTGGAGCAAGCTTAATTAATATATTGATATATTATGTTGCTCAGTCTTCCAAATATTGATACATGAAAACATAAAATGGTTCAAAACATGTTTTAGATCCTGTTTTTTAACAACATGATATATTGACATTTATAAAATGGGGTATAAAAAACTTGAACTTCAATGGTTAGAACACAACACTTAACCAATAATTATTAACCTAGAAACTGCACAGTTTGTAACTAACCTGTGTTAATCTACCAAGCAATGACCTAACTAAATGAAAGTAAAACCCTTTTCCATTAATATAAAACATGTCCCACTTTTTAAACAAAATAACCCACAACAGAGCATATATTTCTTTTTTCCCTCACCTGAGCGCTAAGCTAGAGAAGCAACAAATAATATAGAAGGTGGAGATACAGTAAGAGAAAAAAATAGGTCTTCATAAAAAAAAAAAAATCAGGATTTCATAAATAATTAAATAAGAAAACAAGATAGGATATACAGTAAATGAAAGCCGAACAGCAGTACCTACATGAGGCAGCTGCATATAGTGCTGTATGTAATGAGGACAGGACTGTAATACTGTGTGCTGGAGCTAGCAGGCCTGGGATGTACAGTATGCAGTGGCAGATTCAGGGTTGGGAAAGGGAGCGGCCATACACCGCCATTGTAACTTACTTGCTTCCTGCTGCTGCATTTCACTTTGTTGAAGAAGTCTGATTGATTGTACAAAAGTTTATATTCAAAACTACAGATTATATTTGTATATTCCAGGGTTTTAAATAAGACGAAAAAAATGATTAGCAGTTTAATGCATGAAATTGTTTATCAATTGTGAAAATTCATAGAACCTGGCATAGAATTAGTTGCAATATTTATAACAAAATATGTAGTCTTATTAATGTTGTCTACTGTGCCATGGGTTCATTCAAAAAAATGGTTAGCAGTGTACTGCTAAGCATTTCTGGAAATGCTTAGTGTTACCTCTTGTTTTGTGTAGCATTTTATTATGCTGTATCAGATATTTAATAATCTGATATTCTGTCAAAAATGTAATGAAAAAAGATAATAGCAGACAATATAAAGAATTAAAACAACATTAAAATATTGCATATCACATTTGCACACCACTCCAGCATCCCCACGTTAAAATCCTGGATCCACCACTGACAGTACATGATGCTGATAACCTCAAGCACATGGTATGCCTAACTAACCAGGATGGGGTTTCCCTTGAGATGTCATCTCTAAATGACTGTATTGGATAGCAGAGCAAAAACAACAGAGGAGATGGAACAAGTTGCAACAAGTCCTGCTGCATTCACATTCTGCCTTTCTGACTACAGACTTGGGAAAGTTCAAAGTGACACAGCAGTCTCCCGTTCAGCTCAAAAAGGAAAGGGTCACTGGTGGTGAATCAGAACACTGTGAGCCATTAAGTAAACAGTCCTTCAGGGAACTGAAAACAATATGCACCAGGCTTCACACATTCTTTTATTTAGAGTTAATTCACTGCTTCCTCGACATTTCCTCTTTCCTACCCTCCCTACCCTTTTCCGGTCCCTGCCCTACATTCCCAGCTACATTTTAAATCACAGTATAAAACACAATTATAACTATTAATACAAATTTTTAAATGCTTTTCAACGTATCACTCTTGTGTCTGCTTCCCACCCTACCCAGCTTGTTTGGTCTTTGCAGACCTTATACCAAAATTAAACTACAATTATATTAGTTTTTTTTTTTTATTTAGGAAAAAAAAAAAAAACCTCACTTAGTCCTCCCACTGTGATGCCCATAATAGTGAATATTTTGTTTTCTAATAATTAATGGAGAGAGAGAGAGAGAGAGAGAGAGATAGGTACAGCACTGATATCAAGTAGGGCATCAGAGCAGACTTGATGAACTCTTAGCTTTTTTCTGTCCTTGTTCATCTATGTACTGTATATACTGCAAAAGTAGTATTTATAGTTGTGTATTAGGCAATATGTCTGTATTACTGCCTCACATTGGGTAAAGTTTTTTGTTTGTAGTTTGCCCCGGGGCAGGATGTTGGAACCTATTGTAAACAAGCTATCCAGATTAACTGAGACATCTTTTTAAAATATTTTGATAGAAAGGCAGATGTGGATTCTGGCTAACGGGTTTACTTATGAAAATGCTTTTAAACAAAACAGGAATCAACAGTAAGATATAAAATCAACATTTGCTTGGTTACCTCCTCTAATGTTCTTGTACATTTCAACAATTACAGTCTAAAAGACATTTCAGGAGTCTTTTTTATTTATTAAATATATCAGAATTACAAACCTTTGAGTCAGTAACTCCTTTGTAAAGGCTCCACGTCAAAATAAAAGTTAACTGTACAGTACAAATTTAAAGAACAAGTGGATGCATGAGGTACAGAGCTGGGTACAAGACATACATAGGGTAGACAACTATACCGTGAATCACGACAAGCAGATAAGCAACAAACCGTATATTACATTAGGACAGTACCATAAGTAACATAGAGCAGCAATATATTTGAGAACACTCAGGAGCAGGTACAGGCATAACATTTTAGAGATGAGGGGGATCATTCAGGAGGCAAATACAGACACAGCATTTTAGAGATGGGGAGAAAGTATGGAGGAGGAGCAGAAGGAGGAAGGGAGGGAGTGCCTTCAGAAAAGACTTTGTCCATGAAAGCTAGTAGGGGAAAAAGTAGGGGGTGTAAGGAGAGCAGGGGAAGGGAGTCTGTGGTTCCATGGATTCAGATTGACTCAGAAGTTCAACACTGTGTCTAAACAACTCCAGTAGTCGAGTCCTGATCTACTTTGTTCTAAAAATATTCTTAGACAGAACATCATCTATCCCTGCTCTGCTAACAAGACTACACATAATTTGATTGCAGATTTTAGCTGACAATGCCTTTCTCAGGTTTTAATATTGGGGACTGGTTTTGAACCCAAGTTACCACTTCACATGTTGGGCAATTTTCAAAGGTTCTGCATTTGCCCTGTTGTGCCCATGCACAATTTTGTGTTGGTGGGCCCAGGGTTTATAGTATAGTAAATTGTATTAAAAATGTTTACTAAATGCAATACATATAACAAGATCAAAGAGTTTAGCTTAACAAATACAATTCTTTCAATCAGGATGCATTTCATCATATAGTATTCTTAATGTGCATTACAATGTGTAAGTTGACATCAGGCGCTAAATGGAAAAAGAAAGATATAGCAGCATACTACATCAGATTTATAAGAATATAACCTGAGATGAAAATAACTAATATTTCAGTATACACTACTGAGGCACTGAAAGAATTGCCATTATATTACTAATCTAATTTCAAATGTATGTATATTTTTGTTTAGACTGTGTGGCATCTCTAACAACAAGTTGAAGTATAGACATGAGACACTCATTTGCTAATCAGTGCTTTAAATTCAATTGTTTGACAGTCACTACAGACATAAAGATATGCTTTTATTACTTTGCAGATTAAGAGAAAAAAGATCCAGTAAACCAATCGTTGGAGTGAAAACATCTCTTAGGCCTGGTGACTGTTTGATCTTACTCTTAAGGATATCCCTTATGGCTCCAGATGATCACACTCCTAATATATATGTGTGTGTGTGTGTGTGTGTGTATATAACAAGCTGCCTTTAATAGCACCACATCTATAGCACTTTTCATTTTCAACATTACCATGAATATATTGTTTTTTGGGTGTCCATTATCTATTGTAAAGTATTCTGAAATGTGGAAGTGTAAAAATCTAACTTGTGATATCTACATCGTTCCTTCCACAGTTCTTCCAAAAACTGTCATTAATCTTTACTGGTTTATACCACCATATATTTTATTAGATTTTCCATCATACAGCAGAAAAAAATGAAGCACAGTGAATTTGGATTTATATATGCAGACAATCTCTTATTAAATGTTTCTATGGTTAAAATCTTTTTATCAAATTTAAATACATAACCACAATTAGACTGTTTCACTGCTCTGATTAGAATGCCCAGTTGGAATGCTGCATAGCTCCATTCTCATGTCCCATCAGGTTTTGTTAAACTGCTCCCCTGTGGGTTAAGTAGTCTCCAGGCAGCTAATTACAACTAGAATTTCAAATGTATTTATTTATTCTTTGGTAAGCAGGTATGTCTCACTAGGCACAAGTGCCTGTTTTCAGGGACAACCTGGGATCACTGACAAGGTTAAGTGATTTACTCAGAGTCACACAGTGTGCATCCAGATCTGGAGGTTGTGGGAATCAAACTCAGGTGTATTGGATGTACCAAGCTCATTCACGCTATATTACCAGGTACAAATATGTTTGTAATGCAGCTGACCTCTAGATAACATGTTAATTATCTCTAGATTACTTTATTTTACTAAGCAGTATATCGCCTTCATTCACTGTGAAGGAGATGCTGGTCTGATAATCTGGTGCCAATTGCAGTCAATTAGATAGAAAAGGTTTACAGAGTTGAATGAAGAATGGATTTGTTTGCGTAGTCGTTTCCAATATGAACTTTGTGTGTCAATGCACGAACATGTTAGTGACTCATGTGAAGACAAATTTATTATAACATTGCCAAGCATATTCAAATATCAAGATAAAAACTGTAACTATTGCAGCGCAGCAGTTCTAGTCACTTCATGCAACATTTATTTATTTCAAATTAGTGACTTGGAAAAAGCACACTGAATGAAAGTTTGTTTCCACGTGCAGCCTGGGAGAAGGGGTCAAGGGATGCTGATACAATGCAACTAGTATAAAAAATCAATACAGAAAATAAAATGAACAGAAAAGTGCAATATGGAAAAGTGAGTGGAAGCCTTGCTCAGTAATGTCTGCTATAGAAAGTGAGACTCCATGCAGATGACTGTTAAAGTGATCCATTAACCGGTATAGTAAGATGCAAAATATAAATACATTTGATGTGACTTCATCATGTAAAGCATGTAAATATCATATAACAGGTATGGTTACTGACACCCCACCTGAGTGACTAATGCTGAAATCTCCACTCTCCAATTCAAAGAAGGAAAATGATCCGTTTTGCACATGTTTGTATCTGTTTTGTTTTTTTGCACATTTCTATTACAGACACTTTTTCTTACTTGTAATGCAATGTTGCAGTCCATCATTTAATTATATTTGGTATACATTTTTTATAACCATGAATCAAGTGGTGATCTGTAAAGGCACATTGAGCTAAGGCGGTCTTCCACATATTATCTGCTTGGAGGGGGCTACACCGGAGAATACAAAGCAGGCAAAACCTCACAGATACATACATGCACATGCCTAAAAGATCTGCACATCTGGATCACTGTGGGTGGATAGTGATGGATCATAACAGTAGGACTGTATACATAGAAAACATAAAGCAAGCAGTGGTAGAACCCATAGCCCATATGATAAATAACTTTGAATGTATACAAGGATAGATGCGCACTAGTAAAGGTCAAAATTGCTAAACTGCAAGCTAACAGAGAAAAAAAAAATATTAAACAAAGTTCACAAACATAAAACACTAGTAAAAATGATTTTGGCTTTACAGACTTCAGTGACAATACTGGGTTTTCCAATATGCAAAATAGAATTTGCCCTTTATCAGTCATGGTAAACCAGTGTCCCCGACTAAGGTCTATAGTAAGGCATCTATTATGTTGGGGTGTAAAGGGTGGGATTTTGACAGTAGGAGAGAAGAGGTGAAACTGCCCCTATGCAGATCGTTGGTGAGGCCTCACCTAGAGTACTGTGCCCAGTTCTGGAGCCCTCATCTGAAAATGGACATTGATAGGCTGAAATCAGTGCAGCAATGGGTCACAGCAATGATTAAGTGACTGTAGGGAAGATCTTATGAGGAACATCGGAAGGCCCTGAACATCTACTCAATGGAGGACAGACTAGAGAGGGAAGACATAACAAAAAACTTATAAGTCTCTGCAATTATCTCCCACATACCTGTTCCACAGGACACACTTGAAAGTAAGCCGTTTATTGATTAGTGTGCCTTTCACGGCCAAACAACATTTTAAATATATCAATAATTTCACATTGCATAAATTGTATACACAATGAGCTTACTCGGAATATGACATTTGTTATCACTTGTGTTGATGCATGTTTTTTCGTCCTCGGACATGGCTGCCCCCAACCCACCCATATCGGCTCAGTCCCAGTGTACCAGGATCCGGCATCATGGAGCTCACAATGAGGGTTTTTTCAATTAAAGATCCCCCTTCGTGACCTGTCGGAATGGAAGCAGTTGTGTAAAGACCTCGGTGCATAACTGGGAGCACTCCCACACCCGAAGTGTAGAGGTCCACTGACTCTGTTCGATCGGGCAAGCAGCATTGTCCCAAGTTGCCATGCCCCTATCCGCCTATGCTAGAGGTTGGTAGGAGACAGGCACCAAGTCCTTTCCCTTCTCAGGGAAGGCAAGCAGTCCCCTGGATGCTCCACCTTCTCCCCCCGGCTGACCCTCTGATGCCCAAGGTCTGCTTCCAAACCCTGGACATCGATACTGGAGACAGTAGCACTACTGCTGTGCTGACAGGCCAGCCCGATTATCACTTGTAAATGGGCAGGACTTTCACAACTCATTCATGGCTTTACCCCTCATGAGTTATATTCCTGCCCCTCACTAAGATAATTTGCGTATTCTGAGACAGACCATTGTGTAACTTAAAATGTGACTGGCAAAATCATAGCCATGTGACCAAAAATAGATTGCACAATACCAGGGATGGAAGGCAATAGTCTTTCAGCAGTCAATAGTTTCTGAACCATTGCTCTCAAATCAGGTAAATCTTTCTAAACATGAACAGTGCATTCTTTACCAGGCAGTTAATCTCTGAAAGCTGTTGTTAATACAAATTAGAGCTTGCTGTTAAAACTTGTTAAACACTGTTGTCACGTATTTAGGGCACCAGTTGTTCATTAAATGCAGCTGCTGGCCACAAAAAGCTGCTGCTGGTTAACAGAAAGCTGAACCAGACTGATACAAAGAACTGGAGAAATAAGCCATTGAAAAAAAAAGTTTAATAAAAGTTTCATATCAGAAATATAGTATAGGGTTCAGTGTTGTATATGGAAATCCACACACTTCCAATGCTGTTACACTACAGCGGTGATGTCAAAATGCCAACAAATGCTAAAGGGTTGCTGGCTGTAGTGTCGGTGCTTGAAAGTCCAAAAAAGGCTCAGCTAGATTCAGGACCTAGCATTCAGCTCACAAAAAAACACAATGCACACTATGATTAAGTGCATTAGTACATTTTATAGTAATAAATAATAAAACAGAGCACACAATGCAACTGGTGTCTCCTGGTTGCCAAGTACTGGTCTGTCAAACTGCCCGGATATCTGTCTGACTTCTTTTCCCCTGCAGTGAACCTTTCCTATCTGCTCAGATCCGAGGCAGGATGCCACCTCCACGTCCCACAGTACAAGTGCAGCCTAGGCCAAGCCTTCATCAGCTACAGGCTCCTAATACCTGGAACAATCTCCCAGTCAATGTCACTGCCCTCTCCCCACATCAAGCAAGGCTGTGATCAAGTCCCACTTCAAATCCCCAATGTCATGTCCCCAATACCAACTCCCCCAATAAAAACCATCTAGCTAATGCATGTCATACTAACCCAGTGAGGTACACTGTGCTAACTGCTGTCACCTCTGGCGGCATCCATGGTTTTAGCTTTATTCTCTTTCCCTTGGGCTATCCTGTCATGTTACTATAATTTACTGCACCAAGATATGCTGCTTACTATGTACTTGTTTCATTTGTTTTTGGAATGTGTAACCTATGTAATGCATAAATGCTGTAAGATTCCTCACTGTCACGTCCCCCACCCCAGTCATAAATGGAAACAAGCCCTGGGGTCTGTGTGCTTACCTGGTAAAACATGTTTACAATAAATATCAGGAAGGCTGAAACACAGCAAGTAAACTCTCTGTTAATCCCAAGCAGAAGTCTGGGACATTTTGCAGGGTTAGAACATTTTCTGTTTCTGTTCTAGTTATTTACTTTGCATTTCTGTTTCCTTTTCTTGCTCAGAGGCTGACAAGCACACAGCACGGTTATGTTACTTAATCATACCTACCAGCTGAACTTTGTACAAGGCAAAACAGTAGTGCTGTTCCTGCAACCAGGTGAACTGTCTCCCTAGTACTGTAACTGCTTGAGAAATAAATAAAACAGATGCCACAGCAATGTCAGATCTCCAGTGGCAATGTGAACATTAATATATGTCATTGCCTGGGTACAATATATAAACTAAATATTAACACTGAAACCCTTTTCTTGAGAACAATATTTATTGAACATACAAAGTAAATGGATATAACAGCAATCACAAAGAAATGTAGACAATGAGAGCAGAAAAAAGACCAAAAGTCCATCTAGTCTGCCTGGTGCTCCCGATCTGCTCCAGGATCTATTGTCATACAGGGTTTTATCCCTCCCGGTCCACCTCCTCCACCCTTTCCTCCTGCTACAGACCTTAGCTACCATAAAACCCTTCACTCTGTCCCAGCCATGCTTGACACCTTTAATGGTCTTGGAACTCACCACCCCCTCTCACAGACTGTTCCACAGCTCCACCACCCTGCTGTAAAATAGAACTTCCTCACATCCCTCATATACCTTCCTCTCTTCAGTTTCCACTGGTACCCTCAGGTTCTGTACTCTGAACTCCTGCTAAGTAGTTCCATCAGACTGCCTGGTTTATTCCCTTCAGTAACTTGAAGGAGTCTTATCATACCCCACCCACCCCTTCGCCTGCTCACCAGTGAGTGCCTGTTCCTGGAGGCTAGACATCAAGTGATCAGGTGTGATGACCTTGTCACCTTAGGGCAAAAGGTTTTCGAGGGCACCTTGCCACCATCCTTTTTGTCACTAAGCCCTGCCCACTGGGCTATCTAGGTTAGAGTCACTACCAGGAAATAATGCTTTGAGTCTGACAGACTGGTCACCAACCCCTATGCTCAGTGATAGGAAAAGGCTGTTACATATGTATGTCAATCAAGGAAAAACAGGAATTGAGCTGACTCGCTAATTGGTTATGGGGAAAATCTAGACCTCTGGATATGGGCCAGGCATAAACAGTAAAAAAACAGACCAGCTGGTACAGCTGAACCAATCAGACCAGGCAGAACTTGTACAGTCTGGCTGTTCCACATGGCTCAGTTGGTCCATTTTTAAAGTTTTGTTCCATCACTTCCAGCTAGTCCGAATTTCATCTAGGTGAAGGTATGGGTAAAATTTGGACTGCCAGACTTTGACAGGACCTAAATGGTAAATGTCCAGGTTCAGCAGTCCAGATTTCACCCATAACCTCACATAGATGAAATCTGGACCAACTGAAATGGATGAACCAAAACGGTAAAAAAAAACGGGCAGACTAGTGAGGGCCAGCAGTCTGGATTTTACAAAGTCCCCTTTTACCTATTAGAAATGTTTATTTTCAATATGCATTTCATTCAATTGCTGGAATTATAACCAATGTTTCACAACAACTTGCAACTTTCTCATATGAAATGCGCCGACTGGTTAATAAGAAACATTTCCATTTATAGCACATCAACTTGATATGGGCCACTCTGCATTTAAAGCATGTAAAAATCACATTTACTGAATCTTCAGCAAATAAATGGGCACAGTAACCATTCACTTTAGAAGTGATTCTGGGTTTCTAGCCCTGATTTCAGGTATGTAAAAATCACACTTACTACTACTTTAGTGAAAAAAATGGGCACAGTAACCTTTTCACTTACGAGCCATCACTTTAGATTCTGGGTATCAAACCCCATATAGAATGACGTGTTATAAATAACCTTTGATGTGATTAAGATCGCCACTGTGGAGGACATTTGTGCGGGGACAGGGGAAAGGAGGGTTTTGGTGTTGTGGTGGAGTAGCTTTAAAAAGAGGATGCAGGAAGGAGTTTATATGATACTATTAGTAGTCGTTTTTCCGTCAGGGTATTTGGCCATTTTATTTTGAAATTTTGCATGTGACTGCCATAATAAGGTATGACAACTATTTTTCAAGCAGGCCCTGTGGGAATCAGAAACAACAGTAGAGCAAGTACACACCAGTTAATCAGTTATGCTGTGCAAACAGTACAAATAAATATATATGTATTTTGTTACGAACAAACGTCTGAGTGACTCTACTTAAAAATCAGTATCCAAGTAAAATGAATTTAGTTAATTTTCACCTTAAAGGTAAATTTATTACAAAATACTTTTATTTAATAAATAATAATAATATTGCATGCCACTTTCTCCTCACCAGAGGAAGAAAAAGGGGGAAAAACTACTGCCATCAGCAGGATGGCATTCAGACTCTCATAGGCCCCACACCCGACTGGTTGGGCTCACCAATCCAACTACTGGATCTTGCCCCGATGGGGGTTGGGGGACCCTGCCAACCCTGCCAGGGAGGGCAAGTCCTGGGGGTACTGGCTGGCAGGTTAAGTCCCAGTCGATGTCAGGGTGACAGGGCTGGGGGGGTTGAGCTGTTGGGGGCATATGGTGGAGAGAGGATTAAAAAAAAAAAAAAAGTACCACTGCATTGTTTCTCTTCTTCTGTTGTGCTTTCTCTTTATTCTGTACCAAGAGGTGTAGCCAGTGATGCAGCTGTAAACAAATACCAAGGGAAACTCCTTAGGGAGATCAAAGGTCAAGTCTTTAGGTAGCAATAAGGAAAAATCAGAAATGTTTCTTTAGCTTTTTTTTTTTTAAAAGGGGAACTTGAAATGATTTAAATTTCATAGCAAGGGGAACTCCATCCCCCTTCAACTTGGTCTCCGCCTGCAACATTCCATGTGAAGCAGCATGATAATGGATAATGACCAATCATTAAAGCTAGATATGCTTTTTATTGTATTTCCCATTTCCTCTACCCCAGGTCACACATGGAAATATGCCTTGGCTCAATGTGCCTTTCCCAGTTGCCAATTTTTAAATAAATAACTACATATAGCATATGACATTATATAATAATGTAAGGTTCAAAGGGACTCCGTGTACATGAAGATAGTACATGCCTTTTAGGTAAGCTTAGGTAAGGTAAGCATCATACCTGCCCCCCGCTCCACTTCATGCACAGGAATGAAATAAGTATGTAGCAATTTCCAAGGATTCCCTACCTATTTTACTACTCAGGGTACCCATGGATTCCCTTGTTAAGAAGAAATTTGTCCAAGCTTACCTTAAATGGCTTTATAGTCACCAGCCCGGTGGTGCTAGAGGTTGAGGAGCTGGATGCACCTCACACCACGCCAGAGACCTGGGTTCGGGAATGAGTCTGGGTCATTGGGGGCTGGCAGGGGTGAGAGAGGATCGAGCATTCTGAGGACTGCTTTATTCTCTTGGGGAGGGAGGGACTGCCATCCCACCCACTGATTACCCTCTAGCAGCAGCTGGAGGGAGATACGAATTGGTAGGCATGCAGCAGGTGCATGATTGGGGGGTTTGGGAGAAAAAGAAAAATGGAGTTTGCAGGGGCGTCATGGGGATGCAGGGCCAGAGAAATAGCTCCCGAGGAGGAGCCATTGCCACCTCGCCAGCTCCCCCCATAAAGAGAATTTAAAAAAAAATGGCTTTTTAGTCTTCATGTCCTCGGTCTCCATTTCTAGGCTGTTTGGCAGGTTCGCCACCCTCTAGAAGAAAACAGTGCCTCCTATTTTTACCCCTGAATTTAACATTCCTGAGCTTAAGGGCATTTCTCCACATACTGCTGCAGTATACCAGATCAAACATCTCTGACTATTTGATTTTGGTGATACGCCCGAGAATGCAAAAGACTGACATCGTGTACAGCCTCTTTTCTCCACAGCCAACGTTGAAGGCCCCCAGCCTCTCCTGATGGCTTCTGTCCCTCATAGAGCTGATTATTTTAGTGGCCCCATGCTGCACACTCACAGCTGCCTCAATGTCCTTTTTGTACAGAGGAGACAAAAACTGCTCACAGTACTCCAGGTGAGGCCTCACCAGGGCCTTCTAAAGTGACAGAATTACTTTCCCTGATCTGCTAGCCACCCCTCCCCCATTTTGATGCACCCCATCCTTCTGGTGGCCCTGGAAAGCAGCCGTGCACTGCTTGCCCTGAAGCTCCTTCTGTATTATAACCCACACGCCCTTTTCCTGCGTGACTGCAGCAAGAATAGCTCCTTACAATGCCTAGGTCCTACCTCTCTCTCTCCCAGGTTTGGCACCTTTGTTTGCGACATTGAATATGTGGCTCCAGGAGTCAGACCAATTGCCCAGTTTGCTTACATCACACTGAAGTGTGTCCCCATTCACAATAGCGCCTCCACCCTGGCTAGCTTAGTGCATGCCTAAAACTTGGGCAGCCTGCTGGAGACCCCAGCTTCCAGACTGCTGATGAAGATGTTGAAAGGCAGTTTCCCAAGCAAACACTCCTGTAGGATGCTGCTGAGTACCTTACACTGGAAGTAATGCTTGTTCACCACGCCTGCCTCCTGCCTCCAAGCTGAGTCGGGGCTCACAGAATAGCCCAGAGGTTAGAACAATGAGCAGTGAATGAGTTTGGAACATCCAGTATACCTGGGTTTGATTCCCACAAGCTCTGGCTGCAAACTGTGTGATTCTGGCAAGTCACTTAATCTTCTCAGTGCTCCCGGGTCACCTGCAAACAGGTACTTGTGCCTAGTGGGCCTGACCAAAGAATAATAAAAAAAAAAAAGGCTGGTTAGCATTTCGCCTTGTGCATGTATGTTTACAATAATTATATTAACTTAAGTGTTTTCTAGATTTTTAGCTCTCTAATTTTGATGGTCTACTTCAGATA
Source organism: Neoceratodus forsteri (assembly GCA_016271365.2). Taxonomy (NCBI): domain Eukaryota; kingdom Metazoa; phylum Chordata; order Ceratodontiformes; family Ceratodontidae; genus Neoceratodus; species Neoceratodus forsteri. Next base: position 445,800,504 of record CM057450.1, read on the forward strand.
ATTAATTTCACATTTCACTGTGTCTTTCAAAAAGTGTGTGTCTCTCCCTCCCCTACTGGTTTGGCTCACTTTCCCCTACCTATCCTCCCTCCTCTCCTCTTTAACCCCTCTCCCACACTCATTTGCTAGGCAAGCAGCTTTCTCACACAGGCTTCCAGCTCTCTGGAACCAGCTTCCCACTTCCCTCTTCAATCTGACTTTCCCCTCCCTCCTTTCATGATTTACTTATTTAAAATTTTGGTGACTGGGAAAGGCACACTGAGCAAAGCTCATTTCCAGATGTGACCCAGGGACATAGGACAGTGGAAACACATACAAGGAGATACATATTTTGTATAGGTACAAACTTAATACATAGCAATGCAGACCGTAATTAGGTTATATAGCAACAGCAGTATGGTAATACACACATATAGTCATTTAAGTACAGCAATGTCAATATATTTTGCAAGCATAATGGAAAATGGGTCTCTGTTGTCTGGGAGACTGAATGGGGAGGGGAGGGATCTGGGGCTGAATTTGCTGCTAGGGTCGCTACGGCAGGAGGAGGAGTTGAGGAGATGAGGAGGGACAGCACAGAGGAGAAAGAGAGATAGGTGCAGGGCGGAGCTGGAAAGAGACAAACACAGTTTTTAAAGGCAAGATAAGTGGAAGAGTTTCAATGTTCGAAGGCGAGTATATTCCACAAGAGAGGGAGGCGGTATGAGAAAGCACACTGGCCAGCAGCTGAGTTGGGATGAGAGATTGAGAAACAGTGAGGATCCCAGGAGCGGAGTGAGTACAAGGGAGGAGATATGGGGGTAAGGCAGGAGGAGAGGTAAAGAGGAAGAGCCCATACCAGAACTTGGCGTGAAAGAATAATGAATGGGCATACCTTCTACGTGAGAGTGGTGAGATGGAGACAGCAGAGTAAAAGGAACAGTGGTGCGTACAAGGAGAGTTGGTAGTGAATCTGCAAAACGTGGTCAGCAAGGTATCCAATTTAGCAAGGGATGCAGTAGGGGCAGTGCTGTAGATGTTTGCATAGTCTAGGGATGGGAGGATCATTTTAGAGGCAAGCTCACGACACATGGGGAGTGAGAAGGTGTCTTTATTTCGATAAAGAAATCCAAGTTTGGGGCGGAGCTTGGAGGTTAGTCCATCTATATGCACAGAGAATTTATGGTGACTGTTTAACCAGACCCCCAGGTATATGAATGTGTGCATGGTGTCTAGGGGGATGTAGTCCTGGGTGAGGAATACTGGAGGGGAGTAGGGTCTGGAGAGCTTTTGAGCAGAGCTGAAAGTTATTGAGACTGTTTATTTTTTATCTACTTTGAGGTCATTAGTCAGACACCAAGCCAAGACTTTATTGAAGTCCTATTGGAGTCCTATTTCATTTAAACACCTACTAAGGCACTCTACCATGTATTCCTGCACATGTAACCCTCCACCTGAAATTATGTAAAAACTTATACACGATTTGTACTTCATTTAGTAATAGTCTGCTGGCATGTTTGCTTTGTTGGCTTACTGGCACTGAATTATTTTCTGTGTAAATGATGTTCCTTACTATGTTGTACTAACTCATTGCTATACCCTGTTCCCCAGGTCACACCTGGAAACAAGCCTCAGCTCAGTGTGCCTTTCCCAGTTACCAACATTTTAAATAAATAAACTAACTAACTTCACTACAGGGGTTTGTGACATGACATCACAGTCTGCTGTCATGGTGATCACCATGATAGTCACCATGAGGTTAGCTGAGACAGGCAAATGATTTTTATACAGACCTACTCAATAGACTACCTACCAATATATATTACAAACAGTGGAAAGGAAAACTGAAAATAAAAACACAAAGAATAACTAACCGCCTAAGTGTAGAACAAGCAGACTCTCCACACTGAGTTAGTGTGGTGACATCACTGGCACGAGTGAATGAGTGAAGCTCTAGTGCCCTATGATTTCACCATACTAGCAAGGTGTGGAGAGCCTGCAAGTGTGAGTTTTATTTTGTATAATACTACAGAAATCACATTTCTGAAACATAAAATACTGCAAATACTGATACAATTTTCTCCTTAACAGACAGACTCGTAAACCTTTGTTTATGTGAGTCAGTTTAAATATGAGAAGCCATTTTGAAGCAGCACGTGAGACTAGTTCATACAGCTGTGTGCTGCGGTGGCTCTGCTTCAATCTATTACTAAGCATAGTACGTGAGAGTGATTATGGCACTGGTGGAAAGCCGGTCTTCAAGTCAAAAGTGTTAAGAACAACTAATTCTGATTACATCAGCTTAGAAAAGTTTTTCTCAACAGTTCAAAATGTAAGGAACAACTTTTCAACACCAGGGAAACAGGCTTACTGTGTATTATAAATCTGTTGTCCAGTAAATTGCAATAGTTAAAACATCATGTTCCTGAAAATACATGCTGACGTGCAGAGTTGATCTTCAAAGATCTTAGTCATAGTCCAAATGTTCCAGCTGTTCGTGCTGCGAGAATAAGGGGCGTGCTATGAAGCTGGTTGGGGGGTAGATTCTGAAGAGATGTGAGGAAGTACTCTTCACACAAAGCATGTTGGATTCCTGGATCAGCCTTCCAGCGGAGGTGGTGAGGGCGAAAACAGTGGTAAGGTTTAACAATGCATAGGATAAGCGCCAAGAATCATACTGGAAAGGAAGGAGGAGTGAGAAACAGCTGTAGATCGGGTACAGTCTGCAGCAATAGTGTAGGCAGGAAGAAATGGGCAGACTGGATAGGCCAAGTGGTCCTTATTTGCTGTCAGATTCTATGTTTCTATTTACAGTATTTGTAAAACAGCAGAGCAACACCCTTTGAATGAGGGAGATCTGATTTTCACTACCAAACCCAAGGACATTTTCATAGGGTCCTAATGTGGCTGCCTGAGTATTAGATGGTACATAAGCTGTGCTAGGCCCATGAAATGACAGAAGTAATGGCTTGTTTTTATATTCCAATTATTTGGGGAGGAATAGTAGATGGCTTCTTCCAGAAGAAGGGGGATGTGAAAAAATGGGTAAAATCAGGGAGACTCTGAAAACAGAAACTTGGAAGGTATACAAGAGATATTTTCAGGTTGCATTGTCTTTTTGTAATTATTTCTATGGCTTGTTTAATCATGTGAATTAGCAGGAGGCACAGTTTTACTTTGTAGGGAGTTAAGTGTCATGCAGCCTTCTTGCTCTGACTGAGTCATCTTGCTTTTTGCTGATTCATGGTCTGTGTGCGGTTAGGTTAGTTGAGGATTTGTTTTTAGCACAGGGGGCTCCTTTGCCAAGGGGAAAGTGAAAGTTGGACTGAAAGGATGACATAGCAGCAGCGCCATGAAGTCAGGCTGCAGGAATGTCTCTCTTTTTTTCGCTTTCATTCCAGGACTCTTGATTAATGTGTGCAGTTTGCTGTAGTGGAAACGACCGTCTAGTTGCTTTCACTCCGTCTTCTCTTTTAATTTCATCTTACTTTCTCTCTCTCTCTCTGTATTTTAATAGGCCGGGGGTACTTTCAACAATGCTTTCGGCTGTGAACTTGCACTTCGAATTTTAAAGTTTCCAAAGCACATCAGGTTTTAAATTTTAAGATACCCTTAAATCTTAGAAAGCTCCTCCTCTTTCGTGTGTGTGTGTGTGTGTGTGTGTTCAGCAACTGCATTCCAGCAAATAGCACAGCAATCAAAATGATCTCTTAACCTAATATGATTTATGGCTGTGTCGCTGGCACAGTAATAATTCATGTCATTTAGAAAGTGAAGCAGCGACTGTATGACTATTGTTAGCACTGTCTTCCTCTAATGACATAGTAAACAGGGTATATTTTTTCTGTAGCTAGAGTCCTGAAGAATGTATTATTGTCAATCAAAGTTATTATGCATATCAGCAATATTATCATTAAATTACTTTACGCCAACCATTTATGTCGCCAATCCTCTATGGGTACTGCTAGTATATATTAATGACGTGCCACACGTCAAAATAAAAGCACGCATAATAATCCTAGTCTTCAGGAAGCGACGAGTTTAGTGCATCGCAATAGGTCCCTATCTTTCACTGTTATTCAATTCTCAAAGAACAAGCCGTTTCAATTCCAATAGATTTCCATAAAAAAATGGAGTTTCTGTTAATGAGCAATTTGCAAAACATGCATGCTAATTATTGCTGGAGTACTTGCAAATATACAGACAGGCTTTGACGATTGGACGACGCTAGTTATTGCTAGAAATAAGTTATTTTGCCGGTTTCCTGGTTCCTTGGGATGAGGTTCCTTCGGAGTTCCTTTCTCACACAGCGCGCACATTTTCTGTCTGTCTCTCTGCAGGCTGTACAATACAAACACGTGTTTCACCCAAAGCCAGAATAAACAAGACCCGTCTCCCTGGAAACGGCATTCCAGTTCGCGCTACGTCACGTCGTGCGGGTTGATTGTTTGCGTCGCTCGGCAACGGGTTCCCCTAGCAACAGTGGAAGCACCCCCTCCCTCCCTCCGGTTGGTTTGATAGTTTGATGTAAAGCTTCAGGCCTGGGAGGGATTTAAAGGCGTAGGATCCAATTTTTAGGCACGTCACTTTTGCAGCGTGCGTATACGTTGCTGAAACGCATCGTTAAGGCCGTTGACTTGTCATGCGATGAATGTCATATAAAAATATTTAATCCAGGATGTATTTCTTAACTGTGCATTTTGGATTGTTGCCCAGGTAAGCCTTCTGTTCTTAACCGCAGAAAAATATATGCGACGATGCAATGAGCCTTTTATACTGTGTGCCAGTTTCTTTGTCCTAAATTATATAACATACAAATATCTGTATGAGCCCTTCAAGGAGAAATAGAAACACTATGGATTTATTTTATTGTACTTTTGATAAGTGCTAAGTCGCTGCCTGGCCACGAAACCGTTTGAAATGTACATTCTCGTTCTAACTATGTTCCTGAACAGCATAGGTCCCAATTTTCATCAACTGGAATGCTGGTCCAGACGCGGGGGTTGGGGTTACCCTCTTCAAAAAAGTTTTGGAAATTTTTTTTTGCAGTCAGGGCCTTAAAGAGTATCTCTTAGGCGGGCCTCTTTTGACACTGCATACGATTTCAACCCAGCCCACACCAGATCTCTTTTGCAGTGAGTCAGGTCCTGTAGTGACTAGGCAGGCCACTTTGACTGGATGCAATTAAGAAAGCTGCTTATAATATTTTTTTAGCATGTTTTAATACACCTAGCAGAACCCAAGCCCACACCAGATCTCATTTGTGTGCTGATGGAGATTCTGAGGGGACTGAAGCCTGAGGATCCAGTTTGTTTGTTTCCTTTTCAGATTTTACCCAGCCTGGCTCAAGTCACTGCTCATGTATTTTGCTGGTTTTGAAAAGTCTGTGCTGGTCTGAGGGTTTAAATGCTACTTTGTGGGTCTGACCAGCGAAATGCTGGTCACTTGGGGGCTATGGAACAGATCACAGAAAACATACACGTTTAACGTCCATTTTCCTAAGTCTCTCTTGCTTTAAGTGTGGGGTGCAAGCTATATGGGTACACTAGGACCAGTTTTAAACCTAAGGGTGCCCCCACCGTAGGTTGCCGTCTCCCAGGTACAAACAACTGGACATTCAACACCACATGACGGCGGGGGTCCGAGGGGCTGAAGAACGTGGGGGGTTGATGCTTTGTTGTGAGTTTGGGGAGGGCTTTTTGAAGCTAAAACACACTTTTGTTATGTCTTCCTACCCTGACTCTAGGGGAAATTATTTTCCCTGGGGTGTGGGAGACTGGCTGGTAACATTAGAGTCTGTGGCTGCAGCTGGAGGGTGGTGACCAACTGACTGACCAACAATGCTATCAACCACCCACACCATCCATGAGCATTATTTCAGTGTTCTGGTAGCTGATAAAGAAACAAAATGACTTAGAGACAGACAGTAAAGTAAATAATGTCCATTGCATAAAAGATCTCACCCATTTGCTGCTGTGTCAAGGGCCCCAGGTGGCCACACTCTCTGTCATGTATCTGTGATTGTATGTAGACTGTGTAGTGTATGACCAAATGCTTATCATTTGTTTGCTGCCAATTGCTTATCTTTCTTCTGTCTAAGCTGGCTGTGGCAGAATCTTGATTGTTGTATGCTTTGTTGTCCCAATCCCAAACCAAAAATCCAGTCTCTCAGTCGGACTTGGACTCTGGGAGTGACTTGGTGGGGCAGGCTGCTAGGGCATAGTAGTGATTCGGCATCTCCAGCATGTGCTGGCAGCAGGCACAATGACAATAGGGCAGGCTGCTATGCAAATCTCTTCGACCTTTACTAACTGAAAGCTGCACAAACTTAAGACTCACCGACTCAAATCACCTCGCCATTTCGTTCAACGTTTTAGAGACTATAGCGGGAAGGCTATTACCACAATCCGGGACTGCTTACTAAACTATCTAAGCTGAGTTGTCTCTGAGATGAGAGACACATGCACTCGCCGCTCAACGCTATGCTACTATGGCTAGTCTGTGCAGCTCCACAGCAGCGTAGTTTTAATTGGCCAATGGCTGTGCCTGCCTACCCATTATCTAGTAACTATTGTCACAAACCCGCCCTGGAGGATCAGGTCCACTGAGCTCACAGTGCCCACCCTAAGTGCAATCCATGATGGGGGACAGGATACCCTCCTCATGTCCCTTTAGAATGCTCACGAGGTCAAGACTGAACACCCGCCACGAGGACCCAGGGCATCCATCCCTCTAAACTCTGGATAAGGGCACAATACCAGTCTCTAGTCTTAAATATGAACCCTTCTTGATCATTACATAAATGGGGAAGATCCAGGCATCACACTCTCTTTGGGGTAGCAGTGTGTTCCTGATTTCGTCTTCTCCAACAGGACATGCAACAGCCTGGTTCAGAATCCCTCCAGACTCTTCCTTGAGACTTTCATATTCTCCCTATGTCTACCCAGATATCCCTTACAGACCCTTGCTCGATTGGTTGCTCAGGAGGCACCTCAACAATAACAGTTGGTCACAGATTATTAATAACTGACCCACAATTCACACACAATTTAGAAAATTCTCACTCAGGCAGGTGTCTTAAGAACACATGTTTTTACTAAAATACTTTAATAATCATACAGTTACAGCTAAAATAAGCACTAATTTGGTCACAGAATAACAGAAGTAAAAGTAGAAAATATATGAAAATACCAAAACACACTATAACTGTTATCTAAAGTCTACATTAAGTCTGTAGTAAATTGAAGTCCAAAGAAAGTAAATGAAAGATTCAGTTTCCTTTCTACTGTAAGTCTTGGGTCTCAGCAGTTTTGATTCTTGTATTGTCAGGAGAAGAATATCCCTTGTAGATGCTCAGCAAAAATGAGAACAAATGATCCTTGTTCAATTCCTTATATAGCCGGAGGAAGCCTGAAGAAAAAGAACTGTCTAATCCCAAAGGGGCCTCTCTTTAGGCCAGTAGATGTTACTCTTCGGTTTCCCCACAACACAATTTTCTAGCTATCTTGTGATGTCATACTTCCTGACAATTATGACACCTGTAAGAGAATTCACACAGGTCTGCCAGAAAGGATGTTCCTGGTTCTCTCACCTCATAAATATAACATACCATAACAGTTTCCTGGAATCAGAGTGTCCTGCCTCTGAAGTGCATGGTTTATGACAGGTACTGGATTTTGGCATAGGTCTGTTAAGGGACCTGGAAATGCAACCTTAGTTTCCTAGCAAGCAGCTGCCCCTCAGGTCAGACATTTTTTAAAAGAAATCCAGTCTTTCTTTCTATGTGCCCCTTGCATTAACATTGGCATTCTTGTGGCATTTACATATACACAGAACCACATCAAAAAATATATGTAACAGAATTGCAGTATATTTGCAAATAATGACTGGCAGTTGGACAGCTCACCACAGCTGTGTAGTGCATAGTTAGTAGGCAGTGTAGCCAAAATGGAAAACATGTTAGGAGGTGGACTGGGAGTCGGACTGAGCTGGCAGCTGCTGCACTGTTCTGCAGCATATACAGTATGTGGGCAGGAACTTGAGAGAGTGAAGAGAATTAGATAAAAAACAGAACTAACTACCATGCAGAGTAAAATCCAGGCCTTTTAATATCCCATGAAGATTTAATGATTTCCCGGGGCAGTTACCTTGAAAACGGGACAATCCCACAAAACCGGGACAGACGGCAACCCTACCCCGAGTAGAAATATTTGTGTTCCTGTCTTCATGGCTCCCACTCCTACCACCCTCTCTTCTCCTTTCAGTCTCACTCTTTATCCAAAATATGGAAACATTCTGTGAATTCAAGGGTGACGGGTGATAGTGTAGCACTCCAGTCCTATGCAAGTAGTGTAGCATTACATCACAAAAATAGCATACATTACGCTATATAGCAGCTACGCTACTTGTGTAATATGTAAGTAAAACTATTTGCTTCAAAAACAAAACAAAAAAATTAGCAAAGAAAAATTAAGGTGGGGGGGGCAGAGCCTCACCATAAATACATTGTAGCTAGTTATACTAGTGATGTGTTTCTGTGAAAATCCCCCATTTCCAGGGCTGGATTTTAGTGCTTTTCCACCCATTTTTTTTTGGATGTGTTGTGATGAGGATTCCACTAAAATATGTAACTATAATGTTGTTTTTTTTTTAATGGGGCTCCACCCCATACCCTCCTTAGAGATAAGAGACAGGAGAACAGTGAAGCGGTCATAGCAGTAGTGGGTAATGGGGAGCATAAGAGCATCAACGTCAAGATGCAGATGTTGACATCAACATACTGTATCTTTTAGCGTAAATAAAACTGTGGGTCCGGAATGCTACACTATTGCCCGGTAACGGTAACAGTTTTGTTTTTTCATATTAATCCTTTGGCTGGGGTGCAGTTTCTGCCAGACAGACAAGATTATAATCTCATCAGACAAGATTTCAGCATCATAATGAATTCTTGTCCGGAGATGTCTGTGACCTTGTAGGCACTGCAACTATTAGTAATATTGTAGTAGCTAGTTAGCATAGGCGGGCTTTGTGGGGTTCCCAGAAACTAACCAATCTGCTGTGTGTGTGTGTGTGTGTGTGGTGCAAGAGGCACAGCCTCTGAGCCGATTGCATTCACGGCCAGCACCCAAGATATGAAATCTCATCTTCCATTTTTCCCATCCGGCAAAAACTGCACCTGCTGCAATACTTTTTGCATTTCAAGCTAATCTCTGTTTATTCTTTTTACTTTTGAAACATAAAAACACAGACTGTGATGGCAAAAAAAAAAAAAAGACTACAAGTCCATGTAGTCTGCCAGGAGTTTCCTATCTGCCCCAGGACCCATTGTCTATGCAGGGTTTTATTCCTCCCAGTCAAACCTCTTCTCCCCTCCCTACTGCTATCGACCTGAGCGACTACCAAACCTTTCACTGCATTTCAGCCATGACTGAAACCATTTCTGGTCTTGGCACCCACCAGCTCCACTGGCAGACCACTCCATGGCTCCACTAACCTTTCCATAAAATAGAACTTCCTCTAACATCCCTCTTAAACTGCCCCCTTCCCACTTCCCTGCCAGTTTCCAATCAAGACCTTGGGTTCTTGATTCTATACTCCTGCTGAATAGTTTCCCACAGTTTACTTATTTAATTCTCTTCAGGAACTTGAAGGTCTCTGTCATATCTCCAGTGAGTACATATTTAGTGCCTTTGGACAATTTTCATAAGATCTCTATTGTTCCTGAATTATTTTTGTCATCCCACATTGCACTATCTCCAGTCTGTCCCTGTTTTTCCTTAGGTGAGGACTTCAGAACTGAGCCCAGTATTCATGTTCCATTATTATGTGTGGCCATTTTGTGCTGGCACCCTAAGTTGCCACCTAAAACCATCTCTGCTCTATTTATTTCACATTTGTTAACCAGGTAGGTGCACTAGACATGTCTATTTTAAGGCATGCCCTGGCAGAGTACACAAGAAACATTACAATTCCTCAGGAATTACATGTAAAGCAAGTCGGGATAACATTACAGGTACAGTGCAGCAGGATAAACCTAACAAAAGCAAATTATAATACAGTAAAATTAAATACAACAATCGGTAGTCACAAGCAGTAAATTGCCAACCTAGAATAAAAATGAATATAATAGGCAGGCAATAATAGGCAGTAATAAATAACAGTTAGCCAGCCTTGAATGAGAACACCATTACACCATAAGTGGCGTCTTGTACCTCAGGTACAGTTGCAAGCAGAGAGACCTATAACTGTTTTCTTAGGGCATCTCTGAAGAGGGCATAGGAGGAGTACTCTGTAAGCACTGTGAGGGAGTTCCAGAGCTTTGGTGCAAATATGGAAAAGTCAGTTTATCCCTTCTTGGTGGCAGTCTTGGAAACCTGGAGTAGGGGCTTGTCTGAGGATCTGAGAGAGTAGGCCTGATGGAAGCACTGAAGGAACAACGCAACAGAGGCAGGAGTCGAGGATTTGAAGAGCTTCTCTAGGAAACACCCAAGAGCATAAGATTGCCCTGCACATGGAGATAGCCATCAAAAGGTAGAATGCAGATCACAGTGGTGAGTGAATTGGTTGGAGAACAGAGCAAAATGACAGATATTGTTATATAGTGTATGGTGAGGGCTTGTTGTGCATAGAAATTGGTGGCTTTCAAAATGTTGTTGTACTACAATTCAAAAGGTCATGGAACGTGATTGTACCCAACTGTGGTACAGCAACATTTTGAAAACCTCTAGAGGTTCCACACAGAAGCGCATGAGCCACAGAAATGGCTGGCTCAATCAGATAAACACTAGCAGTGGTGGAATGATCACCTGAACCCGCGACTTGACCAGGATCAACCAGGTAAGATAAAAAAAAAATGCAGGATCAACCAGACATGTGCATTTAAAAAAGAAATGAAAAGCAGGATCACCAGATATTTAAATTTTCTCACAGAACAAAGTCTGTTCCTCACATCCCACGTCCTCTCACTAAGCGAGAGATATAGCTGGCATTTTTTTTTTTAAATCCCTTCCACACCCGATTGACAGCCAATAGAAGGCTGCGCTACAAATGAAAGGACCTCGTCTCCTCAGCAACCACACATCACACCCTAGCAACCAGTCCTGACTCCCAGAATAGGACATTGGCACGCACATTTTTATTTTTGTATTTAAAAAAACAAACAAAAAAAAAAAAAATGCATTTATTTTATTTAGGAGGCACCATACACTGTACAAAATAGTGGATGGGCAACTCTGTGCCTGACCAGTGTGTTGTGCCACCTTGGGATTCTAATTCCCATGGACCTCTCGAGCTTCACGCTTGAGGTCAGAGGGAATCACAACCCCTTGGTGGCACAACACACTGGTTCTGCATAGTTGCCCATCCACTATTCTCTATATATCACATCCCATTTGGCCAGGAAATTTGTAGCGATGCAAACAAAATATAGAAGGCCGTAGTGTGGCTAGGCAACAGGACTCCTTTAGCTTTGGCAAGTGTGGCCTTCGGAGAAGGTAAAGTATATGCCTAATTCTGTATGTAAGGTCACCCTCCCTGGTCTAGGTGTATACATGGGTGGAATAGGCATTCAGGGAGGGGCCTCACACAAAGAACACTGACAACACTTACTTGACCTCGTGAGCCTAAGGCGACCTCAGGGGCTCCGCTGACAGGCAGCTGGGCTAATCGGAGATGCAAGGGAAGGGGTTAGCAGAACATGGAAACAGAACAAAAGCAAATGTCCAAACAGAGGGGAACAACAGTATACTTTATTCCTTCTGCTGTGAGTTCACAAAAACTGTTGGCAACTTTGTGGATTCTATTTAACACTTTCCCAGACGACACTTTTTGCTTTCATTTTGCCTTTTACACTCTGCTAGACAGTCTTTTTTGTCCTGAGTTGGCTTCAACTCTGGTGGGGTAGTACCTTTATTAGTAGATATTAACCCCAATGGAGGCACCGGATACTCTTGGAGTCCACCACCCCAGGCAGCAACGGGGGTGACTCCCCTGGACATCTCCAGACCATTTTTTCCATTTCTCATAACCTTGTCAGACTTCACAGTTTCCAGGCTGACAACTGAGCAGCACTACTGGATCCCATCATTTAAGCATGAATAGACCCGGACGTCCCACAGAGTCTATCCCTGTAAACCTTTCCTCACAAAATTTCCAGTTTTGAACATTGACATTTTGCTCACCTGGGTATCATGTCTGGTGCTTACTGGCACTTCACAGACCTTGTGGGGCAGTCTGCCCCACATTTTAAATGCTGAGCTAAATTCCTGTTTTCCGACAGGAATCTTGTGACCTGAAAGTCACTGTTCCTCTCTTAGGGAGGAAGGGCACTACTGGATGCCAAACCAGTCACCTTAAACGTAAATTGAGTGAAATATCACCTGAGATCCTTTGCTCACAGGACTTCCTTGGATTGTCCTTCTGTCAGACAAAACTCACTTCTTTCTTCACGTTTCTTTTTTCTTCTGCTGGAGAGGAGGCACCCCCCTTTCAAGGGCTCTCTTTGACTGCATCTGCCACAAACGAGTACTTCTTATCGACGCCAGCTTCTATAGAGAAACTTCAGAATGGTGGAAGCTGGCACTGTGTGTGAGTCGCTAGCCTCCCACCAACTCTGACTCACCAGTCCCTGTCCTTCAGCACAGACCACTGACTCTTCCCCTTTGGAATGCCGAATCCGACCAGCTGACCCTGTCCTCCAAGGGCATACTAAACTAGCACAACCTAGAGGTCGATAGACACTCTTAGAGGTACATAGCTGCTGGGGGGGGGGGGCACTACATGTGCGCTGGACCAAGCTTAGTATTAACTGTCTTGCAGACGGTGGGTATATTTTGGGAGAAATCCAGTGAGGGTTCAAGAGTGATGCCACTGTACAGCAGTTTGTTTGTTTGTTTATTTATTTATTATGTTTTACCAGGAAAGTCATCCTGAGCTAGTAACAGCTTGTTTCCATATTCCTGGGGGAAGGGGGTAAAGATACCAAATACAAAAATGCAGAATATAAAATACATATAATGAGATAAATATAACAAAAATAACAGGACAATTATGCCTAAGATAAATTTACAAAAAATAAACACCAAGCAAAACACTGTGGAACTGAACAAAAGAATAATTGACTAGTAATCGATTTAACAAAATACAAACTGGGAGAAAGACTGATGCTGGGGAAGTGGGGAAGCACTGAGGGACAGAGAATTATATAAGTTGCATGTAAGAAATAAACCCAGTATCAGAAATCACTGTAGAAGTGAGTAGAGAGCTCACGGAGGAGAGCTTTAAGAGCGGGAAAGGAAGGAGCAGAGTGAATAGTGATGTAATTGTAATGCGTGAGCAGGCTGAATTGGTCAGCTGAGGAAAGTAAGGAGCCATCAACACAAGTGATGGCTAAGACATCTGCACAAGACCTAAACTTAGCATTAGAACCACATTGCATAGTCTGGGTCCTTTTGGCCTTAAAGGGAAGGTCCCACCTTGCTCTCTATTTTGATTTGCACACTGTAGGCCATATTAACTTGAAGCTTAGCTATGACTTTCAGAATATTCTGAAATGACTCACAAAATTAATTGGTCCTTAAAAGGAAAGTCCCCTTGACCTTTTCTTCTGTTTGCCTGTGTAGTTTGTGGACATGAACAATGATTCTCTCTCTTGCACTCCCAAAGTTCATCCTAATTGAAATTTAAATGAATTTGCTTCACTCTGTTTTGTCCTGGTGTGAAAATCTGTTTCTCTGCATTGCAAAGGTCATGACCCCACTCATTAAAGGAAACATGGGCAGTGATAATGCATATTTGTGCAATAAAGGAGTTGGGAGTAAGCGAAGAGCTTCCTAGCACATAAGAATTAATAGGCCTAACTATAAAAAACATCTTGATGTTACGGTCTGCCCACCCACTGGCTCGCCCTCAGTCTGTGAGTCCCTACACTCAACCATTGCCCTTGGTGCAAAAAAACTCCACATTATCTGCGCCTACAATCCACCCACTGGAGGTATCACAGGTCTTCAGGATTCACTTAATCAAACCGTTACAAACGCCAAGCAAAACAAGGTCATAATCTTAGGTGACTTTAACCTAAACTGGCTGGGACCAACTCACAGCACACTGCTGACACTAACGCAGAGTTATAACCTGCACCAGATCTTAACTGAACCCACTAGAACCACCCCTTCTCTAACTACCTCCACCCTCATAGACTGAGTACTGGTGAATCGCCTTGACCATGTGCAAACTGCAGGTATCTTGGCAGATGCTATCACAGGCCACTCCCCCACTTTCTGTGTATGGAGCCTGGAGACTGCTCCCCCAACCCCTCCACGCTACATCACAATTACCAACTTTGCCAAACTGGACGTGGAAGCTTTCCTCTATGATGTATCGTGTATCAACTGGTCTGACATCTATCACTCCCATGATGTTCAAATAGCCCTTGATATCGTCACTGATAATTTCACAGCACTTCAGGATAAACATACCCCAAAGGTCACCAGAAGGGTCAGGGGTAAACAAACAAGATGGCTACACAAGGACCTGCTGGCTAACCTGCGCACACGGGACAAACTCTGGGAGAAGTATAAAGTGTCCAGACTACTGGAGGATTACAATACCTACAGGGCCTCTTGGAGCACCTGTTTAAAAAAAAAAATCAGGACAGCAAAGAGCATCTACTGCAAGGAACTGCTCACAAACTCTGCTGGTGACTCTAGAAAATTCTGGACACACATCAAGACCTTTCTTGGGGCTACCCAGTCATCGACCCCAGGGGATAAGATCCTAAATGGTGTACATTGCAACGACTCGAACACTATAGCAAATGCCTAGATTATTCACAGACCTGTCTCAGTACACCTCGTCCTTTGCTTCACCTTCCACAGCATCTCAGCCTTACTGCACACCCCAGAGATCTGCATCTGGTGCTGACCACTGTCAACTAACTACTACCCCTCCTTTCTACTTTAAAGCTATATCTAGATCCGCGGTCCAAAGGTTATTGCAAAACATATCCGACAACACTAGCCCTGGCTCAGATTCACTTGAGCCACGACTCCTGAAGCTATCGGCACCATTGATTGCCTCGCCACTGGCCAAGATTTTCACTCTGTCTCTCTCTCTCTCTCTCGGCGTCCCAGATCTCTGGAAGATTACCCGAGTTACGCCTGTCCTTAAAAAAGGAGACCCAAAGGATAACAACTACAGGCCCATAGCCATCCTCTCTGTGCTAAGCAAGCTACTGGGGAAGCTTGTTGCAACCCAAACCATTGACTATCTCTCAAAGAACAACCTTCTCTCAGACACTCAGCATGGTTTCAGAAAAGGGCACAGCACCTCAACTGCTCTTCTCACATTCTCCACCGATGTACTCTGCAACACGGACAAAGGCCTACTCACTGGAGCAGTATTTATCGATCTTACCAAAGCTTTCAATCTTGTTGATCATCCCCTGCTTCTCTCAACCCTGCATAGACTTAACTTCTCATCCTCAGTAGTTGACTGGTTTAACAACTACCTATCAAACAGACTACAACTTGTTAAATTCAACTTCACTCTCGGATGTGACCAGCACTGACATCGAGATACCCCAGAACCATCCTGGGACCCCTTCATTTCTCGCCATACATCAACAACATAGATTATGCCATACTCTCCTGCTCAGCTATCTTATACACTGATGATCTGGTCCTCTACTCCAGCGCTGACAAAGTTAACATCATTAACAAAAACCTCTCCTCGGATTTCAGGAATGTGCAAACATGGCTAAATGCTAATAAGCTCATCCTCAACACAAAAAAGACCCAAGTCATGCTATTTGGCACTGCCCCCAAACTCAGGGCCTGTAAGGAACCCCTCCTAGTCCATGACTCTGGGGGGTCTGTCATCGACTGCGTCACATCCTTCAAATACCTGGGAGTCCTCCTTGATAAATCCCTTGATTTCGGTCTGCACATCCAGTCAACATTTAAAGCAACAAATGCCAAACTTAGAATCACCTATAAGACCTATCACCTGTTAACACCATCTGCCAAATTGGCTAGTGCCAAGGGTATTCTGCTTCCAGCACTGACATATGGTGTCTCCACTTTTGCTAATGCCCATAAGACTGCTCTCCATAAATGGGATGTCGCGTATAACAACATATGTCGGTATGCCTCCTCTTCCCATCGCCTCAAGCACCACTGCACACTGTATAGCGACCTAGGCTGGCTCTTCCAACTGCCTACCGACTATACTCCCTAGGGACCCACACAGACTCTGTAATCTGTAACCAAACCCCTCCACCTTGCAGCTCTATTGTACCACAGACACCTTCCCACTGACTACGCTCAGCAAACAAATTTCTACTTGCCTTACCCAGGTGTCTTACTTTAAAAGCTCTGGAGCATTTCACTACACTGCCCCAGCCACCTGGAACTCCCTTCCTCCTGCCCTGAGGCAGGCTAATTCCCAACCAATCTTCAAAAAAGAACTATATCGCCACCTATCCCAGGACCCCTGCACATGCTTTGATCCCACTTAATGCCTCACAGCTAGCCACCCTATTTTGCCCAAGACGCTGCTGCACTTCTAAACAAACTCTGCTATAAAATGTTTTTATAGCTGCCACTTAGCCCAGTTTCAGTTATTTGCATGTACTAAAGTCACTTTTGTCATCTCTGCATAGCTATATGTATTATCACCAGTACTGTCTGATGTGATCTGTATTCTAACCTACCTGTACTATATACTATGTATCTGTATTATATACTATATGTTGTATAATCTCATCTCATTTTATGTATGTATTCTCCCGGGTTGTGCCTGAAAATAGTCAGCTTTGGCTAGCGCACCTAACCCGGTTAACAAAACTAAATAAATAAATTTGAATTACAAAGCGTCACAAGCACCAGCATCTTTCCAATGGTGTTTCTCCAACTCAGACACACTTTAAACAACAGAAAGCATTAGGGAACTTACCTTGAAAAGCTTGGCCAGCACAAGACAAGAATACAGGGAGCTCAGCAGACGTACAACAAAGCTGACAGACAGTAGCACTTCTGCTGGCCTATGCATGTACACATCAACTCCCATGATGCCTTGTATGTGTGGGGTCATGACCTTTGCAATGAAGTAAAACATGTTTTCACACTAGGGCAGAACAGAGTGAAGCAACTTCATCTAAGTTTAAATTAGGATGAAATTAGGGGATATTTAAGAGGTGGAATCACTGTGCATGCCTACAAACTACACAAGTATACAGAAAATAGGTTGAGAGGTTTTTCACTTTAAGGACCAATTCATTTTTGTGAGTTATTTTAGAATATTCTGAAAGTCACTGCTAAGCTTCTAGTTAATATGGCCTACAGTGTGGAAACCAAAATATGGAGCAAGGTCATCCACATAAATTATGAAGGAGCAAGAGATGGAGACAAAAGGGAGACTGTAGAGAGAAGAGTAGCACACCAAGACCAGAGCCCTGGGGAACACCAGCTTCAATAGAGTCCATATTAGATAATAGCTTGTTAAATTTTATGAACTGGAACCCATTTGAAAGGTTGTTTACAAGCCAGGAGACCGCATGGGAGGAGAGGCCAAACATACTCCATTTTTAACATAACTGATTATTGACCAGGTCAATATCCTTAGAATGGTCAATGAATTCAACTCCTGTCATCATTCCCTTATGCACAGCTACTTTTTATCATTAGGTAATGTGATGAGTGCCACGAAGACTGCTAGCTATAGTAGAGCAATAGTGGTAAGGGTGGGGTCGGGATTGCAAATGGGATTGGGGAACTTGGTATACCTTTGAAACTGCAAAACTAAAACCACGAAGTTCATTACAGTGACAGAATCGGTAGTTCGCTGTAATGGTCTAGCTGTACCTCAGTACTGCTTCTCCCGGTGTTGCGCCCCCTTCCCGAAACTACTCCAACCTGGAGTTGATTATATTAAAATCTAGGGGGTGGGGGGGCTGCTGAAAAAACCTTGTTTTTCTGATGGCACAATGCTGACTGTTGGCATTGTGCCGTCGCTGTAATGCTGTTCGACTTATTTACTGTCGAACTGGCATGGTGGAACTGGGGAACTTTGCCCCCTGAAAAATGGACTGAACCAAAAAACTGGTTTTGTCTTACACTTGCACGCTGCCATTTCAGTGACGAGTGAAGTGGGTGATAGCATTAAAAGGAAAAGAGAGTGCACATGAATAGGGTGGTGCTAAAGGAACTGCAGACACATAAAAACACTAAAGTTCCAAGCACACACCAAGCCTATAAGAAGGACGCTAAACAGAAATAAAGTATAAACTTAAATGTTATTGTGTTTAAAAGCACCACGCCTTACACATTTCGGAGCGAGAAGCTCCTTTTTCAAAGGCTGATATGAACCAGAACAACAACACTTTTTTATATAAAAAAACAGCACAAACCATCGGTTACCAATCTACCTAAAAATCAACTAACCAAACACACTTGTGTGCTGTTAATCTCATTTTTGTGAAACACATCAAACAGACTTAAGTTTCTAAGTTAAAAAGCTTTTCAAGCAAATGAAAAACGTAATAAGGAATATTTAATAAAAACGCATTAAATTAGTCTACACACCACTATAAATTTGTTTTTCATTGCTGCGTCTATATTTAAAGTTACTTTTCAAAAAAGGCAGTTAATTTTATCCTGTTTATCCTATTGTTTACAATGGTAAAACTAGGGACAAGGGCTACCTGGCAGAGAAATAGTTGGGGGGTGGGGTGGGGGAGAAAGTTTTAGAGGGCAGAGGGGTGAAGGAAAAAAAGGGGGAGGGTACATAATGTTCACCCAAATTCATTTCTCTTACTAATTAAGTACAGAATTACACACTTTACTTAAAATTGGTCTGAAAAACAAAATTTCTGCTAGTACTTTTTCGCCCTTCTTTTTTCTGCAGATATACATGGCACAGAAAGGGGAAACATGGAAGAAACAGTCATAACACTTGATCTGTTTATAGACATGTTATCGGGAGTTGCTCTTCTCAGCACCTCACTTGACTACTGTTAATCTGCACGTACATTTTATCTACCTAGTCTCAAATAGGGACGTATATCCAGATGTGAATTCAACCCTGGAAATTTATTCACTTTGAATGTAATAATCCAGAAGTTCTCTCTAATAAGTAAGTGATTTTCAAAACGTCCCCCTCTTGGATTTCGGTTAACTGCTGCCATTTCAGTGATGAATGAAGTGGGTGATAGCTTATTGTCCTCCTTGATGGGGATAATTCTTAACAACTTTCAATGTCCAATGTAACTAGTACTGGATGATGTGCAAGGTAAATATCCTTTATCCTTTATTATATTTATTGTGTCTCTAATAGTCTCTGGACAAGAGACAACAGGTCTCCCAGGCGGATTGGTCTGATATTTGTGTAGCTTAGGAAGAAAATACAGGGTTGGTCTGCCTGGATATTAAACTTGTAACATTTGGTGTTCTGTAATGATATCTCTCTCTCTCTGGATCTTGGAGTATGAATTTGTCACTGCCACTTTTGATGGCTTCAGTGGGAGCACACGTGAGCTTAGTATAAAAAGTTTCATTGCTGAGTGGTTTTTCTGCTGCCAATTAATATTTCTACTGGCCCAGACCATGACGACTCTGCCTTTATCTGTGGGGCTTAATCCTAAACTGATCATTATTTTTTAATTAATTTAATGCTGTTCTGAAAAAACGGCAAGATTTTTTATCAGTGCTCTGGGTCATTCTGTTAGAGTTTTGTCATTCTTTCTTTCTACGTGATAACAGTAGGTTGCAGTTGTTGGTTGGGAGCCCGGCTAACAAAAGTTGATCTTTTTTTTCCTCCCTTGAAGTTCAGATTTTCACTAGTGGGCTCATTTCCAACCAACCCGTATCCAGAGTAGTGATGGTGTTGGTGATGATTTACTGGGTGGGGTGATTCTACTGCTGGCTGAAGAAAACTTTATGATGCAGCTGGCGAAAGAAGTAAAATTTATGCAGTAGGAGTGGGCTCAAAACTCATTGAATAAATCCATTTATGCAGTAGACGTGGACATAAATCCTATGTGATAAATTCAAATTTTACATTTATACACATAGTAGACGCATCATCACAGATTTATGCACATAGGCCCAGATATTCAAACTGCGCCAGGCTGTGGCGCAAGCTGGGGCGTAGCGCAATTTGGCTGCGCAGGGGTGTGGACTGGGCGATATTCAACGGAGCTGTGCCATGGCACAGCATCGTTGAATATCGCACCCTGGCCACTCGCAGTGTGCATGGCGCAGTGGCACTGCACCAGCGCAAGTGGCCAGAGTGGAGCATGGGGATGCGCTAGCGCAAGTTCCATTGCGTTGTGCACAGCAACCGCGATATTCAAAACTTGACATGCAAATGGGGCCATAATGTATGCAAGGCACAAATGGGGCCATTTGCATGTCATTATGGCCCCATTTGCATGCAGGTGCACTGATCCCCGATGACTTGTGCCTGGCGCCCTGCCGAGCAGCAGCCGTCGAGGGACCGATGCCACGGCCCGGCAATGTGCTCCACAGCCGATTGCGGGCTGCAGTAAAAGGAAAAACCTCGTCCCTGGTGGTCAGTAGACCGCTGTCTGCCCAATTGCGGGCATTTGTCATATAATAAAGACTAATGTCCAATAGCTGGTGGTCTGTGACCCCCTCCCCACCGCCCACTGTGCCCCACTGCCCCACTCCCCTGGTCAGCGGGCGGGCAGCAGCACCCCACCCGCCTGCCGACTGACACTCGAGTGTGTTGTCGTCCATTGGTCCACAGCACCAGTGGGCGACAGTCCTACTCTATGGTGTCAGTCGGCGGGTGGCAGGGCGGCAGGCGGTGGGTGCTGCCATCTGCCGCTGACCGGGAGGTGGGTGGTGGGCACAGTGGGCAGGTGGGAGGGACCCTAGACCACCAGGGATATTGGACAGTAATCTTTATTATATGACAAATGCCCACGATCGGACAGACAGCAGTCCACTGGACCACCAGGGATATTGCACATTAATCTTTATTATATTACAAATGGCCACGGTCGGGCAGACAGCGGTCCACTGTGGACAGATTTTTTCTTTTTTTTTTTACTTTTACAAATGCCCGCAATCGGGCATGGGGGGGTGCCGCCAGGTGCAGCCGGAGCTTGGGTGACCACCCACAGGTGGCAGCTGCCGTGTTACACCCTGCAATGCAGCTGCTTACCTGTGGGTGGCCGTCAGTTCCTTTTTTTTTTTTTGGGGATCAACTTTGTGCTGGTGCAAGTAGGGGTTGCGCATGCATGGCTCTGCACATCCCAGGCTGAATATCGGGCTGTGCAGGGTATGCATGGGCACCCCCCCACCTGCATACATTACTGATGCGCTCGACGCATCAGGATTTGTGCTGTGCACTTTTCCCTTTTGAATATCGCGCTGGCATATGCAAAGGCACCATGCGCAACCTCCTTTAGAATATCTGGGCCATAGTAGATATGTCACAATCACTCTGGGACTTATTTAGAATGTTCAGCCTCAGTACTAGTACTAACTATATTTAAATGCAAATAACTTTAAAATGAAAAAAGATAGCATAGTGTTGTGAGCATGAAAGTTGTTCAGCACAAAATTATCTACAAAATGAGCGCTATTTTATTTATAGATACCTTATAGATTTTTTATAATTAGCAAAAAAGAGCAGAAAATGCTATTTTTGTTCACTTTTTGACAAACATGAGCAAAAAAAGATAAAAAATCAAAAGCAAATGTCCCTGCCATGACAGAAAGCATCCCTATTGCATAAATGAAATATACAATGGTGAGCTGTCGGACAAATGATTTATCTACACTTGTGCTGTTTGACCTCGGACTTGTTACTCGTGGCTTACGCCACTCATGAGGTTACCCGAGGTCAAACAGCACTTGTGTAGATAAATAATTTATCTGACACCTCTCCATTGTATATCCCATATAAATCCACTTTTAGATCAAAGACATTTACTGGTGTGGAACAGAACAAATGTAAGTCATTTTCATATCACAGCCATTTTTATGTTGTCTAGCGCATGCGCAAGCAGCATCTTGTGGTAGGAGGAGAAATGCAGAGATGTGTCAGTGTTGGCGAATGTAGGGCATGCTTTAGTAGGTGCATCCCTCATTCCCCAATTAGTCAGCATGCTAGCACTGACACAAGAATTATGTAAAGTGCCACCAACTTGAAAGAAATGTGCCACTGCAGTCGGAGACAAGCTCGTCATGCAGCGGCACAGATGACACGCCTCCTATACATGCCTTTCCTGGTGACAGATTTCAATAAACCTGGTGGTGGAAGGAGCACCGCCACACAATCCCCAAAGAAAGCCAACATTGGGGGTGCAATCCCTGTGTCAGCATGTCCCCCACCCCCACATCATGTGGCACACAGGAAGCCCACCCCAGTATGCCACCGCTCACACCAAGCCGACCATGTCGGCATGTTCCCCCTGCCCATTGTGTGTCACACTGGGAGCCCACCCCAGTGTTGCCAGCACCCCCCCCCAAAAGTCATGGTTCACCCTGGGAGCCCACCCCAGTGTGGCCCACATTTGTTTCATTTCACCTGTAAAGAAATAAAATGGTCCCACAATGTTCGTTTATTTATTTATTTTTTTCCTGTACCTGAAAAAAAAAACGGTCCCTTGACTTGTCTGCTGCACCCCCTCCGCAAACCTACACCCACCCTCTGTGCACCCAACCTCCCCACACCCTTCACCCCATACTTGTGTCTGGAGGTCCGGCGCTGCAATCTTCGATGGAGCGGGAACACTTCTAGACATTTCAAAGCTGAACTGCAAAATGAAGAAATGCCAGTAAGCTGTATAACGGCATCAGTGCGGGGGGGGGGGGTCAACTTAGTGGGATATCTCAGCCATTCTTTTGAATTTTGGCTCCAAATTTTCAACATGGGGTTCTTAGGACCCCACCTCATGAACACATGCACTATCATCTCATTATTTGGTCCCGAAAGGTCATTTCGCGGTCGCTGCACCGAATCACCTTTCAGGACTGATTAACGAAATGACAGTGCCACTGTTCATGAGGTAGGGTCCCAAAAAGCCTATGTTGCAAGTTTGGTGAAAAAAGTCCAGAAAATGAGTGTGTTACGAGCGTGTATTGTGCAGTTTCCACGCACGCTTGTAACTTCAACAATTAATATTTTTACTCCAGATTTTCAACATTGCCATTTTTTCGCACCTATTTGTGAACAGTGCAACTGTCATTTTTCACATCCTACCCAAAATGTGTTTTCATACATCTGATGCACAATGGTGTGCTCGCTGTGGGAAATCAACATTCGGGGCAGATTAACAAAATCATGGTGCCACTGTTCATCAGCAGAGATCCCAAAATGCCTATGTTGAAAATGTGGTTAACAAAATCCCCAAAATAATTGCGTTATGGGCGTGCGTTAGTTTCTACACATGCTCATGACTTCATCAGTTTTCATATTTTCACCAGATTTTCAACATTGCCATTTTTGTACACCTCCTCATGAACAGTACAACTGTCATTTTTCACATCCTGTCTGAAATGTGTTTTAGAACCTGTAGCACCAAATGGCGCAGATCGCTGTATAAAATCACTTTTCGCTAACAAACTGATAGTGCCACTGTTCATGAGGTGGATCACAAAACCGATGTTGAAAATTTGAGTGAAAATACCTCACAAATGCCCAGGGCGTTAGTGTTTCCAACCCTCACCGCACCCTGTAGAGACTGACAGGCGTCAGGGGTGTGACTTGGGATTGTTGGCTGTAATGCTCACGCCATTCCACCCCCACTCTGCAGCTAGTGACTGGCATTGAGGTGTGCCTTGGACTCTTCGGCCCAAAAGTTTACCCCATTCTCCTATACTGCACCCACCTCAATGTATTTCCTCATGGAATGGAGTGAGCATAAGGCCCAAAGACCCCAAGGCACACCGCAACACTTGTCAGTGTCTGCAGGGTAGGGTGAGGTGAAATGGCATGAACGTTATGGCCAGAAACCCAAAGGCACACCCCAATGCCTGTCAGTCTCTGTAGGGTGGGGGTGGGGTTGGTGTCAGTTCAATATTTCACTGCCATATCTATGATGCATCTAACTCCTGCACTGCCACTGCCAATGCCAGCAAGACAACATTCAGCATTGACAAATGCTTGTTGTCTTTGAGACTGAGATGCTATCCTTTGTGAGGTTGATTACCTCCAGCTCTGGAATCTGGGAGATCTTCAGGACCCTGTTTTGTTTCAGCCTCACCTTAGCTTCCCACCACTGCACTTGTTTTTTCGGTGGTCTCCAGTCTCCCACTACCACCACCACCGTCCTCTTCCTTTTGGATTGTTGTAGCCAGAACTTGTCGTGTGCACCAAGACTTGTTTGTTTCCTTGTTCATCAAAGCCTGTTGGAGAGACATGAACGTTTATTAGATTGCATGTTTATAACTGCTCTCAGCTGCCAAGCTTTGTACAGTATCATTGGAGTTTTGTCAAATAAAGGATTACCAGATACAAAACAGAAATCTGACCATGGATCCTGTTCTGGTTCAACTGAGAGGTTTGCCCCTGAATCTGCCAGGAGAGTAGAAATGGCAAGTTGGGATTGTGACGCTTGGGCAGCTGGTTCTAATTAATCTATGCTTTTGTAGTATAAAAATGTGTTATTGAGTGTCTCTCATAAGACATGCTGAGACAGCCTGTGGGTTAACATGCCCCCCAAGGTTTCAGATAAAATATAAAAGCCAGGAGATGACTAAAGGCTAGAAGAGACCTAAATTAAGGATCTCCTGTTTATCTAGCTTAATTGTAGCTGCCAGCTGCTAGACTAGAAATCATACATTTTATGACGTTTAGTGGAAGAATACAGGTATGTCATTTAGGTGCTACTGTATGTCATAAATGCTCTTTGATGTCTGTAAAGAGCAGGATGGAAAGAAAGAACTTGGAAAATTACAGACTTGATTGGGAAGTCATGTGGGGAAATCAGTTTTTGCTGATGCCACCTATTAATATACCTCCTGCTTGATAAGACATTCTGATTGTATAATTATTAATAAACAGAGGAGGAGCTGGGTGACATCATGTAGAAGGCAGGGTCAATACAGTTTAATTATGCTGTAACTGACCTTTACATGTTTGGACTCTGAAGCTACAACATCTTTCAGCACTGTAAGAATACATTAGTTAGGCAAGTCTAAGTGTATGGTTGGTAGGAAATTACTTTTAAACCTGGTTTTTTTTTTTTTTTTTTAGTGATTGCATGTTTTTGTGATATATTGTTCTGTGTTTTACATTTTATTTATTTTTAAGTAAACATCTCATTTTAAGAGACTACTTGGTGTGCCTTTGAAATTCTTTCTCTGACAAGTGAAGCATATATGGTTAAAGCTGACGTGCATAGCTTACTGGTAATATCAAACTGGGAAAAGGTAAGAGTTTATCTGAGGTCTTTTCATAGACTTGTAAGGGTTCATTTTTGTACACATGGTTAGGTGCCCATAGGTGAAAGATATCTGGCCCCCCCAAAGAGCAGAATTATCTGAGCCTGTATATTAGGTACGCTAGCAAGAGGTTCATAGTTTGAATCCCTCCAGAACTTGAGACCAAAGGTTGATTCGAACCCACAAAACAGACAGGAGGGTTACCCTGTTTCTGTTCCTGTTCACAATACTGCGCTCGGAGGTTGGCACTGTGGGAGCAGAGGACCTGACCTGCTGAGTGGGGTTGTGACAGGGATCAGTTGAGTTTGGAGGTATAAAAAAATCAGGGTGTACCAAATAACAGATTTTGATCAGGACACAAAAATATGGAGTTCAGCAGGGGTGTAAAATTTGGAATGGTTGCATGTTTCAGTTTTGGGAGGGGGAGCAAAATTCAGGAGGGGTGTAGTGGTTCTGATGGGTGCAGAGAGATACAAATTTCGGGCTGTGGCCTTGAAGCAAAATGTTTGAGGGTTTTCAGGGTTGTATTTCAGGAGATGTGTGTGCATTATTTTCGGGAGTTGTGGAAATGTAAACTTTGGGAAATTTCTGGTGGCATCATGGAGAGAAGATGGATGAAATTGCAGAGGAGGCATGTTACAAGTTTTATGATTACATTTCGGGTGTTTTTTGCAACGTAAATAGTGCAATGAGATAATATACTGTTTGTAATATGTTGAGCAGTCAGACATGCAGCAACATCACTGTCGAATGTTCTGCAGTAGAACATAGAGGATTATGTCTGAGCAACCATTCATATACAAGGCTGTGTTTCGATTGAGAGGTTTTCATGGTAACAAGACACCTCGAGAGCATAGTTCGAGAAGTCTCTTGTTACCATGGAAACCTCAAGACTGAAACTCGGCCTTGTATGTGTATGGTTGATCAGACACAGTACTTTACAGGATTTTAAATAGCTGGTATAGCATAGCAAAACGCTATACATAACGGGGTAATGCTAACCATTTCCAAAAATGCATAACGTAGATTACTAACCGTTTTTTTTTCGTGAGTCTATAGAACAGTAGACAACATTTTTAAAAGTTATATATATTTTAAAAATGTTGCTAACCATTCTGTGCCAAGTGCTGTGTATTTATAGCTGATTAGCACTTTTACATGTAAAACTGCTAATCAAATTTTTTTTTTTGGCTTATTTAATACTCTGCTTTATAGTGTATGGGCAACCATTACTGCAAGCCTGTGTTCAGCATGTATAAAGACCCCCGCCCATGCTCCATTGATTCCCTTACTGTTGCGGTTCTTTTAGAAACCGCTTCTTTCAAGGTCGGCTCTTTCACCGCTCTGGCGCTTCATCAGGTGCCAAGGTTTGAAAAAAGGTAGAGCGAAGATGTTTTATGTTGCTGTGCTACAGTAGTGACATACTTAGTACAGCACAACAACATCATAATGTTGCTACTGCAGCACAAGAAGCTGTTCTAGGCACGGATTCCCATGCTGAACTGCGTTCCACCATACACTATGAGAAAGTAATAACACAGTTATAGTACAAACAGAAAGAAAAAATTACTCACCTTAGTAATTGCCTTTCTTCTCATGGAGTCTTGCTATATTAGGACTTATTGCAGTTAGCCACTGCACTTGAACTGCCCCGGAGAGGAAAGAGTTAACTCCAGAGAATCTGAGTTCTAAAAGCCGAGGGCTTATACCAAAGTTTATCTGGGCAGTTTCAAATGAAACTGTCAGATCTTTTATGGCTAACACTAGCAACAAGACTGTGTGGAAAGCTCTACACTAGGCAAATGGCTACCTACTAGTAGTAATAACAACAATAGAAACAACAATAACAATAATAAGAATGAATAATGGTATTATTAGTTTTCCCCCCTGACAAGCACTATTAGGAACCCCCCCTTTCCCCAAAGACTCAAGTCCAGGAAGGGGGCCAACAAATCACTCAACACAGAAAACCCTAGTTCCCTAACCCTAAATAAAAGAGGGTGAAGGGAAGAACTACAATGGCATGACACAGTGCTTGCACTAATTTGCCACCCCACCCCAGTAGAAGTTCTGAGAGGGGCAGGTTGGGGTGGTCCTAATATAGCAAGACTCCATGAGAAGAAAAGCAATTACTAAGGTGAGTAATTTTTTCTTCAAACACCATGAAGTCTTGCTATATTAGGACTTATTGCAGATTACACAGCAGTACCTCCATGGAGGAGGGTCAGAACCTACTTAGGAAATAGGCTCTGAAGCACAGCTGTGCCAAAAACGAGCATCTCTCCTGGACTGAAATCCAGGGAATAATGCTTGGTAAAAGTGTGAACTGTCTTCCAAGTAACAGCTCGACAGATTTCCAGAATGGGAATATCTCTAGCAGCCGCTAGAGATGCAGCTGTACACCTGGTGGAGTGAGCCCTCAGTCCTGAGGGGGGCTCTCCTACCTAGTCTTTGATAACAAAAATGGATACAAGAGACAATCCACCTTGCAATTGTCCTCTTAGTGGCAGGTTCCCTTTGCCAACCTCGCCCTAGGTAAGGAAGAGTTGGAGGGATTCAAACCTGTGACCCTTGGTGCGTTACAAATAGTAGCATAAGGCTCTTTTGACGTCCAAGCTGTGCAGTCTCCTCTCACCTGAGGAAGAATGCTCAGTGAAAAAATCCTGGGAGAGAGATGGATTGGTTCAGGTGGAAACCTGAAACCACTTAGGACAAACCTGTGTTAGTCCTAGGACTGTCTTATCCCTGTGGGGAGAGAAAATCTTCTTCCACTGTTAGAAGCCTGTAGTTCACTTATGCGCCTGGCAGAAGTGAAACCACCAGAAAAACATTTTCCAAGTGAGAAGCTTGAGCTCTGCTGGGGACAGAGGTTCAAAGGGTTTGCATTAACTGAGCAAGTAAAACATTCGGCTCCATGCAGGAGCTGGTTCCAAAAAGGAGGGTTGGGTGAAGCAACCCCTTAAAAACTTGGAAAACACAGGTTGAGAAGAAAAGGAAGCAGGCTTCCCTGCTTGCAGAAAAAACAGAGACAGCTGCCAAAGGAACCCTTAAGGTAGCTGGCCTAAGACCTAAAGAATTTAAAATGGACCAAAAAGTCCAGAAAATGGGCAGATAAGCAGACTGTGGTATAATCTGCTTCTCAGCGCACCAGACTGAAAACCTTAGAATTGTAAGTGGCGCCAGTGAAAAAGCTTCCTTGAAGCCTTTAAAATATCCGCGACACCTTGAAAAAGGTGTAAATCAGCAAATTCTAACTCCTCAAGAGCTGCCTTGAGAAGGAGGAATTTGAGGTTCGGATACCACACTCTCCCTTGTGCAAAGGCCAGTAAGTCGTGGACTCTGGGCAAGCTCAGGGTAGGGTGGACTGTCAAGGACAGAGACAATGGGTACCAGGGCTGTCTGGCCCAGCTTGGAACAATCAGAATCGCTTTGCAGGGCTGAGATCTGATTTTTACTAGTACCCTGAAAGAAAGGGAAAAGGGAGGAAAGGTGAACAGAAACTTCCCTTTCCAATCCAAGTGAAAAGCGTCCAGGTGGGCTGATCCCAGCACTGGAGGCCTCAACAAAACAGAGAAAGTTAGTGGTTATCTGGGGCTGCGAAAAGATCTATCTGAAAATGAGCCCCATCTGGCAAGACTGAACCCAGCACCTGAGGATTCAGAGCCCAATCGTGATGGCCCTGAGAATCCTGTTGAGGGCATCTGCCAGGGCATTGTCCTTCCCTGGGAGGTGAACTGCTATCAGGAGGTGTTCAGGAGTAGCCAGAGACCACCACTTCATTGCTTCGTGCACAAGGCTGATGACAGAGTGCCCCTGCCTGTTGATGTACCACATTATTGTGGTGTTGTCTGTCCTGACTTGAACTACCTTGTTCTGGACAGAAGCTGAAAACTCCTAAGAGCTAGAAGACCGCTCTGAGTTCCAAAATTGATGTGGAGCAGAGATTCCTAGGGAAACCACACTCCCCTAGTGGACAGGTCGCCTAAGCGAGCTCCTCACCCTAACACAGGAGCATCCATGGTGAGGGAATGAAGAGGACCCCTAGTTTTAGATTGCTTTGATCCTGCCACAGTGGCCAGGATCAGGGATTGGTCACTAGAACCAATTTGGAAGGGAATCCTCCTTTGGGACCAATAGGCCCTCAGATGGAACTGAATGTCCCTCATCTGGAATCTTGCTCCCTGCACTACAGCTGTGGAAGCAGCCATGTGCCCTAGTAGTTGTAGCAAATGCTTTGCTGGTCAAGAGACTCGCAGAGTAATGGAAGATGCCAGGGCAAGAGACTGCCTACCCTTTTAGAGGAGAAATGCCTGGCTAACTTTGTGTTCAACTCTGCACCTATGAAAGTTAGTACCTGAACTGGTTCGAGAACTGACTTTGGTAAATTCAGCAGGAATCCCAGAAAGGTGAGAAGCTGCTGGGTGACTTGCAAGTGGGATTTTACTTGATCTGGAGACTGACCCACTAAGAGCCAGTCATCCAGGAAAGGAAACAAAGCAATCCCTTGCCTTCTTAAAAGAGCCACTACCACAGCTAGAATTTCTTGAATACCCTTGGCGCAGAGGTAAGGCCGAAGGGCATTGCCCTGAACTGGTAGTGGCCTGAGGGTAACCTGAGGTACTTTCGGTGAGAAGGCCTGATCAAGACATGAAAAAATAGGCATCCTTGAGGTCCAGGAAAGCTAGCCAGTCCCCTGGCCTCAGCCAGAGTTAACATTTTTAACTTTGTTTTCAAAAGATGCTTGTTCAGGTACCTTAAATCTGAGATGGGCCGCCAATCTCCTGCCTTCTATAGGTTAAGAAAGTATCATGAGCACAGCCCCTTGCCCCGGTGGCAAGGAGGGACCCTTTCTACTGCTTTGCAGTTCAGAGGAGAAGAAACCTCTGCTCCCAAAGCAAGGGATTCCGAAGGATTTGCAGGTGAACCTGTCTGGCTCTCATCTTTGGAAACTGTTTGAAGCTGAGAACCAGACCTATTACTTCTAGAACCCACTTGTCCGAGTTAGGGACACACAGTTCTGGCTGAAATAAAAACCAACCTGCCCACTGGTATAGGAGAATCGGCCCTGGGCACCCCATCAGGGTGCCTGCTTGGCAATAGTCTTAGGCTAAGGGGAAGGGGATGGTTTACTTGTGCCCCGTCTATCTCTGCCTCTGAAGAGACCCCTCTGGCGAAAGCAGAGGAGGCCTGAGCCTCTACCTGGGCACTTTTGTAGGTAATCATCCATGTTTTTCATATAGCTTTCTGTTTGTTCCTCAAACAGAGAATTACCCACAACAAGAAACAAATCCATAGACTTTGACAGAGTATCTTGGGACAGATTAGTGCATCTGAGCCATGCCAACCTACGGAAAGCTACAGAAGTGGTCATGACCCTAGAGAAAACAAGATTAACACCAACAGCAGTATGAACTTGAACTTAGAGGCTTCAGTGCCATTAGCAGCCACCTGTTCCAACCCGCAGCCAGCTGGCCATGGGCCTGCTTGGCTAACTGCAATACTGCAGTCCCACCTAGATTTCCAAAATCTAGCCACATAAACTCATACACTTGCCTGTCTGAGTCCCACAGAAGCTGCCATATACTGTTTTCTTGCCATGGCATCAATCCTCCTGGAATCCTATTCAGGAGGATGTGAGGCCAGGGGAACTAGCCTTGATACAGGCTGCAGCTTGTACCACACCTACATGACTACACTGCTCAGTGAGGAAGTCTGTAACAGAGCCTGACGAAATACACCTTCTGTCCATTTTTTTATCTTACAGGAGGGACAGAAAGAAGAATCTTATAAAATCTTAGTTGTTTACTTCCTAAATGACTTATGCAAAGGAAAGACAACCTCCTAGCCCATCATTCCTACATAATCAGGCTCCTTTTACTCATCCATAGCCTCCTCTAAAGGAAGCTGGGGGATTCTGCAAGCTTTTGTAAAACATAAACTGAGAAAGGAGTCAGACAGAATAGGAGGAGATTCTAAAGTCTGTCTGGAGAAATGTCCGCTTAAGTGGGCACGTCCAGACCCTACCAGCCACACATGTATTGATCAATTTTCCTCCTCCCACTCCTGTGGTTCATAACAATTCCTCAACATCATAAACCTGAACCACTGGAACTGAACGAGCCACCTTTTACCAACTGTAGATGGTTCGACAGGACCTAGAAACAGTGACTGGACAATCTGTATGGCTTAACTACTTCTGCAGCAGTTGGAGAGACAATCTTGGACTCCAAACCTACTGATTTCTCTGTCATATTCTTATTTCTTTTTTTTTTTTTTTTTAAACTGGTTCCTCTGAACCATCCTTTTGCCCGAGGAAGTCTAGCCCTGGTCAGAGGGCACTCCCTCTGGTCCAGTGGGTACTGGACCGGGCTGGCCATCCGGGTCAGCGGACTTTTTGGCCAATAGTTCCCTGAGCCGGCCCTATCTCTTTTCAGGGTGGCTGCAGAGAAATTTTAAACACCTGGCAGTCTGACAGGAGGTGGTCAGCCCCCAGACAATAAACACAAGTGGTGTGTGGGACAGCCTTGGCAAAGGCTTCCCCACAGCATCACAGTGTTGAAACCCAGTGGGCCCGGTTTTTCTTTTTGGGTTTCCCAGACATAATGCCAGCCTAACCAAAAACTTGCCCTTTTTATGGCCGTGACAGGCAAGACACCCTTATCGGTTCCTAACCGTTTCACGGGTATTTGAAAAAATCCTAATTAAAATCAAGGTTTTTTTAGAACTGATAAGAACCGGGTACCGCACTCTAAAAGCCCAAAACTTTAAAACGTTAAAATAAGCAAACCGATCGGTTCAAAACCGAACCGATAACTAAATTTCCACACAGACTTTTCATTTTGTACTTACGGTTTACCAGATAGAGCTTTAACCGGAATGCGGTAAAATAATTACTTTTTGGCAGTTCAAATGAACCGAAAATACTCGCTTGACCGAGAAATGAACCAAGCTGAAGGAGCTGATCTCCGGAGCGACTGTTCAGTGAAGCGGAGTAAAGAATCTAACAGTTTCATTTGAAACTGCCCAGATAGAGCTTTGGTATAGCGCCCTCGCGCTTTAGAACTCCAGAGTCTCTGGAGTTAACTCTTTCCTCTCCGGGGCAGTTCAAGTGCAGTGGCTAACTGCAATAAGTCCTAATATAGCAAGACTTCATGGTGTTTGAAATGTTGTTTACAGTGTTTTTAAGCAGTAAGGTACTCAAAGAGTTGTGTTAATATTTTAATCACCCCTTTACCACATACCCCGGGGATGATTATCCAGAACATTAGCATGACCCTGTTATTACCTTATTGATATTATAAAAAGTGGTCTTCTCTAAAATACTTAGTAATGTTTCATTATAGTGTATGGTGGAATGCTGTTATGCATGGAATTCCATGCCTGGAATATGCTTATTCTGCTGCAGTAGTGACATCATTATGTTGTTCTGCTGCAGTAGTGATGTCACTACTACAGCAGAACAACTCGGAATACTGCCACATAGTTGCTTTCCTCTATCCAGTTAAGCTGGAAGTTGTATTTTTTAACTTGAACTTGCAGAAACATCTGCAGCACACTGTGTCCATTTAAAAAAAAAAACTTTAACATTTCTATTTCTATGTCTTCATTAGCTGGTTTTTTGTGTGATTTTCTATGCTGTGACTGACCATACACTATAAAAGATTGTGTATGAGCAGGCCTACACAAACAAGGATATTCTTGTATTTCGAGGTTCCCTTGGTAACAGAGCACCTCTCGAGCTGCGCTCTCGAGGTCATCTGTTACCAAGAAAACCTCTTGATACAAGAATATCCTTGTTATGTATGACTGCTCATACACCATCATCTATATTGTTTTTTTTTTTTTTTAATTCCCACTTACTTTTTCTTCAACTAGTCCATGTGCAGTTTGCAAGTGTTAAGTGTATTCTGTTGGCACTTACCCGATGTGCTGTGCGTTTATGTGATGAATCCCTTGAGAGTGATCGGTGAAGGTGTGCTTCCGATAGTGTATATGGGTACTAGTATATTGTTGCTAGTATTAAAGTACTGTGTTCTCACATGATTAAGTATGTCATAGCTGAATGAAGACATGCTGTTCACTGCGTGTGTTTTTTTCAGGCTGTGTGAGCATGCACATGGAGATGGAATCGCTTTGTGTGTGAATCTGTCAGCATACTACCAGAGCCATCACCATGGAGAAGGCCTCGAGCATGGAAAATGATTGGAAACACAGATGAAGACTAACGGAAACATAGAAGCAGACAATGACAGCAGAAAAGACCACTGGTCCATCCTGTCTGCCAATAACCCTAACAAACCGGAATCTATTGTCCATACAGGGATTTAACCCACATGATCCACGCCCATGCTCCCCACTGTACCACTGTTTCCTAAACTACCACTAAGCCTCAGCCATGTTTGAAACCATTGATGGTTTTGGCGCCCACCACATCAACAGGCAGATTGTTCCATGGCTCCACCACCCTTTCTGTAAAATAAAACTTTCTTACTCTACTCTTGCAGGGCTTGCATCAGCACTGGTAAAGTGGGGTCAGTTTGACCTTCTACTTCAAATGTTGGGGTCAGACCAGAAAATCTTGGGGTCAGGAATTTTGGAGTGGGTTTGTACAACATTATCCGATACTTTTTCTGCTAACAATATCAGTGCAAATCTTTCGATATACAGTGTCAGTGCTAAGTGCTGTATTTATTTTGTGTTCAGAATCCTCAAAAATCCCATTTGGGGACTTCAGTAGGGGGTTAACGACCCTGCTCTTGAAGCTCCCCAATCAGTTTCCACTTGTGGCCCCATGTTCTTGATCCACTACTTATGCTAAATAGTTCCTTGCTGTTTACCTTGTTTATTCCTTTCAGGAACTTGAAGATATTTATCATATCTCCCCTCTCCTCTGCTGGTCTCCAGTATGTACATGTTCAGTGCCTTGAGCTGATCCTTGTAAGACCTACCCTGCTAGCCCTGAACCATTTTTGCCACCCTTCGTTGCACTGTATCTAGCCTGTCCTTGTCTTTCCATAGGTGATGTCTTCAGAACTGGGTACAGTACTCAAAGTGGGGCCTCACCAGTGACGTATAGAGAGGTATTAAAGCCTCCTTCCTTCTGCTGTTCATACCCCTTCCTATACACCCCAGCATCCTGTTTGTCTTACGGTAGGCCTTGTTGCAGTGGTTTGATTGTTTTTGGGAGTCACTGATGACCCCTGGGTGTCTTTCCTTAGAGGTCATGCACAGCTTTACCCCCCCAATCCAGTATTCTCTCCTAGGGTTCTTGTTCCTTACATGCATCACCTTTCACTTTTTGGCATTGAATTTCAACTGCCAAACCTCTGACCACCTCTCTAGCTTTGGCAAGTCTCTCTGTAGCTCTCTAACCCCCCACTGTTAATCCTGCCACAGAGCTTAGTCTCATCTGCAAAGAGACACTTCTTGCCTTAGATTCCTTCTCCCTTGTTGCCATGGTATATATTGAAATGGACTGGACTCAAGACCAATCCTTGTGGCACCACACTGGTGATCTCTCTCTCTCTCTCTCTCTCTCTTCTAATTTGACTATGTTAACCACAACCCTCTGCTGTGTCATTCCAACCAGTTTCTCACCCTTCTAACGGTGTCTTTCATGTACCCTGATCCTCTGACTTCTTCAGCAGCCTTCTGTGAGGCACTGAGTTGAAAGCCTTGCTGAAATCAAAGTAAGGGCCAATTCACAGCTTGGACCCTTATCCATTACCCTTATTACCCAGTCAAAAGAGTACCATCAGATGGGGGTCTGACAAGCGTTTGCTGTCTTGGAGTCCATTTTCTCCAGGTAGTATGAGGTCCTCTTTGACTAGTGTCTCCATCGGTTTACCCACAAAAGAGATAAGATGGACAGGTCTGTAGTTGCCCAGTTGCCACACGTCCACCCGCCCTTATGGAACAGGACTACGTCTGCTACCTTTCAGTCATTTGGAAGTACCCCGTCTGAATTTAACTATTGAATAGCCCCACCAGTGGCTCAGTTAGTTCCGTTGCCAGTTCCTTGAGCACCCTCAGGTGCATCCCATCTGGCCCAGGGGCCTTATCTGCCTTAAGGGGTGCTAACCCTTTCCAAACCTTTCATTGGCAAATACTTGCTGCCTCATCTCGGGGGTTCCTCCCACACAGCTACGTTAATGCCACTCTCCGGCAGAGGCCCTCTGTCTTCCCTTATGAATGCAGAGTAAAAGTAGTCATTAAGAATGATTGCTTTCTGCCCATCCCCTTCAATTACCCTACTTCCCTCTGTTAGCCTAACAATTCCTTCTCCCTCTTCTTTCTTTCTTTTCTAATACTGTGTATCTAAAGAACTATTTTTGCCCACCCTTCTTGGCCCACTAAAGAACTGTTTTTGCCCACTCTTGACCCCTTCTGCAGTACACAGTTTTGTGTCTGCCTTTGCTTCTCTGACCATACCGAGCAGGTCTGAACCACATAGATGCTGATGCTCTCCTGAGGCCTGTTCCCCAGAATGATTGGGTCCGACTGGCAGAACCTGACATTCGGCACTCTGCCGGAAGTTTGACAGGGAGGAACAATGTCCACGGACGCAGTGGACTGCATGGTGGATTGCTTGGGAGCCTCTGAGAATTGCATACCTGCTGCTTATTGCCACTTTTCTGCAATAGACATTGGTGCACTGCCTCAGCTGGACAATGACAGTATTCGGCGGGCTCAATCCCGATCCCATGATCAAAGCAGCTTTAGAAGCCCTCTATGCAGGAAAAGATGTGTCCAAATTACGCCCACTGATTTGAGAACTGCACTGTTATACAAAGAAGGTCCTAAGTTGAAACTGATCAATAAACTGTTATACAGAGAAACAGTAGACAGAGGGGACAAGTAGACAAACAACAACTAGTGCTGCCCACTGCCTTCGAGACTCAGTATTGAGGTCCTTGCACAACCACATGGGGCACCTTGGTATAGACAGAACACTTGACTTGGTGAGATCCAGATTCTATTGGCCTAAGATGGGGGCTGATGTGGAGCAACACATTCGAACTTGTAGTCGCTAGCTTACAGAGGAAAGCTTTGCCCCAGAGGGCTGCCCCCTTGTTAACATAACCACCAGTGCACCCATGGAGCTGGTCTGTATTGATTTTCTAAGTTTGGAGTCAGATCAAAGAAATATCAGTAATGTGCTGGTGGTCACTGACCATTTCACGAGATATGCCCAAGCTTTCCCACCAAAGACCAGAAAGCATCCACTGTAGCCAAAGTACTTGTAGAAAACTTTTTGTTCACTATGGGCTCCACAAAGAATCCATTCTGATCAAGGGAGAGACTTTGAGAGTCGCCTGATCAAAGAGATGCTTTCTGTGGGGAGTGCGAAGTCCAGAACCACTCCTTACCACCCCAGGGGACCCACAGCCTGAACGTTTCAACCGCACTTTGCTAGATATGCTAGGCACCCTGCACCCAAAGGACAAGCCTAGATGGAGCCAACAAATTAGCACCCTGGTACATGCTTATAACTGCACCAAAAGTGATGCCACTGGATTCTCCCCTACCGCCTGATGTTTGGAAGAGAAGCTCGACTACCAGTAGATGTGTGTTTTGGGGTCTCTCCTGATGGGGTTCAAGCTGACAACTATTTACAGTATGTGCAAAAGTTAAAGGCCCAGCTAACTCATGCGTACTAACTGGCTCAAACCATGGCTGCCAAAAGAAATCTGGCCAACAAAGAAAGGTATGATAAAAGGTGAAAGCACAGGAACTCCAGGAGGAGATCGGGTATTGCTAAGAAATCTGGGACTGCATGGCAAGCACAAGATTGCTGACAGATGGCACCATCTCCTCACATTGTAGGGGCAAACTAGATGATCTGCCAGTGTACAAAGTAAGGCCTGAGAATAATTCAAAAGATGTAAAAACAATGCATAGAAATCATTTACTGCCCATTGGACAAATCTTAATTGAGTCTGAGCCCTAGAAGATGCCCCTCTGGACCAGTGACTAGAGCTGCTGCTAAGAAAAGATCAAGAAAGTCTGCACCTACAGAAGCAAAGTTAAAGTGTTCCTCCACAAGTCCCAGTTGAGCATGACTGTCAGTCCATATCGGAAGAAAGTGAGAGTGACTTTGAATACTATCCTTCTTCTGAACTGGTCAATTGTTTCGGGCAATCCCTAGTCAATACTGGAGACAAAGCTGGGCCTTCTGACTGTCTAAGCCCCCAGCTTCATCCCTGGAGCCAATGCTCCCAGAAAGTGAAGTGCAAAGCATCAGATCAGATGAAATGGAATCATTGTGCATGGTTGAACTGTTTGAGCTTAGGAGGAAAATGATAGATTGGGGCAGACTGGTGATACAATCTGAACAAGAAGAGTATTTTGAGTGCCCTGACAGTCCACTGCCAGTGTCCGAAAGCTTCCATGTGAGCCAAATGTTGTGGACTCAGAAACTGTAACTCCTGGAGCTGAAAGTGCCCCAGGTTCTAGCTCTCTACCCCCATGGAGACTCCTGACAAGTGAGGACAATGCTGAAAATGAGGCTCAGAGTGCAGAGACTATAACAGTTCCCCTAGAAAGACTGGTCGAGCTGTAAAGCCTGTGGTGCACCTCAGTTATGATTCACTTGGGAGGCCTGTGGACTTGCTCTCAATGTTGTCCATAAAGGAGTGTATGTGTCCCTGAGCTCATTGCCCAAACTGAGCATCAGTGCTAACTCCAAGTTACTTGTGTTGCCCTCTAGTATGGTGCCCTTGCCCCGTCCAGCCCCAAGGTAACTGATAGGGAAGGGCCCTCTCTTCAGGTTTCATGTACAAGAGGTAATAACTTGAGTTATGGTACAATGTGTATGTAATACTGTGTAAAGAGGACGTACTGCAATGTTTCAGAAATGTGTTCTTGGTAAATGATATATTGACTGATGATTACATGTGCGAGCCTAATGCAAATGTATATGGTTGCAGTTGAAACTTATGGGTACTTGCTTGACGCGACGCAAGCTTTCCCAGGCCAGGAAGGGTGTAACCTCTGCAAATGGGGGTTCCAAAAGACTTCCAGGAGCTTGCTTGAATGCTCCAAGCCTGAATGGTGTTTGGCATTTAAGCCATTTATCAGTGAGTGTTTTTAGAGCCTCTGGTACTGTCTTTAAGAGCTGTCTGCTTGCAGACATAATTAGTTTGTATGGGGACTGTGTGCTTCTCTGAGTACCACTCGAGCTGCTGCCAATTCACTTAATTTTTGCAGTCACTAGAGTGCAAAGGGAACCTATCTGAAAGATGTAACTGTTTACCAGAAATTATTTAGAGTAATAATGAAATTACAGTTTGTCTAACCTGCTTCTTTGCAGTCAGAACTGTGTCTGCTAGTTCCCATTCTAGTTTTGAACTGCTGAACTGGACCAATCAGTGTGGGGTAAGCTAGCTCTAAAATGGTGCCTTGGACGAATCAGAACTTGACTCATAATCTGAGCCAGCCACAAGAGGATTGTATGGGCAGTGACTCTGGGAGATGTAGTTTAGACTTCAGTGCCTTTTGACCAACAGCAGCAGTCTATTGTGAGTGACAGCCAATCCAGTCAAGAACTGGGAGGAACTCAAAGGAAGTGCCCGGTTTTTGTCGGTTGGAGTTCAGTTGAGCTTTGGCAGTGAAGAAGGAAGGAGCCCTGTGCTTTTCAGTGTGCAGTTTTAGTCAAAAACGTGTGTAAGGCCCAGAGTTCCGGTCTGCAGTGTAACAGCTTGTTAGGACTGAATCCGTCCTGTGAAAAGAATCAAAGGATCTCTGAAGAGTAGAAACCAGGCTCACCCTGTAGAAGACTGGAAGAATTGCTGAAAATTGCACTCGGTCTGTCAGGAACTGAATCTGCTGTGTGTTCTCCGGGTATTGTGCAGTAATTGCATCGGGATACAGATGCAGCCTGCCTGGTATAGTACTTTCTTTTATATGGATGTGTGAAGAGGTTTGTGTACCTCAAGTGAGCCCTGCTGACATTGAAGGACCCTATCTTATTTGGAGGTCGTGAGTACTAATTCAGGGTTGCTCCTGTTGAATTGCCACATTAAATCCAAATGGAATTACTGTACTGCTGACTGTTTAATTCTCCTTTTCTCTGTGTGAAAGGGCCCCTACCAGCTGCCACGGTTTGGACTAGCCACTAGGGCTTGGGTACATCTAGGACAGTAACTGATAGGGATAGGCCTGTGTACAGAGCCATAGGTAGATTATTAGAGTGATAAGCTAATTAACCTGATTTCCCTGTCCTTGTTATATCCCCTAAATAAATCAGAGCTGCTTGTTTCAGCAAAGTTATACTGCCTGAGGTATTTGTCTATGTTAAAGTACTGTACTGTGATTGTTGCACTGTATCTCATTTCACAGGAGGTCCCAGTGCCGGAACCAGACCTGGGGTAAGTGTATACTGTGAAGGTAATTTGATATATTGTGTGGGCCACTAGTGGGAAGAAAGGGGGGTTGCAGTGTCCCAGAGGGCTGTGACCAAGTTAGTTTAACTATTGCAAACCCTGACCTCTGGGTGGAGGCACCCGCCATTGGATCCAGGCCCCTCAACCTGTTAGTGGCAAATCAGGCAGGGGTAGTAGCCCCTGGGATAGCGCCATCTAGGGGTTACAAATACATATCCTAGACTCCACCCAAACTACACTCTGCCCCCTCAATCATCATACCGAGTCTCGATGGACTTTAACAGATCCGACAGAGCACATCATTTGTCTTGCAAGATGAGATGAGCCATTTTCAGTGCTGTTACTGGCTCTTGAATGATGGCAGGCAGCTTGAGAGAGGTTAGAAAAGGGTAGACAGAGCAAAAAAAATATTTCTGTAGTTGAGTGCTATGGAGGGGAGGGTGTTCACAAATTGACTCTCTTCACACCTTTAATAGGAGAGCCATTAACAGGCTTTTAAGCTGTCTCCCTGTATTAATGTGATGCCTGGAGGTAATTAGCAACTATTCAGCAATCAGCAGACAAGGGACTGAGGAAGGTGACAGGGATAAAGCATCTGTTGAAGACAAAGCATATAGTACATTCTAGCCCTCATTTTCAAACAGAGCTTCTAGAGAAACAGCTTTCGGCTTTGAAGTTTAGTCTGAAGTAAGCAAGTCTCCAGCTTAAGGGTGTTCAGCTCAAGTGGGTTGCACTGTAGTGGAACATTAAAAGCATATTATTTATTTATTTTGTATTTATTTAGTGATTCGGAAAAGACCTTTGACTGCAAGCTGTTTTACAAAGGTTCCATGTCATGGATTGCAAAACAAAGAACAACAGGAGAAAGCAAAGGTACATCACAGTGAACGATACAGCTTGGATTCAGAACTTACAGAATAACTCAAAACATAGGTACAAGCTAAAATAACAAGAAAAACACTTTATGAGGGTGGAGGGGGGGATAAGCTGCCACAAAGTGCCTTGTCAGTAGTTCAGAGGGACAGGGATAGCTGGCAGTGGGGTGAAGAAAGGAGGTACGAGAGAGAAGTAGGTACTGAGGTGGAGGTGAAGGGTGGGGGAAGAAGGGCAATAAGGTATAGGGAGAAATGGGGGAGTTGAGGGAGGCTGAGTGGAGAAGATTTGCTAGAATAATGGTGGGGTGTGAGGGGGCATGGTCAGGCAGCCTGCATTAGTAGTGACTGTTAGGGAAACTCACAGGACTGGGAGTTGGGAGAGATGGGGAAGGTGGAGTGACAGGTGCCGAAGGAGCACGACGCAAACTGATTGCTGAGGCAAGTCATGAGAAGGGACGGAGAGAGGGGGTACCCTAGGCCTGCCTAGTGCTTGCTGGGGGGGCACAGAGAGCAGGTGTGGCTGGACTTAGGGGCATGTGCACTTAGAGAGTGTTATTAGGTGCTGTTTGAGGTCATTTTTGAATTGGGCCAGACAATTGGTAGCCAAGAGGTGTCCTGGGAGTTCATTCATCCACAGGAGGGCTGGTAGGCAAATGCATGTTGCCCAAGTGAGGTGCGACAGAAGGGATAGCCAAGGCCCCTCTAGTCCTCCCTCTGGTGACCTGTAACGAGTTGGCCACCTTGATCAAATTGCCTACACAAGGTGGTGTTTTACCCAATAGAGGCTTCTTCCTTAGGATGCAAGTCTGTATTCAGACAACATGAAGTCTTGCTATATTATGACTATTGCAGTTTGCCCCAGCCTTAGAACTGCTCCGGAGGTGAAAGAGTTAACTTCCATGCAGAGCATGGAGCTTAGAAAGCGCTAGCTCGGTTCAAACTCTGTTTGGCTGGTTTCAAACCGAAACTGTCAGATTCTTTACTCCGCCTCACTGAACAGTCGCTCCGGAGATTCCTCCTGTTGCTCGGTTCATTTCTTCGGTTTAAAGTGCTATTTCTCGGTTGAATTTAACCGCGATTTCATTATTTTAACCGCAAAACCGATCGGTTCAGGCTCTGTCTATGGTAATCGTAAGTATTAGATAGGGTTTTTTCTGTGTGGAACTTGTAAAAGTATTATCGGTTCGGTTGAACCGATCGAGTTGTATTTGAATATAAGTTTAAAGCCTTTTAAGGCTTTTTAGAGTGCGGTTCCCGGTTCTTATCGGTTCTAAAACGGATTTCATTACGCTTTTTTCCACGACTCCGTGACACGGTTTGGAACCGATATGGTGTCTTGCCTGGCACTGCCATCAAAAGGGCAAGTTGGTTGGTTAGGCTGCATCATGTCTGAGAAACCCAAAAGAAAACCGCCCACTGTTTCGACACTGTAGTGTCTGTGGGGAAGCCTTGCCAAGGCTGACCCACACACTACATGTGTTTATTGTCTGGGGTTTGACCACCCCAATTCAGACTGCCAGATTTTAAAATTTCCTGCAGCCACCCTGGACAAGAGAGTGGGCAGGCTCAGAGGAACGAGAGGTAAAAGTCCGCTGACCCGATGGGACAGC
The DNA here is from genome assembly GCA_016271365.2 of Neoceratodus forsteri. NCBI lineage: Eukaryota > Metazoa > Chordata > Ceratodontiformes > Ceratodontidae > Neoceratodus > Neoceratodus forsteri. The sequence goes on from CM057450.1 coordinate 445,842,764, forward strand.
CCGGTTCGGTGCCAACCGAACTGGAGGGAGTGCCCTCTGACCAGGGCGAGACTTCCTCGGCAATGAAAAGCTGGCTCTGAGGAGCCAGTTCCAGCAAAGAAATCTGAAAAATCAGCAGGTTTGGAGTCCAAAATTCCTTCTCCAACTGCTGCTGAGATAGCCAGGGCAATACAGATTGTCCAGTCCTGTCCCCGGTTCCCTCCGAACCGCCACTGTCTGGCAAAAGGTCGGTTCGGTCGGTTCCAGTGGTTCAGGATTATGATATAGAAGAGTTCTATAAACCAGAGGAGGGGGATGAGGATTATGATCAGTGTGAATGTGACTTTGAAAGTCTGGATGTGCCCATTGAACCAGACATCTCCCCAGACAGACCTTCAGGTGAGTCTCCCCCTAGGCTTTCTGAGTCCCCTTCTCATTTTTTGTTTTATAAAAAAGTTGCTGAGACCCTCCAGCTTCCCTTAGAGGAGGCTTTGGATGAGCAAGAGGAGCCTGACTATGTGGAGATGATGGATATCCCAGTGTCCAGGAGGTTGACCATCCCTTTACATAAATCCTTTAGAAAACAAACAATAAAAATTTTAAAAGCTCCTAATTCTGTGCCTCCTGTGGATAAAAAGATGGACAGGAGGTTCACTTTGTCAGGTCCTGATACAGATTTTCTTTCACAGCAATGCAGTCATGTTAGTAGTTCAGGCTGCAGCCTGTGATAAAGCTAATATTCCACTGGCTTCACATCCTCCTGACAAGGATTCCAGGAAGATTGATGCCATGGCCAAAAAACAATACATGGCAGCATCCTTGGGACTCAGACAAGCTAAGTATATGGCTTATGTTGCAAGATACCAGAAATCTAGATGGGATACTGTCATGGCCTTAGCCAAACAGGTCCCTGGCCAGCTCGCAAAGGAGCTGGAGCAGGTGGCCCTTGATGGTATTGAGGCATCTAAGGTGCAATTCCATGCTGCAGTGGATTCTAATGATGTATCCTCTAGAGTCATGGCTACATCTGTGGCTTTTCGCAGATTGGCCTGGCTCAGGTTTACTTTGTCACAGGATACCCAGTCTAAGGCTATGGATTTTCCTGTGGGAAATTCTCTGTTTGGGGAGCAGACAGAGAATTATATGAAGAAAATGGATGAATATAGAACCACTTACAGGAGTGCACAAGCCAAGGAACAGCAAGCCACTCCTCAGAGGCAGCCCCCAGGGGTAGGGGTAGGCCCTTTCACAGGCCTTTTACCAGACTCAGGCCCCTCCTCTTCAGCCTATGTACAGAGGGGTTCTTCAGAGGAGAGGCAGACGGGGTCAAGCAGGCCTGCTCCCACCCCTCAGCCTAAAGCCCTGCCAAACAGGCACCCTGATGGGATGCCCAGGGTCGCTCCTCTCCACTACCTGTAGGGCAGGTTGGCTCACTTCGTCCAGGACTGGCAGTCTTTAACTTCAGACAGGTGGGTCCTGGAAGTCGTGAGCCAGGGTCTGGTTCTCAGCTTCAAGAAATTTCCAAAGATGAGAACCAGATCTTTTCCACCTTCAAACCCTTTAGAGACTCTGGCTTTGGAAACAGAAGTCTCAACCCTCCTGGCTCTCAGAGCTGTAGAAAAGATTTCTCCCCTTCACCAGGGCAAGGGTCTGTACTCCAGGTACTTCCTTACCCCAAAAAAGACAGGAGAGTGGCGGCCTATCCTGGATCTAAGATATCTAAACAAGCACCTTTTAAAGCCAAAGTTAAAAATGGTGACACTGAGAATGATTTTACCCTCCCTAAGGCCAGGGGACTGGCTAGCCTCCCTGGACCTCAAAGATGCCTACTTTCATGTTCTTATCAGAAGCTCCCATCGAAAGTACCTCAGATTCAAACTGCCCTCAGGCCATTATCAGTTCAGAGCAATGCCCTTCGGCCTCACTTCTGCCCCAAGGGTGTTCACAAAGTGTCTGGCAGTAGCAGTCGCTCACCTAAGAAGGCAAAAGATTGCCATTTTTCCCTACCTGGATGACTGGTTCATTGTGGGTCAGTCTCCAGACCAGGTCATATCACACCTGCTAGTTACCCAGCAGCTGCTTACCTCTCTGGGATTTCTTCTCAATCTTCCAAAGTCAGTTTTGGAACCTGTCCAGGTACTCACCTTTATAGGCGCAGAACTGGATACAAAGCAGGCCAGAGCCTTCCTTCCCTTGGAAAGGGTAAGGACCTTAGTGGCCCTGGCCGCCTCCTTCACTCTGCAGGTTTCTCGACCAGCAAGGTATTTCCTGCAGCTCCTAGGGCACATGGCTGCCTCCACAGCTGTGGTGCAAGGAGCAAGATTTCAGATGAGGGACATTCAGTTCCATTTGAGAGCTTTCTGGTCTCAAAGAAGAGATCCTCTATCCAAGTTAATCCCAGTGACTCGAACCCTGATCCAGGCCCTTCAGTGGTGGCAGGATCAGAGCAATCTGAGACAGGGGGTGCCTTTCATCCCTCTGTCCCATTCCTTGACCCTTACTACAGATGCATCCTTTTTGGGATGGGGTGCTCACATGGGCGACCTCTCCACCCAGGGATTATGGTCCCCTCAGGAATCTCTGCTCCACATCAATCTGTTGGAACTCAGAGCTGTTTTTCTAGCACTTCAGGTTTTCTCTGCATCTGTTCAGAACAAGGTAGTACAGGTCAGAACAGACAACACCACTACAATGTGGTACATCAACAAACAAGGGGCACTCAGTCTTCGGCCTTGTGCACCGAGGCAATGAAGTTGTGGTCCCTGGCTTACTCCCTGAACACTTCCCTCATAGCAGTTCACCTCCCAGGCAAGGACAATGTCCTGGCAGATGCCCTCAGCAGGATTTCCCAGGGCCATCACGAATGGTCACTGGATCCCCTAGTACTGGGGATAGTGTTTGCCAGATGGGGCACTCCTCAGATAGATCTTTTCGCAGCCCCAGACAATCATCAAGTTCCACTGTTTTGTTGCAGGCCCCCAGTGTTGGGCTCAGTTCCCCTGGATGCCTTTATCCTCGATTGGGAAGGGAAGTTTCTTTATGCCTTTCCCCCCTTCCCTCTCCTGTTCAAAGTACTAGTCAAAATCAGGTCTCAGCCCTGCAAAATGATCCTGATTGCTCCAGACTGGGCCAGGCAGCCCTGGTACCCACTCCTTCTGTCCTTAGCAGTCCATCTTCCCCTGTGTCTCCCCAGGAACCACAATCTGTTAACTTGTGCTCAGGGGAGAGTTTGGTATCCGAATCTCAAATCCTCAACCTCAAGGCTTGGCTCTTGAGCAGTTAGAGTTTGCCGATTTGCAACTTTCTCAAAGTGTTCTTGAAATCCTGAAGGCTGCTAGGAAGCCTTCCACCAGGGCTACCTATAACTCCAAGTGGAAAGGTTTTCCATATGGTGTTCTGGGAAGCATGTTTCCCAGAATCTGCTGATCTACCTACTGTATTGGACTACATGGTCCATCTTAATTCTTGGGACTGAGACCAGCCACCCTGAAAGTGCACTTGGCTGCTGTCTCTGCCTTCATTTCAGCAGGGAAGCCCTCTCTTCTGCTCATCCTGTATTTTCCAAGTTTTTAAAGGATTGCTTCACACCAATCCTCCATTCAGGGACCCTGCCCCGGCTTGGGATCTTAATGTATGCATTGCTCAGCTAATGCAACCCCCCTTTGAGCCTCTGTCTTCGGCAGAGCTTAAGTATTTGATTTGAAAACTGTATTTCTGGTAGCCATCACTTCTGCCAGGCGTATAAGTGAGTTACAGGCTTCATCAGTAGAAACTGACTTTATTTCCTTTCACAGGGATAAAGTGGTCCTCAGGACTAACAGGAAGTTTTTGCCTAAGGTGGTTTCAGATTTCCACCTTAACCAATCTATTTCACTCCCAGTGTTCTTCACTGACCATTCCTCCTCTGGTGAGAGGAGGCTGCACAGCTTAGATGTTAAGAGGGCCCTAAGTTACTACATAGAGCGTACCAAGGGTCACAGGTTTGACTCCCTCCAACTGTTTCTCACTTATGGTGAGGTTGGGAAAGGGAGACCTGCCACTAAAAGATCCATTGCCAGGTGGATCGTTTCTTGTATCCAATTTTGCTATCAAAAGCTGGGTAAGGTTCCCCCCTCAGGCCTGAGGGCTCACTCTACCAGAGGTACAGCTGCATCTCTAGCTGCTGCTAGAGACATCCCTATCTTGGAGATATGTCAGGCAGCTACTTGGAAGACAGTACACACTTTCACCAAGCATTACTCCCTGGATATTCAGGCCAGGAGGGATGCTCAGTTTGGCACAGCCGTGCTTCAGAGCCTATTCCCTAAGTAGGTTCTGTCCCTCCTCCATGGAGGTACTGCTGTGTAGTCTGCAATAGTCATAATATAGCAAGACTTCATGTTGTTTGAAGAAAAAATTACTCACCTTAGTAATGTTGTTTCTTCTAATGGAGTCTTGCTATATTATGACCTCCCCAGCCTGCCCCTCTCAGAACTCCTACTTTGGGGTATGGGGTGGGTAGTCCTCTGTTGGCATTTATTGATGCCCTCTTTCCTGTTTGGGTGTTGTGTTTATTTAGTTATTTTATCTTAATTTTCTGGTCCACTGACTTGAGTCTTTGTGTTGGGACCAGTGAAAATGTGTTAATATATTAGTAGCCAGTTGGCTAGTGTAGGTTACAGCTTCCACACAGAACATTAGTGAGTTTTTGCTCGTAAAGATCTGACGGTTTCGGTTTGAAACCAGCCAGACAGAGCTTCTGAACCGAGCTCGAGCTCTAAGCTCCATGCTCTGCATGGAAGTTAACTCTTTCACCTCCGGAGCAGTTCTAAGGCTGGGACAAACTGCAATGGTCATAATATAGCAAGACTCCATTAGAAGAAACAACATTACTAAGGTGAGTAATTTTTTCATTTGACCCTGTTTCTTAATAACAGCCAATTTGCACGCTCAGACAATGTACAGGCGTGAGTGCCACGCTTAGCATCCAGGATGAGTCTGCAGGCTTTGTTGAGTGCAGTCTGAACCTCTGTACTGATATGCAGTCATCCTTTCAGTGCCTCTGTGGGTGACACCCTGATGATCTTTGTCTTTTCAATAACATTGCCTCTGCTACCTTGTCCCTTACTCCTCTTACTAGGCACACCACCTCATGGATCTCTTTTATTTGCTTGATGTGCCAGGGATTGGATAATGTGTAGGAAAAGGAATGTGAAAAGGTAAGGGTAAAGGGAACATTGTTTAACCAGGAAAGGCACACTAAGCCAAAGCTTGTTTCCAGATGCGACCTGGGAGCACAAGGAAGTTAAGTGACTTGCTCAGGATCACACAGTATGCACCTAGGTGGCTGTGGGATTCAAACCCAGGTCTCCAGATCTGTAGCTCAGAGCCTCAACCCACTGCACTATACTGCCTCCAAGGAACTTGCTTTCCAAAGGGAAAGGGGGGAGGGGGTGGCTTCTGGCCCAATCAATGAGGACGAGGTAAGGTAGGAGTTAGGTAATCTGAGGGTGAACAAGGTCATGGCTCAGATGGCCTACACCCTAGGGTGCTCAGGGAATTATGGGGGCACTGGCGGAACCACTGGTGGGGCTATTTAACTTGTCCCTGGATATGGGGTGGGTACCAGAGGACTGGAAGAAGGCAGATGTGGTGCCAGTTCATAAAGAAGGAAGCAGGGAGGAGACAGGCAATTATCACCCTGTCATTCTCACATTGGTGATGGGTAAAATAATGGAGACAATATTGAAACAAAAGGTGGTCAGCTATCTGGAAGTAGAGGGGTTGCAAGACATTCGGGAGTACGGCTTCACTTGGGGTCAATAATTTTATTTATTTATTTATTTATTTATTTAGCTTTTGTTAACCAGGTAAGTACACTAGACAAGACAATTTGCCTATTTTTAAGTATGACCCAGGAGAGTACAGGAAATAACATACTTAGACACTTGGGACAACATGGTACATAATTAGGTGCAGGTTACATATCATGAGACTACAAGGTAAGATTACAAATCACAATAAGTAGGAACAGGTTTACATCATAAGACTAACATAAGATTACACAACACTTGGTTAGGCACAGGTTACCCGCCTTGAAACTACAGGTAAGTTTACACCTTAAAAGGCGGAGCATAAATTATGGAGCAGTACGGAATGCTACATCTTAAGCCGGAAGTTATGTATGGGTGCAAGTGCTATCATGTGTCACGGGGTTTTTTGACACCCACAGGCTGATGCCATTTTAAGATGGCTCCATAGGGAAGAGTGTAGGCTGCCCTGTGAGGGGGCAGCACGGACCTGTGTTGGGAAGATGTTCCAGAGTTTAGGGGCACATGCTGCGAAGTCCCTTTCACCCATTTGGGTCCTGGTCACAGGCACCTTGAGTGTAGCTGGCCCCTGAGACCTAAGGTGATATGACGAGGGTGCAGAATGGGCCATCAGGCTCGCCACCCCCGGGGGGGGTCCTGTGTTGAGGACCTTATCAGTGAAGCAGCCAAGTACAAAGTCAATGTGCTTAGCAGGCGAGAGCCAGTTTAGCTTATTGTAGAGCTCACAGTGATGAGTGAGCTGGGGAGCTGAAAGGGCGAAGCGGCAGATATTATTATAAACCATCAACCATTTGAACCCTGCTCTTGAACCACACATACCAGTAGTACACTCTCCCACCACAAGGCCCACCTCCCACCATGCAGACTTCTATCTCCTCCCCACCTATTGTGGTAGGGGTACTAGCTCTTGCTACAACAGATCAGCTCTTCTATGGTGGCTACTTTCCAGTCCCTAAAAACATCAGATCTACTAGACGGGAGAAAGGCAGGAATTACAAGCTTATAATTAGCGCTCTTAGAAAAATCCTACTTATCCTCCTGCTGTGTTCAGGCAACGAGAACTCAACCTTGGCCCCCGAAGCTATTGCTTGCCAGCAGAACTAGCAAATTTAAAAGGAATAAGCTTTGCATATTAACGATGTAGCCTCCTTAAAAAGATAACCTTAATACAAACCTGGGTAAATCATACCTCTCCTGACATACTTGTGATTTCCGAACTTGGCTTAGACCCAGCACCACTGATAGAGAAGTAAACATACCCAACTATGCCTTGTTCAGAGCTGATAGGCATACCAGAGGAGGAGGAGGGTAGCTATCTACGTTAAACAAATTTTCTGCCTTCTGCTTATCCTCGCATCTGTCGCCAGCTAATTCAATGCCTAATTTCAAAGTGGAAATTACACAGACTACTGCACTCTGCATAATAGGATGCTACAGACCACCGCCTGCTGGCCTACAGCTTGTGTCATATCTATGACAAGTTGGGACAGGGGCTGCCAGAAACTATTATTTTAGGAGACCTCAACTTTGACTGGCTTTCTAACACAGCTGCCCCTTGCATCCTTCTGTGATGAACATGGGCTGACACAACTTATTACTGAACCAACACACCCAAACGTGAAGAACCCCAGTAAAAGTACACTTTTGATGTGCTAATGGTGAGCAAACCTCATCTCTTCTCCCACGCTTGATGTCTTCTTCAGACGCCAGCTACCATTGTTTTATTGTGGGAGTAAGATCCATCAACAACCCAGCACCTATCAGCAAGTTCTCTATGAAGAGATCCAGGCGCAACTTCAATGAACATGCCTACCTAAACGAGCTTAAGTACTCCCTGAGTTGCAAGATTTCTACCTGGCCAAAACGACACGCAGCTTACAATATCTTCCACAACATTCTATCAAGGGCCCTTAATAAGTATGCTCCCTGATTAAAGTTCGAACTAGGACCAAAACATGTAAATGGCTCACCCTCAGATCAAGTCCTTGCTTCTAGAAAGAGATAAGCTCTGGAAAAAGTGCAGACTGAACACTGCAGAGGACGGGAACCATTTCAGGAGACTACAAATTTATGTACCAAAACAATCAGAGAATCAAAGGCCACCTTCTTCAAATTCAACTAGACTTCTGCACAAAGAGCCCAATCAAGCTCTGGAACACAATCAATGATCTGCTAGGCCTACCCCCAGGAAATTCACTCCCAACCAAGATTACTCTTGCAACTTGACTATAACCGAAAAGATGGATATACTTGACGATTCAATAACCACTTTGCTACTGCATGCATGGCATTTGATAACTCCCCTGCAAACATACTTCACTCCCAGACTGCTAGCCAACTGCCTGAAACTCTGATAGTTTTGCTGCCTTTCTCGCTTCAACCTGCCCCACTGAAAGAGGTAGAGGACCTCTTGCTTCAGTTGGATACTAGAAAAAGTACTGGGGCCAACACCCTTGACCCTTACTTCCTAAAAATTGCCTACCACGTACTAGCAATACCCGTCACCCACCTTTTTAACTTATCCCTGTCTCAGGGCACCTTACTACCTATATGGAAGACAGCACATGTCATACCACTGTTCAAATCAGGTGACCCTGGCGATCTCAATAGCTACAGGCCAATTTCCCTCCTTCCGGTCCTGTCCAAGCTTCTAGAGAAAATTGTAAATGCACAGCTCAGGACTCACCTTGAGTCTAGGGAACTACTAAATCCTATGCAGTCCGGATTCAGAGCTAAACATAGCACTATCTCAGCCCTCGACAAAGTTACTAACGACTGGCAGCGTAATCTTGAGAGCAAAAACTTTATTTGTGCTGTTTTCCTTGATCTAAGCAAGGCTTTTGACACCGTCGACCATAGTCTGCTCCTCTCCTCTCCTCCCTTCAAACCATAGGTGTGGACCCCTCCTCTCTGCGTTGGTTTACTGACTATCTTACAGGGCGCCTTCAACAAGTTAAAGCTGAAGGAGGCCTGTCCCCCTTAAAAACTCTGCAAAGAGGGATACCTCAAGGTTCTATATTAGGGCCTTACTTTTTGCAATCTACATTAATAACATCGACTACTGTATAAAGAAGCCAACATCCATCTGTTTGCAGATGATACAGTTCTCACGTGAGTCGCCCAACACCTGAAGCTGCCTGCAATGACCTACAGTCAGAATTCAACCTTTTGCAAAGCCAACTCCTCCAAAAAGCTACTCCTTAATGCCAAAAACTAAAGCGATGGTTCTCTCCCTTTTCTCCCAGACAGCTAACCCTGTGTCCAGGGACAGTTCCCAATATACCACAGTTCTAGGTGAAAAACTAGAATTTGTTACAAAATTCAAGTATTTGGGAGTTTGATAGACCAAAGACTCTCCTTCATTGAACATATCGAGGACTTGCTAAAACGACTTCAGCAAAGGCTTGATTGTTTTTAGAATCAACCAATTCTCACCAAAGATGCCAAGAAACAACTGGTCCAATCCATTTTCCTATCATTGGTTGATTACGCTGACTTCCTATAGCCAATGCCCCAATCTTACATGGCTAAACTGGACACACTCTACCATCGAGCACTGAGGTTTATAACGGGACTCCCCTTCGACACGCATCACTGCACCCTATATGTGGCAGTGGGTGGACATCACTAAAGTTCAGGCGCCACAGAAACGCCACTCTCTGACCTATAGAGCCATCTCTAATAAGCTGCCTTACTATGTCTCCTGCTGTCTTCCCCTGAGTATAATTGGGAAATACGCGTTAAGAAGTTACTCAGCTATTACACTTAAAGTACCCAAAGCAAAATCCCACTTCGGCAGGGCAGCCATAAGCTTTGTGCTACCTACCTTATGGAACGATCTACAAAAAACCCTCAAATTAAGCACTCTAATCAGTATAAATGCCTTCAAGATGCTTTATTTCCATACAATCAGAGAAGTATGTAACTGCTTCACCCACTCAGACCCAGTACCGATGTCTGCACTGGTATATAGCCATGCCAAGACCCAATTTTAAGTACTGAGCCCCGCTTGCTCCTCACCAGCCTAATTGTTCTCTCTCTTATCCCCCTGTCTTATCAACACTAGGCCCGTCCATCCCCTTATTCTTCCTTTCCCAACCTCGGACAGGAGCTCACTACCCTGGGTTGTGACATCCTACCATGCCCCGTACTTTACAGCATTCAATCCGGGGCTCACACATACTCCTTTTCTCCATCCACCTTCTCTACATCCCGTTTTACCAACTCCTTTCTGTGTACCGTGCCTCCTAGCCTTTCTCCCTACCTCCCTCCCTTCCCTACCTTCACCTCTATCTGGTGTATATTTTTATTTTTTCTTCCGTACTTCCTCCTGCAACCTTAGATAACCTGCTTTATCTTCCTATAGACACTTCTATGTATGTAAATACTGTGTAATCTGTACAATATTTGTATAATTCTATGTACATATGAACTTCTTTTTCTTCCTCTCTGTAAAGAGTATTATCTGTATTACCTTGTAAATACCTGTGTTGACCTATATATACAATTGTTCATGCTCCACCCAGGTCCATCTTGCAAATGAGCTTCTGCTCAATGATGAACGCCTGGTTAAATAAAGACTTAATTGATTGATTGATTGATTGATTTGGAGAGATGGGCCTTAGTGGTGCAGGCAAACAACAGGAGCCCATAACACAAAGAGGGGAGAAGCATCCTCTCACGAGGGCAACACGCACAGCTGGGGTGAGGTTGTTGTTTGCCCTGTAGGCCAGACCCAGTTTACAGTTGATTGTTTTACATATCCTCTGGATATGAAGGCCGAGGTCAAGCTGTGGGTCCAGCTGCTACTCCCAGGTATTTGAAATTGTGTTCGTAATAGGGATCGGGACATCACCCTCCCCAGTCATACAGAATGGCATAATGGGCAGCCTTAATCTTAGCCCGGGACCCCATGAGCATAACTCTGTTTTTTTTTAGGTTAAGGACAAACCTTGTGGTTCAGGATCCATGCCTGAATGTTTGTTAGGTCTACACTCAGGTGTTGATTTATGACCCCGACCTCATGGGAGTGGGATAGGATAACCAGATTGTCTGCATAGAGAAGTGGTTTACAGTGGGCAGTGCTTTCAGGGAGATTATTAATGAAAATGGAGAAGAGCAATGGTCTAGGATGGAGCCTTGGGGGAACCCCATTGTTACCGAGATGGGACCCGAAGCTCTTTGCCAAATTTGACTCTCTCATGCTCTACCATACAGGTAGTTGATGAACCAGCCAAGTAGCAGTGGAGAGACTAGTTGCTCTAAGCTGAGTCAACAGCATGGCATGGTCGACCAGGTCAAACGCCTTCAGAGGTCAATGAAGAGGGCCTCAGAGTTTACTCCTGGTCCATGGCCTCCCTAATCCATGATGTAACAGTAACTAGGACTGTTGAGGTACCATGCCCCTTCCTGAACCCATGTTGTACTGGAGTCATTAAGTTATACTCCTGTAAGTACTCTGAGAGTTGCCCTGCTACAACTTTCTCCAGAAGCTTGCTAACCACCGACAGGATGGATATGGGGCGATAGTTCTCTATCAGCTTAGGGTTTCCTTGTTTTAAGATAGGGACTATCCTGGCAACCTTCCATATGTCTGGGACCACTCCTGTTGCTAGGGACAGACTGATAATGTGCACCACCAGTGGCGCCAGCCAGGGTGCACCAAGACTGAGGAGCTTAGGTTCTAAGCCATCTTGTCCGGCGCTTGAGTGGGGGAGGTCCTGCTAGCAGTTTCTGCACCTCTTGAGCCATCACTGCCCTGAACCAAAAGGGTGGTGGGTGAGGAGGCAGCTGAGGGCTGATTGCCACTACCACCATCAATATTTGGGAATGACGAGGTGTACTTTTGACAGATCCAGCAGTAATGGTTGAAGGAGTCGCGATGGTTTCCGAGTTATTACAGCTGGAACCATCAATTATCATATCAGTGGACTCAGTTCTCTGTGTACCACTCAGAACTTGTTTAATGTTCCTCCAGAACCTTCTACGATCCCTGGCCGAGTTCAATAAAGTAGATTTGCAAAATTCACTCTTGGCGATCCTAATGTTCTTTTTGCATTCATTTCTGAGTTGCCTATACATCAGAAAGATAGTTTGGTCAGCCGTGGCCTTGAACTTGGCCCAGCACTTATCTCTGGTGTTGAGGAGTGCCAGGAGGCTACCATGAAGCCATTTAGTAGCCATTCCCCTCACCCTCTGCCTGATAAGGGGGGCATGTTTCTCCTGCAGGGCCTTTACTGAGCTAAGGAAGACTGTCAGCGGATGCGACATGCTCCAAACCGCCCAGTCTGTGTACTTGATGTCATTTTGAAAGGAGGTCAGATCAAACTTTGAGTAATCTCTGATCTGGATAATTTTATGGGGAATTTTTTGATGTGGCACCCTCCAGACACAGTACACTGGGGAGTGATTAGAAATGGAGTCCGGAAGGATACCCAACGAGCTGATCCTATCTGGTCTATTTGTCAGGATCCAGTCCAGGAGTGAGCCCTTGATGCCACCACTAGGGCATCTGGTAGGATCCTTGACAAGCTGAGTCAGAGAGAGACTGGCAATGTCAAACAAACTTAATCAAATTTTCAATGAGGTGACAAGAGTGCTTGATCAGGTGTGGCAGTGTACATGGCCTACCTGGACTTCGGGAACCTTCAACATGGTGCCTCACAAAAGACTGCTCAATAAGTTGGGGAGTCTGAGGGTGGGGGAGAAAATAACAAGATGGGTAGAGAGCTGGCTGATGGGTAGAAGCCAAAGGATGGTGGTCAATGTGGTGCACTCTAGGGAGACAAGGGTTATGAGTGGGGTCATCCAGGGGTCGGTGTTGGGGCCCATTCGGTTTAACATCTATGTCAGCGACATAGCAGAGGGGCTTCAGGGGAAGGTCTGACTTTTTTGTGGATTAAATGAAACTCAGCAACAGGGTGGACACCACGGCAGTGGGGAGGGGGTGGAGGTAATGAAAAAAGATCTAAAATTGCTGTAAGAGTGGTCAGAAACATGGCAGCCAAAGTTCAACGCCAGAAAATGCACAGTGATGCACTTGGGGAGGAATCCAAATACCACATACACACGGGGATAATGGCTATAGCCAGGCTGGAGAAGGAGCTAGGAGTTATAATCACTGATGACCTTAGGATGGGGACCCAGTGCAGCAAGGCAGTGGGCAAAGCTAACAGGATGAGGGAGGTGCTGATGCCACTCTACAGCTCCATGGTTAAGCCACACCTGGAGTATGGGGTACAGTTCTGGTGGCCTCATCTACAAAAAGACATAGATGGCATGGAAAGGGTGCAGAGAAGGGCCACTATAATGGTGCATGGGCTAAGTGGGAAGTCATATGAGGAGAGGATGAAGGAGCTGGATTTGTATCCTCTGGAACCAAGAAGGGAGAGAGGGGACATGATCGAAACATTCAAGTATGTGAAGGGGATCATTAAAGTGGTGGAGAACTTGTTTATGGAGAAGGTAAATACAAGAACTAGGGGCATGGATTGAGGTTGGAGGGTGAAGGTTTAGCGGAAACATTAGGAAGAACTACTTCACAGAGAGAGTGGTTGAGCCCTGGAATGGACTGCCAGAGGAGGTAGTAGGCCAGTACAGTGGAGGGTTTCAAGAGGGCCTGAGACAAACACAAGGGATTGTTAAGGAGGAGAGGGAAATCTTGCAGGGGAGAAGTGGGGATGGGCAGACTCAATGGACCAGGGGGGGTCCATTTCGCCGACACGTCTATGAATCTATGAATAAGAATTATTTGCTTTTTTTCTGTGAAACACAATTCAGCAATGCCAATAGGAGGAGGGTGACCGATAGTGCTGCTTATAGCAGAAACATCATCCCCATTAGGTTACCTCCCAACTTGTCCCGGTCCAGTCTGCCAACCAGCAAGAGCTCACTTTTAGTCGAGTTCACCCTATGGCCCGACAGCAGTGCATATTCGGCTAGCAACTTGTGCAAATCAGGTATACCTGAAGAGGGTTCCTGTAGGAACAACAGAATGTTGTCCGTGTATAGCGCCAACTTGTGTTCTGTTTTATCCCTCAAGCAACATCCTTGGATACCTCTATGGCTCCTGACAGTGGTCGGGAATGGTTCAAGGAGAGGATGTACAGAAGGGGTGAAAGTGGGAACCCCTGTCTGGTGCCTCAGGTCAGTGAGAAAGGTGTGGTCAAGCCATCATTTACTAAAATTTGCACCTGTGGATTTCACATAGGGTCCCCACCCATTTTATAAAGGTGTCCCGAGCTGGTATCTACTCAGCCTCAAACATATACTCCCACTTCATACGGTCAAATGCCTTTTCTGCATCCAAGAACAGCCGCCCGTTGGTCTTAGCAGATCTAGATTACGTGAATAAATATCCAGACCTTTCCTTATATTATGTTTGCTTTGGTGCCCTTTGATAAACCCAGCCTGATCGATATGCACTACTTTTGCAATACCAGTTCCATTCGTAGCAAGCACTTTAGCAATGATCTTGTAGTAGTCAGGTGTCAAAAGAGAAGTTGGTCTGTAAGATGCAAATTTCAATGTATCCTTACCCTGCTTTGGAAGAACCATGATGGTGGCAGATTGTATGGAGGGGGCAACTGGCCATTATCCAGACTGTAGTGTATCATTAGTGCCAGTGGAGCCATTAAGTCTGTTGGAAAGACTTTGTAAAAATCAATAGGTAACCAGTCGGGCCAGGTGCCTTGCCTCTTCTAAGAGCTCGGATGGCATTGAGAATGTTTGCATCAACTATAGGGTTATTGAGTTTGGATGCAGCATTACTGTTCAAGGGACAGGTTGGGGCCTTGGAGAAGAAAGCATTCATTTGCAGATTGGTGGGCTGAGCCTCTCGAGTGTGAGAGACAAGGCAAGGCAAGGCAATTTTGTTTATAGGGTGCCTAATCCCGAGGCTCTGGGAGCCAACAATATTAAAACAAAACATAATAAACTGCATAAATAAATAAAACATTAGCAATGCTTAAATAAAAATATAATAATTTAAAATAGATTAAAAAGGGGATTCAGATTATCACAGCAGGGACAAACACAGGGTGTACTCAAAAGCCAGGAAAAAGAGGTGGCCTTCAGCCTCCACTTGAACACCTCAACTGAGGGAACCTCCTGGACAGAAGATGGTAACAAATTCCACAGGGTCGGCCCAGAGACACTAAATGCACAATCTCCTGAGGTCTTGAGCCGAATCCTGGGAATGTCCAGGAGGCCCCTCAAAGAGGAGCGGAGGGAGCGAGCAGAGGTCACCAGTGTCAGGAGTTCTGATAGGTAACCTGGACCCAGTCTGTATAGGGCCTTGAAAGTGAGAAGACCCACCTTGAAAAGACCTCCACCTGACCGGCAGCCAGTGCAGAGCCTCGGGACCAGAGTCACATGACTAGACTTCGGAAGGCCCATCAGAAACCAAGCCGCCGTGTTCTGCACTAGCTGAAGTCTGCAGAGGGTTCCTCCCATCACCCCAAAGTATAGAGAGTTGCAGTAGTCAAGTCTGAGGTCACAAAGCATGCATTAGCACCGGCAGGTCCTTGGATGGAACAAGGGCTTAATCTGGGCCAGATGACACCTGATCTTCAAAAGTCAATCTGTTATCAAGGATCACGCCCAGATTTTGCACCCTCGGGGCAGCCGCCAATGGAACAGAGCCCAGGAAAAGCCCTGAGTCAGCCCCAGGTGGCAGCCCATCTGTCCATGACCAGGCTAGATCACCATTACCTCCGTCTTGGCTTGGTTAAGTCTCAGCCATCTGGAAGCCATCCAGTCATTGATTTTAGCCAGATAGTTGTTAAGCACATCAATTGCTCCTGATGTTCCAGGGGCAAAAGACAAGTACAGCCAGGTATCATCTACATAACAGTGAAACTCCATGCTGTACTGTTGAAAGATCTCACCAAGGGGCAGCATGTTCACTGCAAACAGCATTGGCGACAAGATCGAGCCCTGTGGCACTCCATAAGACAGGGACATTGGGGATGAGGAGAAATTCTCATCACCATCACCCGCTGCACCTTGTTTGAGAGATAGGACTCAAACCACCTGATGACAGTACCGCGAGTCCACTAAGCTCACAGAGCCAATCACGAAGCTAATACGTGGTCCACAGCATCAATGCTGAGAAGAGATCAAGAGAACAAGAACTGACTTATCTCCTGTATCTCTGGTCCTGAGCAGGCTGGAGAGTTTGTAAAAATGTTTAAATACTTCCCCAAATTCTGTTGGATCGGAAGCAAGGACCCCGTTATCCTTTTCAATATGTGGGATGGTTCTAGCTCCTTCCTGAGCCTTGAGTTTCCATGCCAGGAGTTTACCCTCCCCCTTAGCCCATCAAAATACTGTCTCACCTGGAACAAAATTACGGCCCTCTCCATCTGATCAGTGGCTAAGGTATTATATCGCCACTTCAGTTGTTGCAACCTGTAATATAGTGGCATACAGGGGTTCTCCATGTGATCCTTTTCCATAACCTTTATTTATTTTGGCCTCCAGGGTGCATAACTCTTCCTTCTGTAGCTTCCAGTGATGACTAGAAAAGGATAATACATGACCCCTGTTAACTGTCTTGAGGGCCTCCCACCTGGTAGAGTGTGTGGTTTCACCCACCCTATTGTGTTCTAAATATTTTTTGATTCCCTTACGTATGGTTTCACAGAATTTAGGGTTTTTAAGGAGTACAAGTTCAAGGTGCCATGATCTGGTTGGAGGCAGAGCACCCCCATAGACATTAAGGTCCTCAGTAGGGCATGGTAAGAGACTAGTATTGATTCATAGTGGATAGCTCCCATGGTGCCCAATAAGGAGGTGGCCATCAGAAGTCTATCTATCCTAGCATACGTGGGATGAGCAGGCGAGTAAAAACTGTACTCGCGTGCTGCGGGATTAGTCTGTTTCCAACAGTTGGCTAGGAGGAAGGTGTGCATCGGAGCTTCCAGTGCCCTAGCACATCTAGTACACGGGACTGGGGAGGGTTCACACCTGTCAAGAGTAAGGTCCAAGACACAGTTGAAATCACTTGCCAATATCCATGGACCAGGCATCCCTGCCATCTCTAATTGTAATTTAGGGTAGAAGGAGGGATCATCCACGTTCGAGCCATAGATTGAACCGACCAATGACACTAGTTCACTGTGCAGTCTTATGTGCAGCAAAGTATACCACCCATTAGGGTCAAACTTGGTTTTCAATACCTCACCCGGGAAGTTTGGTTTTAGCCAAACTGCCATGCCTCTTGTCTTTGCATTAAAGCATGATCCGTACCAATTACCCTCCCTAGCTCTTTGCACCTTTATCCATTTCCCCCTCAGTCATGTGTGTCTCTTGCAGTAACAACAGGTCTCCTCTCATTTTCTTAACCCTTTGACTGCCAACAGAATTGGAACGTGTAGGAATTCTGGACTGGTACGTTAGTCTGTGGCACAGCAAGGGCTAATTCTTCCCAGTGCTCTTTTACACTTAACCACATTTTTTAGCTCACTCACATTCCAGGAAAGAATATTGGTTTTGTCATCCATTTTCACAGAAACCAGTACTTATCCCACTTTTTGTAAGCACACCTTTTGTAGTGCTATTAAACCTGCTAGCATACTTGTTTACTTTGTAAATCATTGTGCATATAAAACAAACCTCCTTAACGTTAAACGTTTTTAGCAGTGTAGCTCCCCTCCCCAATTTCACCTCCCTAACACACCCTTGTATAACAGTAACATTGCAGAAATCCCCCACCCCATCCCCATCCCTGTTCTGGGTTCTTTAATATCCAGCCCAGCATCCCCAGTAAACAGCTTTGGTGGATTTGAGTACACATTGTGTGGGGTTTCATATCAGGGATCCAACTACATAACAAGCATTTGTCAATGCCGAATGTTTGCTTGCTGGCATTGGCAGTGGTAGTGTAGAAGTTCAGAGCTGCGTAATAGGAATGGCAGTGAAGTATTGAACTGAAGCCAACCCCACCACCACCCTGCAGAGAGTGACAGGCATTGGGGTGTGTGTTTGGGTATCAGGCATAACGGCCACACCATTTCACCACACCCCACCCTGCAGACACTGACAAGTGTCACGGTGTTCCTTGGGTCTTGGGTCTATGCGCACTCATTCCATTAGGAACATGGTGAGATGGGTGCGATATAGGAGAATGGGGTGAACACTGGGGTCAAGAGTCCAAGGCATACCGATGCCTCTCACTGGCTGCAGGGTGGAATGGTATAAGCATTACAGGCAAGAATCCCAAGTCACACCCCTGATGCCTGTCATTCTCTACAGGGTTGGGCGTTATGGTTGGAAACCCTAATACCTCAGGCATTCGTTGGTATTTTCACTCCAAATGTTCAACATGGTTTTATTGTGACCCCACCTCATGAACAGGGGGAATATCAGTTTGTTAGCCGAAAGCTGCTTATGCACAGCGACTACGGCATTTAGCACCACAGGTGCAAAAACATTCCTAACAGGATATAAAAAATGACAGCTGTACTGTTCATGGGGAGGTGTAAAAAATGGCAATGTTGCAAATCTGCAGTAAAAATATCTAAAAAAATGGTGAAGTCACGAGCGTATATAGAGACTGTGCAACGCACAACCGTAATATAATTAGGTTGGGGATTTTTTTTACAGCAGATTGTCAACTCAGGCATTTTGGTGCCTCCGATCATGAACAGTGTCACTGTGGTTTTCTTTATCTGTCCCGAACAATGATTTTCCACAGCGACCACGCATCTCTGCGCTGAAAGTGTGAAAACACACTTCGGCCATGTTGTGAAAAATGACAGCTGTACTGTAAATAAGGAAGTGTGGAAAAATGCCACTGGTGAAAATCTGGACTTAAAATATTTCAAAGTCATGAACTTACAAGGGTGCATGGAAACTGCGCAATGCTCACACGTAACACAGTCATTTTATGGACTTTTGTCACCAAATTTTCAACATAGCCATTTTAAGACCTCTGCTCTTGAACAGTGTAACTGTGATTTTCTTAATCTGTCCCAAACATTGTTTTCGCACACCAACAGCACCATTGTGCGCTACATGTGCGAAAACACATTTTGGGTGGCATATAAAAAACGGCAGCTGTGCTGTTCATAAGGAAGTGTAATAAAATGGCAATGTTGAAAATCTGGAGTGAAAATATTAAATTCGCAAACTTATGAGCATGCATAGGAACTGCACAACGCACTCGTAAAACAGTCATTTTAGGAATTTTTCAACATAGCCATTTTAAGACCTCTGTTCATGAACAGTGTCACTGTGATTTTCTTAATGTGTCCCATACATTGAGTTCGCACATCGACTGCGCCATTGTGCGCTACATGGGCGGAAACACATTTTGGGTAAGATGTGAAAAATGACAGCTGTAGTACTCATAAGAAGGTGTGGTAAAATGGCAATGTTGAAAATCTGGAGTGAAAATATTGAAAATTTGCGAACTTACGAGGCTGCGTAGGAACTGTACAACGCACGCTCATAAAACAGTCATTTTTTGGAATTTTTTCACCAAATTTTCAACATAGCCATTTTAAGACCTGTGCTCATGAACAGTGTCACTGTGATTTTCTTAATTTGCCCCGTACATTGATTTTTTACACCAACTGCGCCATTGAGCGCTACATGGGCGGAAACACATTTTGGGTGAGATGTGAAAAATGAAAGCTGTACTGCTCATAAGAAGGTGTGGTAAAATGGCAATGTTGAAAATCTGGAGTGAAAATATTGAAAATTCGCGAACCACAAGCGCTAGGAACTGCACAACGCATGCTCGTAAAACAGTAATTTTTTGGAATTTTTTCACCAAATTTTCAACATAGCCATTTTAAGACCTCTGCTCATGAACAGTGTCACTGTAGTTTTCTTAGTTTGTCCCGTACATTGGTTTTGCACACTGACTGCGCCATTGTGCGCTACATGGGTGGAAACACATTTTGGGTGAGATGTGAAAAATGGCAGCTATACTACTCATACGAAGGTGTGGTAAAATGGCAGTGTTGAAAATCTGGAGTGAAAATATTGAAAATTCGTGAACTTAAGGGCGTGCGTAGAAACTGCGCAACGCACGCTCGTAAAACAGTCATTTTTAGGAATTTTTTCACCAAATTTTCAACATAGCCATTTTAAGACCTCTGCTCATGAACAGTGTCACTGTGGTTTTTAGTTTGTTCTGTACATTGGTTTCATACACGATGCGTTTAGCGCTACATGGCGGAAACACATTTTGGGTAAGATGTGAAAAATGACAGCAGTACTACTCATAAGAAGGTGTGGTAAAATGGCAATGTTGAAAATCTGGAGTGAAAATATTGAAAATTCACGAACTTACGAGCCTGCGTAGGAACTGCGCAACGCACGCTCGTAAAACAGTCATTTTTTGGAATTTTTCCACCAAATTTTCAAAATAGGCTTCTTGAGAGCCCACCTTATGAACACTGGCAGTGTCATTTCGTTAATCGGTCCCGAAAGGTGATTTCGCGCAGTGACCACGCAGTGACTGCGAAATCACCCTTCGGGCCCGAACAACGCCATGACAGTGAAATCATTCATGAGAAGGGGTCCCAAAAACCCCATGTTGAAAATTTGGTGCAAAAATTCCAAAAATGCCTGAGATATGCAACAAAGTTGAAAAACCCTATCTAGCCCATTATACAGCTTACCGGCATTTCCTCAGTTCGCAGTCGGCTTTGAAGAGTGCAGACGTGTTCCCGGTCCACTGCAGATCATCGCGCCAAGCTCCGGAGATAAGTATGGGGTGGGGGTGTGGGGAGGCAGAGGTGCGAGTGGGTGGGTGCGGCGTTGTGGGGGCAGGAAGACTGCGTGGGACCGCTTTTGCTCTGTTAGGTAAAAAAAAAAAAAAAAAAAAAGACAATGGACGTTTGCCACACTGGGGTGGGCTCCAGCATGGCAGAAGGATGGCTGGGGAGTGGAGCTGGCGGGATTGGGCACCCCGTCGGCCATGGCATTTGTTGCCACACTGTGGTGGGCTCAGCGTGGCACCTTGTACTTCGGGGCTGAGAGGATGAAGCCGACGGGTTGGGCACCCCATCGGCGATAGCATGGGGGACAGTGAAGCTCGACAGAAGTTGGGCACCCCGTCGGCTATACCATCGACTTGCCAAGCTGGGTGGGCACCCAGCGTGGCATTTGGAAAACTTTGGGGGGCGCAGCACAGCCGATGGGGATTGGGCACCTCCTTCGCCATATATGTGTGCGGGGCAGCACGCAGTATGCGTGCTTCTGTGTGTGTAGGTGTGTAGGGGAGCGCGCATGAACAGGCGATATCTTTATCGCTGCTCACTGAAGCTGAGCTCCCCTTTCAACTGCATGTCACTGCATTTTGAGCTTGTCAGACAGCTCCAGCATGCATTGGCTTACAGGGCCACGCCTGCCAACACACTGACTGAATTGGAAGAGGGGTGACACACCTCCGAATCTCGGATGATGGCACTATGTTTCTTGTACATGCGCAAGCAAACATAAAATGTAACTGTTTCAGCTAGTATACAAAAACTCACATAAAATACTGAGGTAAAGAGAGAAAACAAGATTGAAGTATTAACTGTACTTCCACACCCTCAAATGGTGTGGATGCTCTATTCTTAACCA
This sequence comes from Neoceratodus forsteri, assembly GCA_016271365.2. Taxonomy (NCBI): domain Eukaryota; kingdom Metazoa; phylum Chordata; order Ceratodontiformes; family Ceratodontidae; genus Neoceratodus; species Neoceratodus forsteri. The sequence goes on from CM057450.1 coordinate 445,864,135, forward strand.
AACTCACAAAGTCTGTTCAGGACCCTGTGTGTTGTGATCTTACAGCTAGGACACATATTGAGCAGCAGATCTGCATCAGCAAATCAGCAGATCACCCCTGCCTTGAGGCGTTGGGTCAATAAGTGTACCGGCAGGGGCCAAGGGCATGGACCAACAGATGTGACCTCTGTCCCCTGCACTTACGGGTTGAAGTGCTGACCAGACAGCTCATCCCTAAGGCTACAGAGGTAACCTCTCTGGTCTATCTCAGTGAGGGCCATGATGAAATGTGGCTCAGGGAGCCAAAAAGCTACTAGCCTCGAGCTCACATTGTCATCATATAGGGATCCTTCAGATGCCACAACATTTCTAACCTCCCATATTATGTGAGGGTTCGGTCCCAGTGGTCTCAATAATATGCTCCCTGAACGCTTTTCAGCCCTAATAAACAGCTATTTCTAGGGGCAACAGTAACCCAGTTGAGAGTCCTCCCACCTCCCCACATCAATAGTACAGTCAAGAATGCCAGACGCAGCATCAACAGCATAAACTCAATTGTACTGTATTTATATGCCCTGGGGCACGTTGTACCGGGCAGATCGATAACCAGCAAATGTGCTCCGTCTCCCCCCACTGCTACCCAGGTACCATAATGATAGATCCTGATGGTCAGGGGGAGTATGAGACAAAGAAAACTGAATGGACAGCATGTCACCTAAATTCTCCTTCCTGTGTTAACCGGAAGATCACAGAAATAAATGGAGACCACGGCTGAGATGAGAGCCTCTCCCCACCACAGCACCATCGACCCTAATTTATAGATCTACACAGATACTGATTGTTGAAACAGGTGGTCAGATCAGCATACCAGGGGATGGGAAGGGTAACAGCAGCACATCAGTGCATCGGAAGTCGGGTAATAGCTGTCAATATTGCTTCCACTTACTGGCTACAGAGTATCCAGGACAGTACGGCCACATGTTTTTGGATGCATACACATTTATCGAATGCTGTGGTTGCTGATTCATCCCCGGTCTCCTGTGGTCATCAATGGAGCAGCAGGACACCATACCAAGTTCTACTCCCACCACTAGGATGGAAGGGCAAAGCTTGATCAGATACCCAGCCAGAGAGGTGTGGACCCTTGTCTGATTCAGGTAATCAACCAGTGTAATTGACACTAACATGTGTGATAACAGAGATTAGGTCTCACAAAACAAAAGAAAAGGAAAAACTAGGAGAGCTCTGCTGATGTCAGTTCAGCCACAGTTATTTGATAAGGAGAGCAGAGTCCAGGAATTAAATGGGCGCATGTGAGCATGTGGCAGTAAGGGACCAAAACTGATATCTTTGAAATTGAGTGGAAGAAGCAGCTATTTACAAAGTACCTTAGTTAAAATGCCATCCCCTCCAGATCTGCACGCTGGCCCAAATGCAGTAGGAGAATTTGCTTGCAGCTTACCTCGTGGTCAGGTCGTGGGCTCAGGGTCCCTTATATTTCTTCTTCCCTCAGCAGCTGCCATCTCAGTGTTGATATAAACCTCAGCCGCCTCAGGATTATGGAAAATCTGGGGGTGGGTGGGGGAGGTTACCCGCCTAGAAATATGCAGTTTGCTTAGGCATAGGTGGGTGAACTCCCACCTTTGGTATGCAGCGGATTAAACATTGTTAAACTTTATCCTCCTGCCCTGTAGATCCCGACTATAATCCTGGTAAACATTGACCTGGGTTCCTGAACCATTATAGGGCCCTTCCTCTTTGTGGCACTAAGCATCACCTCTTTATCCGAGAATTGGAGGTATTTGATCAAGAAATGATGGGGCCTGTCTCCATTGCCGGGCCGGGGACCCGCTCGGTGAGCACACTCCATTTCAAATTATAGCACTCCTTTACCCAGTCCCAGCCCCAGCTCTTCAACCAGGAGTTGCTGCACTTTTCTGCCGGGGTCCTTCCCCTCCATGCCCTTAGGAAGGCCAACCAACTGTAAGTTGGACCTCCGACTATGTTCTTCAGGTAGTCCAATTTCATTTTTAGCTCCGGCCAGCTTGGTTTTCAGCTGCTGATGTTTTTAGTCCCAACTGTAGATTTATTTTTGATATCACTGATCTGTTGTTCAGCCTCATTCAACCACATGGTGTGGATGCCCACAGTCTCTGAGAGGGCTTGCACAGTGTGTTGAATATGAAGAATTTTTTTCCAATTGTTTAACCAGGAGTGGTGCACTGCTGAAAGCTTGTTTACAGGTGCAACCTGGGAGCAAGGAAGTTAAGTGACTTGCTCAGGGTCACACAGAATGCAAGTGGGGGGCTGTGATTCAAACCCAGGTCTCCAGATTTGCAGCTCAGAGCCTTAAACCACTGCGCTATACTGCCTGCCCAATTTGTGCTGATAAGTTTCAAAGCCTGCTCTCATCTTGTTTTGTAGGTTTGTAAGGGTTGCTATAACAGAATGGTCAGCAGTCTGTTCTGCAACGCCTGATGCCATGCCCCTGGTGTGAGCACGGCCCTCCTGTGAGTTGTCTGCTGGGCTTTGTGAGGATGTAGCATGTTCAAAATGGAGTAGAGTTTGCTTTTTTTGTGATTTCTGAGTAGCCATGAGTAATATCCTTCTGCAGTAATGTCCAGTTGTGAGTCTGAATAGCAATACCAGACAAAATTCATCGGTGCCTAAGGGAGCTGCTTTATGAGGAAACCACCATCTTGCCTGGCCAAGTCATGCCCTGAACCTTTATATTCTTCAGATGGAAATGCAGTTCTAATTGCTGTGACAATACAGGAAGGTCAAATCTTCCAACTGTATCTTTCCAGTTTTTGCCAGATGATCCGTACAAATCTACGATACACAACATTGCAAAAAGATCTAGGACAAAAAGAGAAAACAGCAAGTATTTTTCAATGCCAAATGTCTTGCTGGCATTGGCATTGGTAGTCAGAGGTTAGAGATGCATAATAGGAATGGCGGTAGAAGTATGGAACCGATGCCACCCCACACCACCATGCAGAGACTGACAGGCATTGAGGTGTACCTTTGTGTCATCAGCCATAACGCTCATGCCATTTCACCTCACCCTACCCTGAAGACCCTGACAAGTGTCGCATTGTGTCTTGGGGTCATCGGGTTTTACACTCACCCCATTCCATAAGGAAATACATTGATATGGGTGCAGTATAGGAGAATGGGGTGAACTTTGGGGCCAAAGAGTCCAAGGCACACCTTGATGCCTGTCACTGGTTGCAGGGTGGGGGTGGGGGTGGAATGGTGTGAGCATTACAGCCGACAATCCAAAGTCGCACTCCTGACGCCTGCCAGTCTCTACAGGGTGGGACGTTATGGTTAGAAACCCTAATGCCCCGGGCGTTTGTTGATATTTGCACTCCAGATTTTCAACATGGACTTTTTGTGACCCCACCTCATGAAAGCATTTGGGACATCCGCTCATGAACAGTGGCACTGTGATTTTTGTAATCTGTCCCGAATGTTGATTTCCCATAGCGACCGCGCCATTGTACGCCAGATGTGCGAAAACACATTTCGGGCAGGATGTGAAAATGACAGCTGTACTGTTCATAAGGAGGTGTGAAAAAATGACAATGTTGAAAATCTGGAGTAACTAGAGTGTCAAAGAATTCTGACGTGCATGGAAACTGCACAATGCATACTCATTAACACAGCCATTTGTGGAATTTTTCACTAAATTTTCAATATAGGCATTTTGGGACCTCTACTCATGAGCAGTGTCACTGTGATTTTCTTATCTGTCCCAAATGTCGATTTCCACAGCGTAACGTGCCATTGTGCACCAGATGTGTGAAAACACATTTCAGGCAGGATGTGAAAAATGATAGCTGTACTGTTCATAAGGAGGTGTGAAAAAATGGCAATGTTGAAAATCTGGAGTGAAAAAATTAAAAATGCACAAAGTTACGAGCATGCGCTGAAACTGCGTAATGCATGCTTGTAACACAGTCATTTTTTGGAATTTTTTTACCAAATTTGCAACAAAGGCTTTTTGGGAGCCCACCTCATGAATGGTGACACTGTTGTTTCATTATTCGGTCCCGAAAGGTGATTCCACGCAGTGACCGCGAAATCACCTTTCAGGACTGAATAACGAAATGACAGTGACTGAGTTCATGAGGTGGGGTCCTAAGAACCCCATGTTGAACATTTGGAGCCAAAAGTCACAAAAATGGCTGAGATATCCACCTAAGTTGAACCCCCCCTTCCCCATTGATACCATTATACAGCTTACTAGCATTTCTTTTTGCGGTTGACTTTGAAGAGTGCAGATGTGTTCCGCTCCAGAAAAGATCATCGTGCCAGGCTCCAGAGTAGTACGGGGTGAGGGGTGTGGGGAGGTGGGGTGCACAGAGGGTGGGTGCTGGCTGGGGGGGGGACCCGACAGCGAGACCATTTTCTTTGTTTCAGGTAATAAAAAAAACACATTAACGAACACCGTGGACTGTTTTCTTTTTTTTACAGGTGTAAGAAAAATGTTGGGAACACTGGGGTGGGCTCCCAGTGTGCCCTATGACTTTGGGGGAGGTGATGTTAGCCACACTGGGGTGGGCTTCCAGTGTGGCACACAATGGGGTGTGGCGGAGGCAGGAAAATGCCAACAGCGATTGGCTTGGGAACACAGGGAGGCACACTGGGGTGTGCTCCCAGTGTGCCCTCTTGACTTTATGGCGGGTGATGTTGGCTACACTGGGGTCAACTCCCAGTGTGTGGCACACAATGGGGTGGGATGGGTGCAAAACATGCAATTGGCTTTTGAACACGGAGGCACACTGGGAGGATCCCAGTGTGCCACACAATCTTGGGGGTTTAAACATGCCGACAGAGTTGGGCACCCGAGTTGGCTTTCTGGGATTGTGAGAGTCAAAGAGAAAGCTCTCAACTACACCTCCAAAAGCACAATAAAAATGTCATGAGCTAGCCTACTATGATCGCAACGATCTGTGGGGGGTACTACTTCACGTTTTTTATACAATACATTATTGCGATCATAGTATGCTAGCTCGTGGTGTTTTTATTGTGCCTTTTTGAAGGTGTAGCCGAGAGTTTTCTCTCTTTTTGACTTTCTCTACTGGATACTTGCATTTCGGCTCCTCCACTTTTCGCCCTGTTGCCGAGTTTCTCTCCTGGGGACTGTGAGAGGCAGACAGTGACATGTTTATTGTAATGTTTCAGCAGGCAGGCGATGCCTGCAATGACGGGAACGCTGACGGGGTACTCCCTCATTGCTGTGGTGAACTTCTTTCTAGTTGGTGGCATGCTTCTGACCAGCTGTCCTAGACAGCATGCTCATTCATTAGTGCTGCAGAGACCAGCCCAAAAAAGCAGTGGCGCCACTGGCCACAACATGGCCGCACCTCCACAGCCTGCTACTCCAGCAAGCTGTCACAAAATGTTGCTTGCACTGAGTGTGCAAGACAAAATAAAAATGCCATCAGTACACATTTTAATTCCAGCAATGTCATATCTGCTTATGCCACAAGGAAGGTACCATTACTGCAGGTCTGGTAGTTTTTATTTCACATTACCCCCCACCACCACCACCACCACCACGGGCCTTGTTAGTTGAGCAGTGGCTGTAATGTCTTAAAATTCACCCTCTAAAACATTAAGAATTCTAGTTAAAAGCATGTCCCCGGAGTAACCAATGGAGCGCACTCCTGCGCTCTGCAGAGTTTTACAATATGAGACGTGCGCACATGGGGGTGTGGCTCGCATTCATTTCTATATGGACCCCCCCAAAATTACCAGGGACTCCAACATTTGAGCTGCAGCCCCTTTCCTTTTTTCAGAAAGTCCTGGAACCCCAAACAAGAAATCCTAGCGAGAGCTATGAAACCCAGGTGGCACTGTCGTACCATGCAGAGTGGTCAACCCCCCCTCAACCAAATGGCAATGGTGACCTGCACTTCCTTCCAACACCATTTTGAGTATGTCAGAAGCAGTACTAGTACCACTGAGACAAATGAACCCCCAAAAAGTCAGCAACCTTTTTAACAAGTACTGAGTAACAGGTTTGCTGATGGGGTACTGCATGAGGTTACTTGTTGGCAGTATTTAGTACATAAGTAGTATGGCGCAGTAAGGCAAATGCAGACCAGTCAGCCTGAATATAATGGTCACAATACAGTGCTGAAAGGCAGATGGCTGTACTGCTGATGTGTGGTGCATATGGATGGAGGATGCAAATACAGGTAGTGCATCTGGAGTGCTCTGGATGGATATGGAGTGGGTGCATGTGGAGGGATCTTGATGCAATTGGAGGTGGTGCATATGGAGGGTGAAACCTGAGTCTGAGCAACAGCAGGACATGTATTCTGTTCAGCATTGCCACACTACATGTATGCAAAGAGTAATGCACTACAGAATTGGCTGTGTGGACCTCAAAAGAAGCAGAGGCAGGAACAGCATAATGCTCCACTTGTATTTTTTTTAGCCAATAATGTCAACTGTTCACAATTCACAATTCACACCAAAGAAATTTAGAAGCAGCCACCAGGGACAACTGGGTCGCAGTTGGTGGCTGTGTATGAATTTACTTGGTGTGGACTGTGAATTCTGAAATGCTGACATTCTTGGATAAAGAACATGTGGGGAATTGTACTGTTTGTGGCTCTAGTTCTTTGAAGGTCCACACCAACTGCAGTTCTGGAGTGCATTCCTCTTTGCATATTTGTAATGTTTGTTCGGCTAACAACTCTGCTTTGCACTCCACCTCTGTCCAGTGAGCACTGCACTTCTTGGCTTTCTTGCCATACTACATTCCATGGGGTACCGATGGAACAGGGTACTGATGGAACATTAAGAGAACATGTTATATGTTAATAACCATATATATATATATATATATATATATATATATATATATATATATACACATACACACACACACACTTTCCATGGTAAGAAATCATACATACTCATTCTGCGGGATGTCATCATTGATCAGACTCTCCAGCTCCAGGAACTCATAGAAAGATATGAGTATGACATCTCTGTCCAGAGTTTACGGAAGCGCTGGAGTTCTGTGATGCAGTGAAGATGCTACCTTCACATATCTGTGCAATGATGGGAATTTGGTGCAACAAATACATTCTCATGCTGTTTCCATGTCATCACAGTTGTCACATGTACACCTGTGTACACACAGAACAGAAAGACAAAATCAGCAATTAACAAAATGTAGAAACACAGGAAACAAGAAACACAGGAAACATGTCACTGACAACAGATATGTTATAATAAAGGTGAAGTCAGTGAAATGCTGCATGGCAAGTGGGGTACCTCAAGTATCAGTTCTGGGGTGAGTCCTCATCAATATCTTCATCAGTGACATTGCAGATAGACTACAGTGTAAGGTTTGTCTGTTTGCAGATGACACCAAGATCTGCAACAGAGTAGATGATCCAGATGGGGTGGGCAGAATGAGAAGAGATCTGGACAAACTGACAAAATGGTCAGAAGAGTGGCAACTGGGGTTTAACACAAAGAAGTGCAAGATCATGCACATAGGGAAGAGAAACCCTGAAGCCACCTATTATTTGAGGAGGAGTTGCTGGCAGTCACTAGGGAAGAAAGAGACTTGGGCATCATCATCACAGATGACCTGAAATCATCCAAGCAGACCACTAAAGCAGTAGGTAAGGCTAGGGGGATGTTGGGGTGTATTAGTAGGGGTATCACAAGTCGTAAGAGGGAGGTAATAATCCCTCTTTACAGGACACTGGTTAGGCCCTATCTGGAGTACTGCATGCAGTACTGGAGGTCACACCTTCACAAGGACATTAACAAAATGGAGGCAGTCCAGAGAAGGGCAACCAAAATGGTGCAGGGATTGCATCAGAAAACATGTGAGGACAGATTAACAGAGCTCAATATGTATACCCTAGAGCAAAAGAGGGAGAGAGGTGATATGATCGAAACATTCAAACACCTTAAGGGCATTAACAAGGTGAAAGAGTCTAACATGTTTCAATATAAGAAAATAGCAGGATAAGAGGACACAGCATGAGATTAGAGGAGGCCAATTAAGGGGTAATGTGAAGAGTTCTTCTCACAGAGAGGTGGTGGATACATGGAATGGCCTACCTCAGGAAGTGGTGGATATGAACACAGTGCAGGGCTTCAAATAGGCATGGGATAGGCATAAGGGAGCAATACAGATGAGTATGAATAAATAGGCCATTGACAGAGCAACGCCAATGGCACATTCACAACGTAGAAAAAGAAATGGGCAGACTGGAAGGGCCTTGTGGTCCTATCTGCCATCAGCTTCTATGTTTCTATGTTTGTCCAGTATGTGAAAACAGCATGTAGGTGGTGCTGCAGGCTGAGCCCTTACCACCTTGCCTGTCCCATACAGGCACTACAACATAGGGAAGCACCATCAGGATGAAGGCGGTCTAACTGGAGGGAGGTGGGGTCAAGGATGCAGCCTCCTATGGAATGATGTCCTCCTCCTGGGGAGGGAGGGATCCAAGGTCTGCTTTTTTACATTCACCTGGGTGACCACAGTTTGCGGTGCTGGTACAGCACCTATTGGGTGGGGTGACATTGGCAGGTGCCACATGGTAGCATGATGACATCAGCAGCAGCATGCCAGTCATGATGGCATCCCACAGTACTCTACTGCCTCCACAGAAAACTCCACCAGTGGATTGATGGAGCAGCCTGGTCCACAGGACCTGCACCTGGCTACTCATGCACGTCCCTCCACACAACCAGACCCTGCTCATGCAAGAAGTTATGGGAAGGCATCTGCCACCCCCACCTGGGGGGTGAATGTCTGAGGTAACAAGGGTGCACACTCAAAGTCCTGGGACACAACAAGGTCATGGGCTAGGAGGCTGGCACATGAAAAAGTGTTTAGGTGGAGCAAGCTTGAATGAAAAAACACATGGTTGACATAACCATGTTACATAATTTTGGATACCACTTTACCTAACAGTCACAACCCCTGCCCCCAGGCCCGCGGGAGTAAGAGGTTGTGCTGATGACCACCAGGCCATGGCAGCACTGGACACCCACCCCTGAATGTGTGAACCTCAGCCATGGCATCAGGTTGTATCTCACTCGCACTACAAAGAGCAATGCCATGGGGGGATGCACGCTTCCAGTCTGAGTGACTGTGGGTGTGTGGGGAGCATGGGTTATCCAGATGTTGACATTGGAGGTACATGCCAAGTCTGACAGAGTGAAAAAAATGGACCAGTCCACCACCACAATCAACCACAACAGGTACAGTGGAGTAACACTTTTATAATGGTATATAGTGATGACTCAACACTCACTGGGATACTCAGGTTGCACATTACTGGTTGCACACCAACCCACAAAACAGCAATCCCAACCACCCCCCCACACACACACCACCACCAATAACATGTTGACTTTGGTTACAATAAATGCTTGGTGATACAGTGCCCCCCAACCCATATACCAGACTTATTAGAATGTATCTATAATACATGGTTAGCGTGCCCCCCCTCCCACCAACAACAACAACAACTTAGTAGATGTACAAATATAGACCAGTGTATGGCATTCACAGTGTTACAACCCATATGGGATACAGGACAGTACCTTCGGGGTAGGACACTGCAGAAACAATTTAAAGTTTCATAGTACAGTAATAGGACCTTATTGTAATACTGGGCAATGAGCAAAAGCCAAAAGCCATTCATACCATGCAGTGGGCAGCATCGTGTGTCTTTGATTGGAGTTATCAGCGTCCAAGCTCTCCTCATCAGAACTGGTGTTGGAGTTCAGATTCTGGACTTCAGCTGCTTGGGATCTCGCAGGCTTGAACATATATGGTTCAGCCAAATGAAAAAAATCCTCATTTTCATCAAGGTCTAATTCAAAAACCATTATTCCTTCATGATCCTGCAAGTTGTGCACTATCTCTGTATAAGCAGTAGCACTACAAATAGACTGGCTGGTAGGTCACTCTAAGCTGTGTCTCACTCCTTTGACGTCACACTGAAGTGCGCCACTCACTGCAGGCAGGAGCTCATTAGGGAGTAAAGTGGAGTGCGTTCACTGAATCATCTGCATTAAAATAAGAATTTCAACCCAAAAATGAAAGTGCTGCACTTCAGACGAACTCAGACTGCAGGTCAACACCTGGGCTGACATATTACAGGTACAAGATTTTAAAAACCTCACAAAGCTAGAAACGCTTATTTAGTTGTCCTTTAATAAAGGAATAATGCACAACAGGGTTTGTTTGTTTGTTTATTCAAGGTAAAAACCAATTGAGTAAATACTCATTCGCAATGGTAACCTTTACAAAACTGCAAAATACAGGTCAACACTCAACATAATAAATATAATCAAACAACAAACATCAATACAAAACATAAAAAGAAAAAGAATATCAATTAAGCAATAATGCCAGACAGGGTGTGTGTCGTGCTAGGATAGCGTCCGCCCCAGGTGGTTGGAGCACGAGCCAGTGCTAATAACAACTGAGGTGTGGCGTTATCCCAAGCATTCACACACCCTGAAGGAACTATTATATACATATAAACGGCTCGCTGTTATATACAAATAAAAAATAATTTTAAAGAATGTTTTCATAAGTGTGAAAAATATTTTATTTCTTAAGAAGAGATGCAAAAAGAGCTCTAGCTCCAAAAAATCATCTGCAGGTTCACAGTGAGGCTGAGACTAGACCTGTAATGTTGTACTGGGATAACATCATGGGTGCAGCCCAATCAGAGTCCAGGATTTTTTCTTGCCATTGTATAATAACAACTACAAAGTTCCTGTATAGATATCAGGTGTCTTCTTAGATGGGATGTTGATAAGGGCTTACCAATCTTTTGCTTATATTCATGAGGAAGGCTATTCCAACATATCAGAATATAATTACTAAATAAATATTGGGAACATTTTGATTTTATAAGGGGGACAACCATATCCGTAACAACTTGATTTCTCAATGTCAATTCAACACTTCTAAAGGAAAATCTATTATTTAGATATATAGGGACGGAACCCTGAAATGCCTGCTATGTATGCTGTTTGTATCTCACCTGTACTGTTCCCCACTGTCTTGCTTCACAAATATATTGTCTCGCCTCCCTGCGACGAGGTGCCTTTGTAAATGAGGCTTTGACTCAAAGGTTTGTAAACCGATATATGAATTAAATAAATAAATAATAAAACCCAGCCCACATTTATAAGCAAACAGCTGTTTATGTATCATTCTTCTCCTACTTAATGATAACCAGCCTAATCTTTCATACAATTCGAATGATGAGTAAGTTTTGGACAGCTGAGAATCAGTCTGGCAAGGTGATTAAGTAGGACATCTAACTTGTTATTCGATCCCTAGTGGCTCCGTCACATAAACGTCCCCATAATCGATTAAAGGAAAATCTGCATCTTAACTATCAGGTCCAATGTCACAGAATCTAAGCAATTTTCATTCCAAAACAGGAAACCCACCTGCTTATTAACCTGGGAGATCAAATTATCTACATGCAAATTCCCTGACTCATAATTATCTAACCAAAGTCCCAAGTATTCATATTGATTAACTAATTCTAACCCCTTCCCTGTATTATCCACAATTTCCAAAGTCAAGTCATCTTTCTGTTTCATAGAAGATCCAAACAACATACATTTAGTTTTTGCTGAATTAAGTTTTAACTTTGAGTTGACAAAGTACTTTTCCATATTGTTAAAACTTTTCTGCAGTGTACATTGTATTACTGAAACTGATTCATCTGAACAGTATACAATGGTGTCATCAACATACAGAGTGTGTGAAGCTCCCACATAATGCCTAGATCTTTCAGATATACTAAAATAATAAAGGGCCCATTACTGATCCTTGGGGCACTCCTCTCGTACCACCTGCATAGCCGACACAGTTCCATTTACAGCTGTTACCTGCTGTCTGTCAGAAAGATAGGCAATAAACCAATCCAAAACTGAATGGCTCATCCCTACCTCGGACAGTCTCATAAGCAAATTCTGATGATCATCCATGTCGAAAGCCCTGGAGAAATTGATAAGAATTGAACCAGTATAACATTGGGCATCAATTGCCTTGCCAATCTCATCCAGGAACTCTGACATGGCCATCACAGTGCCATGAGACCTCCAAAACCTGACTGATATGGATCTATCAGTTTTCTCTTTCCAGTACTCCATCAACTGTCTTGCCAACAGTTTCTCCAACACCTTACTAATCAGAGTAATATAGATATAGGTCTATTGTTGGACAGTCGACCAGGATCACCCCTCTTAAAATGGGAATGATTCTGGCTGACTTCTAACCTTCTGGGATACATCCCTCCTCTATCGAACGATTGAACAGGTAGATAAATGGATCCAAAATGTGGGTTGCTGCATATTTCAGCATCCTTGGAGACAAACCATCAGGGCCACTATTCCCAGAGACATTTAATTGTGTGTGTCATGCTGGGATAATGTCATGCCTCAGGTGGTTGGGCATGAGGCCACAGGCTGAGTGTGTCCAATGCCTGAGAAGTGACATTATCCCAGCATGGCACACACTCTGGAATGCATTATTCCTATTATACAATGGATTGTTTGTAAAATAAAATAAAAAACACAATATAAATATGTATAAAAATACTTTTGTAGTCAAATGTTGACTGGGTAGGTGCTTAGAGGAAAAATAGTGCTTCTGCATTGTTTGCCCAGTAGGTGGTGCTGCTATTCTTTTTTTTATCATAGTAAGCTTCTTCTATCCACCTCCCTCTCACCCCTATACTCACTTCTCTATGACTGCAGAAGTCTTGCTGCCCCTCCACTGTAACTGTGCCAATCCTGTTGCTTTCCCTGGAGCAAAGATGTGTGCAACTGCAAAAACCACAGTGAACTGAGAGTGCATTACAGTTAAAAGGAGCCAAGCCTCTAATTTACTGGGTAACTGGAGTGTGCTGTATCATGTCCAGTGCTGATCTGAGTGGTGACTGTAAATCAAACAGCATTTTAAGGTTTAGCTTTTTGTTTTAAGGGAGCCAAACGGTGTTAAACTGCTGTGAAGCCAATCGCTCTGCTGGGTTTCACTGAAAGTTTTTAAACCGTGCTCATGACCTTCGGGGAAGAGCAGGGACAGCAGTTTACCGATGGTTCTGTGATTGTAGTGGCAGACAGGGGACTGAAATGCCATTTTTACTGATGACTTTGTCTAAAAGTTGCTAGTGATGTGATTTTGGCAATTAAATGGAGTCAATTAAGTGGAGCCAGAAAGAGGAAACTGAGTGACAGGAAGTGAAAATGAAAGATGGACGCTAACCATCACATCCTTCAGTAAAGCTGGTTTCATGGTCCACTGACTGGGGATTGAGTTGAATGTGCCATGTGAAAATATTTTTTTCTGAGGTGATTCAGTCATGTGTGTGCTGGGACCAGTAATATGGAGTTTGTATTACGTCACAGTTTGTGTACAGAATGCTAAACATGAGCTATTGTTCCATCAGAACCTCACTTAGAATTCCATGCACAAACCATGACATAGTTAAAATTCCAGCTCACTAGTTCCTTAAAGAGAACTGTTACAGAATGTTGCCCATAAAAACAATTATAGATCGAGGGAATACTCCCAACAAATCAGAGCGCTCCTTTCGCCTGCATGTGAGACACTCTTATTCTGTGAACAGCGTCTTACACACAGATGCCCAGTAAATGGGCACATTCCAGGACAGTTTAAAAAAAATGATAGTAACATCGATCGCTCGAGCTATAATATCAGTATGTCCGCTTGCCTCTGCTTGGTGAGGATAAGAGGAGTTTTGACTTGGCACTCTGCTTGAGCCAGACTTGAGCAGAGTGCAAGTGAAACTACTCTTATACTGCAAATGAGCAGCTCTGTGGGACATATTAATATATGAACAATGCAAAATATAGAGAATAATGGCTGTGCAACTTTATGTTATGGATTTTTTTACACACCCCAGGTGTATGATGATCCATAAACCTTGAGAGAAAAACTTGAGAGGTTTATGAGGTCATCACACACCAAGGGTGTATTAAGAAAATCCATAACAACACAGCTGCATAGCCTTTTTTTTTATAATTACTGGTGCAGGGAGTTTTTTCCTTCAACACTTGAAATGAGAGTCAGAGACACTTGTACAATTCAATGCTGGTGCAGGCAATTCTGTCACATACACACACACACACACACACACACACTCCTGTCCAGTACAGACATTGTTTTTTTTTCTCTTAAAAAATAAAAGTTTTGAACTGTGGTTAAGTCGCAGTTTAGAAGTCAGGCACAGCAGGTACAGTCTCACTGGTGATCATGCTTGGTCGGACTTGCAGTTTCTCTAACCCGACACACACAGCAGGATCAACTAGATACAATTTAAAAATTGTAGCAGCAGAATCAACTGGATAAATTCAAATAAAAAATAATAACAACTTAAAAAAAGTCTTACCATAATTTATTTATTTATTTATTGAAAAGTTTCACCAGGAAAATTACACTGAGCAACAAAATGCTCGTCTCATGGTACGTCCTGGTGGAAGGGGAGTTGGAGCAATACTTAATACAACAGTATACATACATCAGGTAATAGCTTAACTGTACATAGCCAGACCACACGAGATAAGAAGCATCATGAGTATTAACATTATCATCATGGAATACATAAAGGAGGTCTAGTGGGAAAGGGGATTTGGAGACTAAGGAAGGAGGTGGTACAGGAGAGGTACAAGTGATAGGATGCAGGAGGGTTTAGGATAGGAGAGACTTATTAGGCCCCACTGGAGGAAGGAGGAGTTATAGACCAGTAGCTGAGACAAGCCCAGAGGGACTAGGCACAGTTGCATAAGAGAAAGTATCCAGTTTCTGTAGCAGCTCGTTGCTAAGCAACACATGGAGCCACCATGTTTGCAGAACTGTTTTGCCCACCCACACACACAATAGACCATATGAGGTAGCACAATGAGCGTGACTGATGGGACAGTTAAAGAAAATGCCGTAATAACGGGTAACCGATTATTTTGGCGTTGAAACTTATCTCTGAACTGTGCAACAAAGTGGGTCACCAGTAATTATATGGTTTTTCACATCACTTTTTATTCAGGTACAGTTACATATGAATCATTTAGGCTTATGAACATCATTTCTGTAAACAGGAGTATTATAAACAGCTGTCAATTCAAAATAATTTCCTGTGTTCTTTAATTTCTTCTTTTCGTATTCTTTGTTTGTTCTCCTTCAGCAGCCCCCTACCCCTAGATCTCATCACCCTATCTCCTTTCAGGCCACCTCCCCAACCCCAACCCCCAATTTCAGTTGCTTTCCATTCTCTCTTTTTATTTATTTGTTTTTGTTAACGGGGTATGTACACTAGACATAAGATATGCCTATTTTCAGGTACAACCTGGGAGAGTACAAAATTAATAAAAACTTAAATAATAATACAATGAGATCAATATTAGAAAAAAAATATACAGTACAAAGTGTTGTGTACAAAGCAGTTGAAATTGCATAGGTATATAGAGTAACTGGGGGATATAAAATATCAAAAACATAATAAAAAGCTGCAAATGTACAATAGGTACAAAGTACAATATTTAGTGTAACCAGATGAACATCTAAAGTAAGCAAATTACAAACATTATGACATAAGTTAACACAAAGAAAAGACAATACTACATTGTACATCCAGTAGAGAAGGGAAATTCATGTAAACAGTACAGACATGAAAAAGGTAGAAGTAAAGCATGAAAGCAGAAAGGGTCAAGGCATTAGTAGAGAAGGGGGAGATAAACATAATGCAACAAGAACAGAAAGTAAGAGTAGAAAGGCTTGGGGAGTACCAGAGAGAAGGAAGAACAAAAAATAAGAGCAGCAAGGCACTCATGGCATAGAAATGCGAGTAGTTAAGGCGTAGCAGGAAGCTCATGTAGGAAGAGATCAGGTACAAGGATGAGAGAACATGAGATAGCAGTGAAATTCCCTTTTGAAGTAACCATGAGAAGAGGAGAGCCTGACTGAGACAGGCAAATAGTTCCATAGTATTGGGGAGAGTAGGAAAGGCCTGGGAGCCCATTGTTGTAAAGCATCTAGGGACGAGAGTAGGGACCATTCCCTGGAGTGAAGGGGGATGGGAGGAAGGAGGAGACAATAGTGGGGCAAGGGAGGATGGCACCTGGTACACACTATTTTGTCTGTTATAGTACTAAGGGCATAAGAGCGTAGGCATCAGGGATAGCCAGTTGAAGTCTCTGTAAAGCCAACAGTGATGGGCAAGATGGTGTGATGGCAGCAAAGCAATATATTATTGTAGGCAGTGTTCCATCTTTGAAGATGAGCTTTGGCTGTGCAGGCATAAACAGCAGCACCATAGGAAAGGGTATGAAGAAGTACACCCTGAGCAACGGCCTTCCTAGCAGAGGGTGTAAGGGCATGGCCAGATTTAAAGGCAAGGCCCAGTTTGAAGTTTATAGTCCTACACACACATTTGCAATGTGTTGAGCAAAGTCAAGTGAGGGGATCTAGGGTGACACCAAGATATTTAAGGTTGGAAACATTATCAATAACAGTGCCATCAAAGCTGGAGATGGATAGTTGCCCAGAGCACATTCTTAGTCTGGGGCAGAGCCAAATAGCATAGAATAGGTTTTGCTGAAGTTGAATAATATTTTTTTTTTGTGTGACAGCCAGGAGTGAATTTTATGGAAATCAGAAGTAAGGGTGGAGTTGAGGTAAGCAAAGTTGTCAGAGCTAGAGTGTAGTACTAAGTCATCATCATAGAGTAGTGAGGAACAGGATAAGGCATTCAGATGCAGGTCATTAATAAAGATAGTGAAGAGGAGAGGGCCAGTGATAGATCCTTGGGGCACACCCACATTAGTAGTGAAGAGAGAAGATACAGCTGAGTTAAATTTAACAAATTGTTGCCTGTTGGTAAGGTAGCTCTGATACCAGCAGACTGCAGCAGAGGAGAAACTAAGGGAGGGTATTTTAGTTAGGAGAAGAGAATGATCAACAAGATCAAATGCCTTTGTAAGGTCAATAAAACAGCACCTGTAAATTTACCATTTTTCATAGCAACTTTGATGTTATTAGTAAACTTTAGTGGAGCTGCTGTGGTACTATGACCACTTCTGAAACCATGCTGGGAGACTGAGAGGAGGCCGTAGTCTTGGAGATAATTGATTGTTTGGACAGTACTATCTTTTCAAGGAGCTTACTCAGAACGGGAAAGATAGCGATAGGGCAGTAGTTAGAAATAGGTTTACTGTCCTCTTTCTTAAAAACAGGAACAACCCTGGCAATCTGCCATATATCTGGAACTATACGAGAGCATAGGGACAGATAAAAAATTCAGGTAAGTTGGGAAGCTAGGAGGGGGCAGCTAGTTTTAGAAATCGTGGTTCAAGACCATCAGAGCCAACACTACTACAGACAGAGACAGAGTTTAGAGGTCTACATACCTAACTTGTGGAGACTGAATGCAAGTGAAAGCAGGAAATAGTATGAGGGGCATCATAAGAGAGAAAAGAAGTAGAGTTCAGTTCTAAGGTAGCTACATGGGAATATTTGAGAGATCTGAGAAGCAGGAGTTGACAGCATTTGCAATAGTGACGGGATTATTGCAATTAGAGCCGTCAATCACCATGTCATTTGTAGAGGAAGTCAGTTTAGTGCCAATAAGTTAGTTTTATTATATTATTTTCCTTTTTATGGTGAATGTAATTTGTCATTTTTTTATTTCTTCTTTTCGTATAGGTAAGGTAAGGTAAAATTTTATTTAAAGACGCCCATTCCCAGAGGATCTGGCACCGTACAATAAGTTAACAAATGTCAAAATACAACCACAGAATAACATAAAAACAATTGTATGCATAATTATATAAAAACTTTAAATTTAAAATTTCAGCACATAGTCAACTATCCTTATTATACCAAAACTGAATTCATCAATCAGTGACTTAATCTAAAAATGTCTCAAGGCCAATAAGAGGGCCTTAAGACGGGCCTTGAATACCTACAAAGTGGGGGCCCCCTTAACCCCAGAAGGGAGTGAATTCCACAGGACTGGAGTGGTGACACTAAATGCCCTATCACCAGCTGATTTCAACCTTGACCTTGGAACCGCTAGGAGGCCTCCATAGGAGGAACGGAGGGGGCAAGCCAAGACAGCAGGAACCAGAAGGTCTAACAGGTAACCAGGGCTCTGACCGTGTAGGGTCTTATAGGTGAGAAGTCCCACCTTAACGAGAATCCTCCACCTTGACTGGCAGCCAGTGCATCTCACGCAACACCAGTGTAATATGGCAGAACTTAGGCTGCCCAGTAAGTAACCAGGCAGCTGCGTTCTGCACAAGCTACAGTCTGCGGACGGATCCTCCTGCGACTCTTAGATAAAGCGCGCTTTACAGTAGTCAAGCCTCAAGGTAACCAAGGTATGCATCAAAGCGGGAGGTCCACAGGCGGAACAAGGGCTTTATCCTGGCGATATTTCTAAGATGGAAAACACAGAGCAGACAAAGGAGGAAATCTGTGCCTCCATTGTCAAACTCCTATCAAATATAACACCAAGATTTCGCACCCTTGAGCACGCCTTCAATGAGACAGAGCCCAGAACTAGTCCAGTCTCTGAATCAGAAGCCAACCTATCACAAACTCTGCTCGACTCCACCACCAATACCTCAGTCTTATCGGGGTTTGGTCACAACCAGCTAGATGCCATCCAGTCACTGATCTCGGCAAGGCAGCTGTTTAGCACATCCACCGCATTGGATGTTCCTGGGGCAAAGGACAAGTATAGCTGGGTATCATCAACATAGCAATGAAAACTCAAGCCATACTTCCTAATGACCCCGGGGCAGCATATACACTGCGAACAACATAGGGGCCAAAACCGAACCCTGAGGTACTCCACAAGAAAGGAGGCTAGTGGAGGAGGATAAATTCCCTATCACAACCCGTTGCCTCCTATTGAATAAAAAGGACTCAAACCAGCAGATGACAGTGCCGGTGAGTCAGCAGAGTTCTCTGAGATGGTCAAGCAATACCCCATGGTCCACAGTGTCAAAAGCTGAGGAGAGGTCAAGGAGAACAAGAATTGTCTTTTCTCCTCGATCTCTAGCCCTGAGGAGGTCATTCTGCACCTGAACAAGTGCAGTTTCTGTGCTATGCCTTGCCTGAAACCCCGACTAGAATTGTTCGTACAATTCATGGGTCATGAGGTGCTCCTCCAACTGAAGCGCCACTACCTTCTCCACAACCTTTGCTAAAAAAGGAAGGTTGAGATAGGTCGGTAATTTGCCCTGACCTCTGGGTCCAAAGATGGTTTCTTTAAGAGTGGTCTCACCAATGCCTCCTTCAAGGCATCAGGAAAGACCTCCTCAGATAAGGAGCACCGGACAATCAGAGCAAACACCGGGCCAACGGTGTCAATGCGCCTCATCAAGAAACGCATTGGCACTGGATCCAGTTCACAAAAAGTGTGCTTCAGATTGGTCGCCACCTCAATAACCTCACTAGCATCCACTGGTTTAAACTCCCCCCAACCAGGCGGAGCACATTTAGTATACCTCTGGTGACCACTGCCAGCTATGACATTGATGACTGGAGAAACTCCTTGCCTAATACTGGACATTCTGTCCAAGAAAAACCGAGCAAACTCTTCGCATTCAAAATCTGAAAAAACCTTCTTCGGCTGCAGACAGGCAGGATGAAGTAGCCTGTCTACAGTCCGAAAAAGTATAGTTGGCCAGCTCTTCCTGGCAGCAATCTCCCTGGACAGGAACACTACCTTCTTATGGTTGATTGCCCCCTGGTATACATTATAATGCACATGCAGGGCCAGTTTGTCTGCATCAAGGCCGGACCTCCTCCAGCAGTGCTCTAATCTTCAACCCTTTCTCTTCATCTCCCTGAGGTCCCCATCAAACCAAGGGGACCTCAGGTATGAAGATTTGGGTCATACACGGACAGGTGCGAGGGAGTCAATGGCATTGGATAGGACTCTATTATAAGAGTCCACCATAAAACCAACGTCTCCGACGCATACATTTCCCACATCAGAAAGATTGGCTGCCACAAAAAAACCCTACGGGGTCAATCCCTGTAAAGGGTGGCAGCTCATCATCTCTGTAGGGGGAGGGCATCTGGTGGGAGCCCTGAACATGAACTGCACCATGCAGTGATCAGACCAAACCACCCGATCAATCCCAAGATTATCTATCTCAAGCCCCAGTGAGAACACCAAATCCAAAGTGTGGCCATCTTGATGGGTCACAGCAGAAACATCTTGTGATAGGCCCAAAGAAGACATAATCTGGAGCAGGTTGTGACCAAGCCAAGATGATTCATTCGTAGAGCCCAAACATTGAAATCCCCAGAATAATACATCTGGGGCCTCCAATGTTTCACTGGTGACAAATTCGCAATCTCCTGCAGGAAGTTCCCCGCCGCCCCAGGAGGGCAGTAAACGAGGAAAATCTTGCAACCTGCACCTGGAACCCCACGAATGGCCACACATTCAAAAGAATCTGGAGCTCTCACTGGGTGCACGGTGAAGCCCAAGTCAGATCTAAAACAGATGACTACACCACCACCCCTATGCTCCTCTCTGAGGCAGTGCACTACAGTGTACTTAGTTTGTTCTCCTTAAGTACCCCTACCCCCTTGATCTTTCGTCACCCTTACTCCTCACAGCCCACCTCCCAAGGCACTATTATAATGCCTAAAAGAAAAACGTCTCTGACAACAATGACTTTGAAACTACAGCTATGGCAAAAAAAGCTACTTGATAAAATGTTGAGGAATCAAAACCTCGCAAAGCAGGCTATGGAACCATGCCAAAGAAAACAACTGTAACCAAGGCCGAAGCAATTGCTTTACAATGTTATGCAGGGGGCTCTGCGCTCTAACACCACATATATATATATATATATATATATATAAAAACAACTCCAGTCTGCATTATAGTTGACACATGACAATAAAATCGGTGCACAATAAATGCAAACGCTATTTTTTGACACACTATTATTCCTTAGCTATGCTTCTTACAGCATATTGACTGCTAACCCATCTGAAACCCCAGTTTCAATTTCTTAACTTGTTTTAACCTTTTCACTTCTCTCTGTTTACCTTTTATCTTTTTCTGTCTTCTTTTCTTGTGTTTCATTCTTTTTCTCTTGCTTTGTCTTAGTTTTGTTTAAATTAGAACCCACCCCACCATCTTTTTGTAACCCTCCTTCCTTTCAGCACACCTCCCCAAACTCTAATTTCAGTTTCTCAACTTCCTTTATTTTTGTCTTCTTTTCCTGTATTTCCATCTTTGATCTCTTATTTTCTTGTCTTCTGTGCTAAAATAAATCAGCACACACACACACACTCCCTCCAGGTCATCCATCACCCTCCTCCAAGCCCCACTGCCCCAGCCCGTACTTTCTCTTTCAGTCTTGTCTCTGGTATCTGTGCTATTCTCTTGTAATTTAAACTTTCTTAACTTCTTTAGTCTTTTTTTCTCAGTTAGGCCCAAACAAATCCCTCCCAGACTTGTTTTTGCCATCCACCCCCACCCCCACATTGTTCATATCCCTTGAGTCCCCCAACCCCTACTTTCAGTTTCCTAGTCCCTCCGTGTCACCTTGAATATTTTTTTTTTTTAATGAAAAGTTTTTTTGTTTTTTTTAATACCTTTTTTCTGTGCCTTTCATTGTCTGTTTTCTTTTCCCAGTCCACACAACTCAGATGGCTGCTAGGGCCCAGCATCACTCAGTCTCTTCCCCAAGTCCTCCCTCCCAGTGCAACAGCTCTCGAGCTCTGCAGTGTGCCAAACTGCAGCATAGTCAGCCATTTATACCCAATTTATGCATGTCCAAGAGGGTATGGGACCTGTTGCAGGGTGCCTCTTTCATCTTTCCACAGCTTTAAAAGCCAGTCACATGACTGGCAGCGATTGCTAAGCCTGAAGAACAGGCTAGAAGGTTAGGGGAAGGAATGAAAACAAAATGAAGAAAAGCAAATCAGAGCTGTACAGGCAGTGTTTGGTTTGGGTTTGCTGAAACTGACCCATCTGAGCTTGGAGTGGCTTGGTTTCAGTTCTGACTGTTTGGCACATCCCTCAAATAAATGTCTCTGTTTCATTAATTTCAAGTGCTCTGTATAAGTCTGTTTTTATTATGCCAAGTTCTGTGCTTGGAGTGCATCCAGGGTAAAATTGCACTGTTGGCAGATGACACTAAGGTAGGTGGTAGGGTGGACAACAAGGAAGCAGTTGGGAACCTACAAAAAGATCTGCAAAGGTTGGAAAAATTGACTAGTGTCTGGCAGCTGAAGTTCAATGCCAAGAAGTGTAAAGTGATGTATCTAGGCAAAAAAAAAATGAGGACAGCCTATTTGATCAATGGGGTCAAGCTCAGTGCCTAACAGGAGGAAAGGGATCTAGGAGTTATCATACGTGACACCCTAAAACAAACCAGCCAATGCAATGCAGCATACAGCAAGGCCCAACACAATGTTGGGGTGTATAGGGAGAGGATTTGATAGTAGGTACCGGGAGGTGATACTGCCACTGTACAGATCCCTGGTGAGATCCCGCCTGGAATACTGTGTCTAGTTTTGGAGCCCACATCTTATGAAGGACTGGAACAGGCTGGAGACCATGCAAAGAAGGGCGACCAAAATGATACAGGGGCTCCAGGGGTTACAGTATGACGGGTGTCTTGAGGTGTTAAACATGTACTCGCTGGAGACAAGGGGGGGGAGGGGATATGATAGAAACCTTCAGGTTCATGAGGGAAATTAAGGCAGTGCCCCACTCAGAACTGTTTGCCAGGGCTTCCAGCTCAAATATGAGGGAGCATGAATGGAAGCTGAGGGGTGGGAAGTTCAAAAGGGATCTTAGGAAACACTGTATCTCATAAAGGATAGTGGAGCCATGGAATAGGCTGCCCACGGATGTAGTGGGAGCTAAGACGGTGACAGCTTTCAAATGGGGTTGGGATAAAGAGTATGCTCGAATTAAATCTGTGGGGTACTAGAATGGGTTAAGTCCTGGGATCTTTGGGCTAGGACCTGGGATCTCCAAGGTCTTGGGAAGTCATGGGCAGACTAGAATGGACCTTTGGTCTCCTTTATTCATCGCCTTTTCTATGTTTTCTAATAAACTTGGCACATACACAATCACTGGTTAAGTCATAAGATGGAGAAAGAGGAAGCATTTTACATTTTGTGCATTTATCTACAAATCCCTCCTTGCAGAGAAGCTCTAAAAAGTCTCCTGTAGGACCCATGATTCAGAAAAAATAACTTTGTAATACAAGTATGAGTACTATGGTCAGGGCTTAACCTATATTTTTGTCCAAGTTGTATATTTTTGTCCAAGTTTTAGGCCATCTCCTTGTCTGCCTCAGCTGATGCAGGCAGATGCACTTGCTCTGCCGGCATCACTTCTGCCACATGCTCACTAGTCAGCTGATTTTTAAATGGTGGACTGGAAGTGCCACACTGTAGAACTTCTAGTTTCAGCACACCACACAAAAACAAAAACTGATTTTACATGCCTCAGTACACCCTGTACAAGATGTTTGATGTCACTCTTGGTGTTTATAACTTCTGTATATTATTAAAATAAGCTCTAGTTCTGTCAGAGGCTGGCGGGAGTAGCTATGAGGCATACAGCATTACAGAATCCTTTGCTGCCCCGCTGAGATACCCACAGAATAGTGTCCCTGTTATACAACATGTAGAATAATGAATCCCTCTTTATAAGGAACAAGCAGATTTTCAACATACAGTAGTTAGATTAGTGACAGCAGCATGAAAGTGAAGCTCGAGTGCCTTCTGTTTCTATGATGTCACTGATTTAATGAGGTGTTGAGAACTTGCAAGTTCTCAACAGAGTGGTTTTGTTATTTTATGTAATGCGAGATAAGCATGCTTTACAACACTAACAGTGTACAAGTCAATAGTTGAGGTTTAGAAATGACGATTTTGAATTGGCACACAATGCTTTTCTCTGTCAGGGAAAGCTCAGCTCACGCTTCCATGATGCTCCATAGCAGGAGCTTGATTTTAATTGGTAGGGCATGAAAACTTGCTCTTTATGTTCCAAACTGTAAAGAACAAAGGGTTCTGCATTCTGAAATGTGATGAAAAAATGTTGAAAACCACAGGTAAAATATGCTTAGAGTGTATTTCACTGTGTGAATCACTGTGGATTCAACTCAACACGGATTCTCAACACAGATTCTGGAAAGAAATCTACATTGGGGTGTCTACAGACCACTGGGTCAGACAGAAAGAAAGATACACGACTTATAAGAAATTAGAGGAGTGACACTAAAAGGAGAAACTGCTAACTGGAGATCTAAACATGCCAGAGGTAGAGTGGGATAATCTGGTTGTGAGAGCCACAAGAAATCAAATGGTGGTAGATGCCCTGCAAGACTGCCTACTGACCCAGTTTGTCAGCACACCAACCAGAGAGGACACCTTACTTGATGTGGTCCTCATAAACTCAGAGATTGTAGAAGAGATCTAAGTTGGAGAACCACTGGCAAACAGCGACCACAACTCCGTTTGGTTTATGTTGTCAGAAGGGATGTAAGATCTCAGTCTAGGGCAGAAGTCTTGAGCTTCAAGGGAGCTGACTTCAAAAAAATTAAAGTAGTGATCAAAGACAATCTGATATGGGTGCACAAAAAACTAGAGGTGGAAGACATATGGGGGCTGGTCAAACACGTCACTCTAGAAGACACCAAACTTTACATAAGAACAGTCTCAAAGATGAAAAAAAACAAAAACACATTGCTCACTAAGTGGGTCAAAGCAGCAATTAGGGACAAATGAGAGGCATACCAAAATTATAAAAGGAACCTGGATGACAATATCCGGGAAGTCTACAATCATAAATGTAAGAAGGTCAAGAAGGCTGTAATTCTAGCTCAGACATCAACCAAACTCTGGATTGCTGCAGATATCAAAACAGGCAACAAACATTTCTTTACTACAGCCAGGAAAAAAGGAAGAAAGGGGGTGGGATAGTTAAACTCACCGAAGGGGACAAAGTCTTAGAGGATGACAGGCAAAAAGCCATTGTCCTCAACAACTTCTTCTGCTCAGTGTTCACCAAAGAACACGATGGACCATGTCTGAAAGTGGCATTAGAGCAACTGATAGAGGAATCACAGTGATGGTGTCTCCAGAAATCATCACAGACAGAGTTACAGAGGCATTAAGGCACGTAAGGACTGACAAGGCACCAGGGCCTGATTGACTACACCCATGGGTGCTAAAAGAACTTGCTGATGAATTAGCAGACCCATTGACCCATCTGTTTAACTGCTCACTGTTGATAGGGGTGGTGCAAGAGGAATGGAGAAGAGCAGAGGTAGCACCTCTCCACAAGGGAGGGAGTAGAGAAGAGGCTGGCAACTACAGACCGGTCAGCCTCACATCTATCATGGGGAAGTTAATGGAAACCCTAGTTAAGCAGACTATAGTAGAACATCGAGAGATGAACAATATTCAGGATAACAGACAACATGACTTGATGGCAGGCAGGTCATGTCAAATAAACCTTATTACATTTTTTGACTGGATAACTAGGGAAGTGGAAAAGGGGCATCCGGTGGACCTCCTCTACTTCAATTTCAGCAAGGCCTTTGATTCAGTACCACATAAGCAGCTGTTGAAAAAACTAGAAGACCTAGGCATTGCTGAAAATGTAGTCAGGTTGGTGGGAAACTGGCTTAAGGACAGAAGCCAAAGGATAGTTGTCAACGGGGCAAGGTCAAGTGAAGGTAGAGTCACTAGCTTAGTGCCCCAGGGGTCAGTCTTAGGCCTGGTGCTGTTTAATATGTTTATCTGCGACATAGGCATAGACATTGAGGGCAAGCTTGTGCTCTTCACAGATGATACCAAACTGGGCAGTAGGGTCGACAGTGTGGTGGCAATTAGGGAACTTTAGAACAACTTACAAAGGGTAGAAAGGTGGTCTAACATCTGGCAGCTGAAATTCAAAGCAAAAAAGTGCAAAGTGCTACAAATGGGTAAGGGTAATCCAAGGATGGATTACAGGTTCAACAGGGTCAAACTCAGCACCTCTCAGGAAGAAAGGGATCTAGGGGTCATCATATGCAACACCCTTAAACAAATGAGCCAATGCAACAAAGCTTATAGCAAGGCAAACAAAATGCTGGGGTGCATCGGAGGGCTCAACAGCAGGAGCAGGAGGGATCCTCCCACTCTACAGGTCCCTGGTAAGACCCACCTGGAGTACTGCATACAGTTTTGGAATCCAGACCTTAAAAGGACAGGGATAGGCTGAGACTGTGCAGAGAAGAGTGACCAAGATGATACAAGGCCTCCATGATCCATGTATGAGGAATAACTGAGGGAGCTAAACCTGTTTTCGCTGGAGACTAGGAGGGAGAGAGGGAATATGATCGAGACAGTACAGTTACGTAAAAACTTACCATAACAGTAGATCTTTGAGAAGCACTTTTGCTGCAGGTAAAAACGAATAGGACTTTGCCGCCAGGCACTAGGACCCCACAGAAAACTTCTAGCTAGCAGTCCAAGGCAGGGAACCGTCCATGATGTCAGCTCCGCCCACAACATCAGCCACTATATAAAGGGGGTGGTCCCCCACCGCCACCTCAGTTTGCCCACCCGAGGCCCGGATAACTCAAATGATTAGACAAACCT
Organism: Neoceratodus forsteri; assembly: GCA_016271365.2. Classification (NCBI taxonomy): domain Eukaryota; kingdom Metazoa; phylum Chordata; order Ceratodontiformes; family Ceratodontidae; genus Neoceratodus; species Neoceratodus forsteri. The sequence continues at coordinate 445,890,806 of CM057450.1, forward strand.
AGGAGGCTTTGTCATCACGAAAGGGACAAGCGGAGAAAAAACACTTGGGGAAGGAGGGAGGGAAAGCATACCTGCTGCAAGAGCTCTTCTCGAAGATCTTCTGTTGCGGTAACTTCTTACATAACTGTACTATCTTACTTCGAGATAGAGCTCTTGCAGCAGGTAATAACAAATAGGACTGAGTCCCTAGCAGTACTGGGATATCACCAGGTCAGACGGGTGGTGGAAAAGAAGGTAACATCCCTGGGCTATTAAGAGAGAAACCTTGGAGGACTGTCAGGCCAAAGCCTGCCCTCTGTCTGGAAGCAATGTCCAAACTGTAGTGCTGGATAAAGGTATGCACCAAACTCCAGGTGGCTGTGACATAGAGGTCTGCTGCAGACATGTTCTTGAGTGAAGCAAATGATGTAGAGATCCCTCTGCTGAGTGACCTCTTACTGGCCCGGCAGGAGTTTTCCATGCTTCCCATGGCAGAAAACAATACTGTTAACCAGCCACTTTGACAAGGCCTGCTTAGTGACGTGTGCTCCCAACATCCATTGGGCAAAAGAAACAAACAACTGGTCAGATTTCCTGATGGACCAGGTATGGTCAATGTAGTACCTAACAATCCTATGTACACGTAAGGTATGCAGCAATGCCTCCCTTTGTTGGAGTACTCCGGTAATAAACTGGTAGGTTGATGTCTTAGTTGAGAGTCAGCTCAGACACCACCTTTGGAAGAAACTTAGGATTTGTGTGAAGGGACGCCCTGCCCATGTGAAAACCAAATATGGCTCTTTACACATGACAGCCTGAAGCTCGGAAATTCTCTGGGCTGAAGTAACAGCAATAAAACAATGCTTTCCAAGAGAGAAAGCAGAGCTCGTAATTCACGTCTGATTCAAAGGGAGGCAAAGTCAGCTTTTATATCATGAATAGCAAATCCCATGGAGGGACACAATCCAAATGGGAGGTTTAATGTGCAGGATACCTTGCAGGAAGGTACGTGACAGATCAAGCTGCACCAAGGTCTTGCCGTCCACTGGTACATGATAGGTTGAGATAGCCGAAAGATGTACCTTTATGGAGGCGTAGCTTAGACCTGAGTCTGACAGGGATAACAGATACTCCAGGACCCACTTCACCTCACACAAGAAAGGATCCAGGTAGTGGGTATTAGCCCAGAGGCTGAATTGCTTCCACTTCATGGCATACATGGCCCTAGAAGACGGTTTCCTAGCTGCCACTAACACTTCTGCTACCCCCTCTGACACCCTGAATCTGCTCCTGACTAAGTCTGCAGGAGCCATGCATGAAGATGCAGAGACTTGAGGTTGGGGTGCACTAGAGACTCTTGCTCTTGGGATAGCAAGTGAGAGGATAGAGGAAGTGGAACTGGGGTTCTACCTTCATCTGCTGCAGAAGCAAGAACCAGATCTGTCTGGGCCAGAATGGTGCTACCAGTATCAAGGTTGCTGACCCGATTGTAGCCTGAGCAGAACTTGCTGCAGAAGGGGAAGGGTGGGAAAGCAGAGAAATTTCCCGTCCAGGAGAGGAACAATGCCTCACCAGAAAAACACGCCCTGGCTCTTAGTGAGCAAAAACTTGGCAGTTTGGCGTTGGAGTGGGGACGCCAAGAGGTCCAACTATGGAGTGCCCCATTATTTGCTACGTCCTGTAGTAACTCCCATTCATGAGCTTGGGATTGCAAGCTACTGAGGCTGTCTGCAAGAGTGTTCTGAAGACCTGGGATGTGCACTGCCAGAAGGCCCAGGCCGTGGTCTATTGCCCAGTACTAGACCCTCATGGCCTCTCTGCAATGGGGATAAGAATGTGTCCCCCACTTGTTGATGTAGAACACCATTGACATGTTGTCCATCTGACGAAAGTGGGGCCTGGAAGGAGGTCTCCTTATCTCCAGAACATTTAGGTGGAGAGAGCGCTCTGCCTGAATCCAGGACCCCTTGGTCTGGTGGTCCCTGATGTGGGCACCCCATCCCATGCCTGACGATCTGTGGTGACTACTGTTGAGGAGAGAGGTTGCTGAATGGCACCCTATTGATAATCGGGAGGGGATCAGCCACCATGATAAGGTCTGATGTACCGCTTTTGAGATCCTGACTCTCTGGTAGAGGTCATCGCTGTGCTGATCCCACTGCACCCTGAGATTCCATTATAGAGTCCTCATGTGCAGACAAGCGAGAGGCATGGTCACTATGGCTGCAGCCATGTGCCACAGGAGCTGTAGGACCATTCTGGCTGGAGTCTGGCTTACTGAGACTAATGTCCGAGCCAGTGCCTGAAGGCAATCTACCCTGTCCCAAGGTTCTGGAACATGATGAAGGTGCACTGCAGTGAAACACTGAAACATAGAAATTGTCAGCAGATAAGGAATGCCTGACACATCTAGTCCGGCCCATAAGCCCTTGTATTGGATTACTGCTTCCCATCCACCCGCTGCTGTACCTCTATGGTTCCCCTATGCCTGTCCAAAGCATGCTTGGCTCCATCCACAGTGCTTACTCCCACCACCTCCTGAGGCAGACCATTCCATGCATTCACCACCCTCTCTGTGAAGAAGCACTTCCTTACATTCCCTCTTAACCTCCCATCTTCCAATTTCATGTCATGCCCCCTTGTTCTTGTGCTCCTCCTGTACTGGAAAATCTCTCCCCCCTGTACCTTGTTTATACCCTTGAGGTACCAGAATGTTTCTATCATGTCCCCTCTTCCTTCTCTCCAGCAAGTACATATTGAGGTCCCTTAATCTCTCCTCATAAGTCTTGTGTTGCAAACCCTGTACCATCTTAGTCACCCTTCTCTGGACCGTCTCCAGCCTGTTAATGTTCTTACAAAGGTGCGGCCTCCAGAACTACACACAGTACTCCATGTGAGGCCTGACCATGGTTTTATATAATGGCATCACTACCTCCCTCCTTCTGCTGATGATACCGCTGCCTATGCACCCCTGCATGCCACTGGCCCTCCCAGCTGCCTTAGCACTCTGCTTTGATATTTTCTGGTCATCTGAAATAACCCCCAAGTCCCTTTCCTCCTTTGTGACTGTCAGCAACACCCCCATCCTGTAGTGTTCCCTAGGGTTTCTGTGCCCCAGGTGCATAATTTTTCACTTTTTGAATTAAACTTAGTTGCCAGTCCTCAGACCATTTTTCAAGCTTCCCAAGTCCCTCCTCATTTCTCTACTCCTCTGGGGTATCCACTCTGTTACAGATCTTAGTGTCATCTGCAAACATGCAGACCTTTCCCTCCAGCCCTTCTGCAATGCCTCTAATGAAGACATTGAACAGGACTGGCCCCAGGACCAATCCATGAGGTACCCTACTGGTTACCCCTTCTCCCCAGACTGCACCCCATTTACCACCACTCTCTACCTCCTGTCTGTTAACCAGCTTCTAATCCAGTTTACCACCCTGTCCCCCGTGCCCAGCTTACCCAGCTTGTTTATCAGCCTCCTATGTGGGACGGTGTCAAAGAGTTTGCTGAAATCAAGGTGACGTCCACTGCCCCACCCTGATTTACTTCCTTTGTCACTCAGTCAAAGAAATCAACCAGATTTGTCTGACATGAACTCCCCACTGTTAATCCATGTTGCCTATGGTCCTGGGCTGTGATGGCTTCTATCCTTTCTTTAAGCAATGTCTTCATGATCTTTCCCACTACTGAGGTGAGGCTGACTGGCCTATAGCTTCTCCCAGCTGCCAGAGTTGTGTAGAGGGACAACATGTGCCCTCCTCCAATCCTCTGTTACCACCCCTGTGCTAAATGTCTCGGTGAACATGGCTGCCAGAGGTACTGCTATCTCCCTTCACAGTTCTCTTAATATCCTTTGGTGTATGCCATCTGGTCCCATCGCTTTGTCCACCTTCAATTTAGTGAGCTCTTGCAGGACTATTTCCCCGTGAATGGACTATTGTCCACCCTTCACCCCTTGGAAACTGTTGTACTACTGGAGTCTGCCCTCCCCTCTTCTGTGAATACTGAACAGAAACATTTATTCAGTATTTCTGTCTTTTCCATGTCACTCTCCTTGCAATCCCTCCCTCTCCCTTGAGCCTTGCAATCCCCTTTGTTTTTCCCCAGTGTGTGGCAGAACTGTTCTCTGGATAAGGCCGACACGGTAGCCAGTCATCTAGGTGAGGGTAAATGTATTACTCGCTGCCTCCTGAGGAGCTTCTGCCACGCCACCAGGCATTGGTAAACACCCAAGGTGCCGAAGATAGTCAAGGGCAGGGCCCTGAAATGGTAGTGCTGTCCTTTGAACATGAACCTGAGATATTTCCTGTGAGATGGCAGGATCTTTATGTGCATATATGTATCCTGCATGTCCAGGGAACAGATCCAATCTCCATGGCACAGCAAGGGAAGTAGCCCTTGGAGTGTTACCATCCTGAACTTTTTGTACTCTATAAAATGGTTCAGTTGACTGAGGTCTAGGATGGGACGAAGGCCCCCTGTCTTCTTTGGGACCAGGAAGACGTGAGAGTAGTACCCCTTGCTCCTTTGGGGATCTGGCACTACTTGAATGGCTCACTTGGACAGGAGGGCTGGATTTCCACCAGGATGAGACCAACGTGGGATGGGGAGCAGGTCGATGGAACCAGTGGGTTGTCCAGCGGTAACTAGAACTCCAGGGCATAACCCTTTTCTATGAACTGCAGCACCCATTGATCTGTGGTGATATTCAACCAACCTGCAAGGTAAAAGAAGAACTGCCCTCCCACTGCCTCCCCTAACAGCTCTGTTGGAGGAGAGGGTGGTCAAGGAGTCAGGCAGAGGCAGAAGGGGGGGGAGCTCTAGGCTGCTTAGATGAGCACTGTCCCTGAGGGCCTGCTGCTTGAGGGGTGCCTTTCTTTGAACCCTCCTTATTGCAGCTGTTTCTTTGATTGCTGCCCTTGATGCTTCCAAAAAGGTCTGTGCCTAGGAGGGTAGGGTTCAGATTTATACATCTTATGTACTTGAAACTGCATTGCCTCAATCCTGTAGGCCTGTTATAATCTTTTCAGTTTCTTGCCCAAAAAGAACCGGGACCTGTAAGGGCAAATCCAGGATTGTGTCCTGGAGGTCCTGCCTGAATCTGGACACCCTCAGCCAAGAGTGCCACCTGAGGCACACACCTGAGGTGGAGGCCTGGGCTGCAGTATCTGCCACATCATAGGAACTGCAGAGAACGAGTCTGCCCACATCAGAACCAGATTGCAGAACTGCTAAGAGCTCTGTCTTGTTTTGCATGTCTGGCTGGGTCTTCGCAAGGTCCACAGCCTTTTGCCACAGGCACTTCTGGTACATGACCATATGTACCAGAAAGTTTAGGGACTTGATGGTGCAGGTGGAGGATGCATACACTCGCCACCCTAGTTGGTCTATTTTCTTAGACTCCTTGTCGGGTGGTTGGGAGTTGGTATGTCTAGGATGCTGCAACCTTACATGGGCTACTGTCAGCACTGTTGAGTCTGCCTTAGGCTGCTCACCAAGGTGTGGCTTGTTCCTGGGCATTCTGTAAAGATGGTCTGCCTTTTTGGGCACCACCGATGTAGTAGCTGGGTGTTTCCATGCCAGCTTCGTGATGTCTTGAAAGGGTTCCACAAGAGGGGGGATGACCAGTGGCTTGGGGCCGGTGGCCCCCAGAAATTTAGCTAGGCGTCTCCTCTCTGAGTCCAAGTCCTCAGTTTCCCATTGACTGAGGAATTGTATGTGCCTCATCACCTCTAAGACGTTTGTTTGTTTTCGCTTTATTTTATACTGTATAACCAGTGAGCAAAATATGCCCATTTTCACTGGTGACCAGTTACAAAATACATGGAACAAGACATACAGAATCACAATAAATATATAACATAATACAAAATCAATTAAAACATTGACATTCGGCTTCAAATAACTGTACTTTTTGGATAGCACCTTTAAAAGATGAAATGTTAGTAGAAATCGTAATCATATGAGGCAAATCATTATACAATTTTACAGCGTGAAATTGTAAAGAGTTCTGAGCCATTGATGTTTGAAAAAACGGAATCTGAAATTTATATCCTACGTGAGACTTAGTTGAAATTATTGTAGATTGTCTGGGAAAAAGCTCAGCAATTATAACAGGTAAATATCCCAACTGTAATTTATGAACAAAAATTAACGAACGCAATCTATATCTATCGGAAAATGACAGTTAGGATCATCAGGTGGTGGCCTTAGTGAGTCCTTCCTGGGATCCAGTGAGGACAGGGAGAGGTCGTCCTCCGAAGAGGCTTAGAATGAGAGGGAATCGCTGTAGCTCCTTGAATGTTCCAACTGATGGTCAGTGGACCTGCTGTGACATTGGGAGTGGCATCCCCTAGATCTGCTCTATCCACGGGAGCGACGGTCCCTGGACCAGCTCCTCCTATGTGAGGAAGATCATAAGGAGGTGTGATGTCCATGGCTCTGATGTCCATGTGAGCCATAGTCCGAGCGACCTGGAGTCAGGAGGGCTGGCATCAGGGGTGGCAACGGTAATCTACAGGGAGGTTCAGCTGAGGCAGAGGGATAGCCACTGGCACTTCCGTAGGCTCTGGCTTGAGGAGGAGGTCATCTTTAATGGTGTTCCACCAGCTGGTGAATAGTGTGCTGACCTCTGCCAAGGGGACCATCAAGCCTGATGGTCACTCTGGTGCCTTGCCGATCAGCCCCGAAGGAGCCAGCATCAGGTCTGCTGTCTTAGGAGGCTACGGTAACAGACCACCGTCAGTCCCATCGACTGGCATCTGATCGCCTTCCATGGGCCCTAGCATCAGGGGATCAGCTGGAGACTAGTCATCGGATCCTGTTGTCAGGGGGTTTAAAGGTTCCAACGTCAGATCAGGTGCCATCAGGTCCTTTGGCATAGGCCCTTGAGGTGCTGATGGCAACTGGGAGGCAGGAGCCTTGTCTGACACCACAGCCATGGTGGCAGATGTCGTGGTAGCCTGTTGTCGGTTCAAAGTAACTGAGGATGACAGATTAGGCACTGTGGGTGCTTTGTTTGGAGGACTGACACCCTAGCACTTGCCCAGTCATCAGACTTCACTGATGAACTTGAGGATGAGGCCTTGATGACAGAAAAGCCCGACTGGACTCCCATCATAGAGGAAGAAGCATCCAGTCCTGGGCGTAGACCCTATTGATTATTTGTGGGGTCTGATGGCCAATGAAGAAGAAAATGGGGCCTGAGAAGGCCCATGCCCCGAGCCCCCACCTGATATCTGGGAATAGACAGGAGGCTTGGTAGCCAAAGCTCCTGGGAGAACTAACAACCACGGGGCAGAATCTGACTGCTAGCCAGAGGAGGAGGCCTTATCCTTGTGTGGGGAACGTGACCGCGAGTCTGACCTGGACCTATCCTTATCCTTCTTTTGGTACTTCCCCAAATGCTTTTCCTCCTTGGAGGAAGTGTCATGAGTGGAGGACAAGGAGCTGTGCCCAGAATGTGACTTCTACATAGCGGCCACTTGTTGCTCCAGGAGGTAGGCCTTTAGAGTCTTCAGGTGGCCGATGCGGGTATGCTGATTAAAGCTTTGGCAGTGTGGGCAGTCATCTATCTTGTGCTCTGGTCCCAAGCACAAGAGACAGGCTGAATGGCCATCCTTTGCTGGAATCTGCTTGCTGCACACACATTAGCTTTACACTACAGTGTAGATGTAGAATGCTCAGTAGACATGTAAAGGCAATCAAATACTCGTGGAATTGAACTACGAAGAGCGTCAAAATAAATGGGGGTCAATGGGAAACAGGAGGCATCTGTGGAGCCGAGATACTGGGTCGATGGTGGGAAAAGGACAGAGGTGGCACCAGAGGATCGCCCTCTTTATACAGTTTCTGACGTTGTGGGCAGTACCCCGCATTGGACTGCTAGCTAGAAGTTTTCCATGGGGTCCTAGTGCCTGGCGGCATAGTCCTATTTGTTATTACCTGCTGCAAGAGCTCTATCTCGAAGTGAGATAAACAAATTTTTGAGAGGCATTAACAAGGTGCCATACACAGAACTGTTCCAAAGGGTCACTGGGTCAACCATCAGGGGGCACAACTGGAAGCTAAAGGGCAGGATCTTCAAAAGGGATTTGAGAAAACATTTTTTCACAGAAAGGGTGATGGAGCCCTGGAATGGCTTGTCGGAGGAAGTGATGAATGCAGGGACCGTAACAGCTTTCAAAAAGGGGTGGGATAGAGCAAGGACTACAGCGGGAACTGTGGGGCTACATAAGGGTAAAAGCAGCAGGGTGGGCTAGATCACAGGACCCACACCAGGTCTTGGGAAAACTAGGGCAGACTCGATGGACCTTTTGTCTCCTTTTGATGTCACTTTTTGTTTTAAATATATTTTTTATTGTATTTTATATAGAAAAGACACATTTATCATCAAATGAGAATTGGTGTAGTAGCACCAAATTACAATTACAATTGTTAATAGAGAAAAGTTTTGTTACATTTCATGTCAATTTATATCTCGAAGAGAAGTACATTGGAATTTAGATATTTTTACAGTCATACTCTTATTATACCATCATGTTTCTTTTTTTGTTTGTCTCGGTTTCTGACCATTTCTAGTTTCTGGGCCTCTGCCCCTTCCCCGCATAAGAACGCCCCCCCACCCCGTCAGCAAGGGTCCTCTATGGGACAACAATTATGTCAATCTGGGCCATATACCAGACCCATTTCTGCGCATAGCTAAACTGGGTTGTTTATCATGTAGGGTGTCACAACCCCACTCAGCAGGTCAGGCCCTCTGCTCCCACAGTGCCAACCTCCAAGCGCAGTATTGTGAACAGGAACAAAACAGGGTAACCCTCCTGTCTGTTTTGTGGGCTTGAATCAACATTTTGGTTTCAAGTTCTGGAGAGATTCAAACTGTGAACCTCTTGCTAGCGTACCCAATGTACAGGCTCAGATAATTTTGCTCTTCGGGGAAATGCCAGATATCTTTTGCCTACGGGCACCTAACCAAGTGTACAAAATGAACCCTTAAAAACTCTATTAAAGACCTCAGATAAACTCTTACCTTTTCCCAGTTTGGTAAACCAGTAAGCTTTTGCACAGTGTCAACTTCAACCATATATGCTTCACTTGTCAAATAAAGAATTTCGAAGGCACAGCAAGTAGTCTCTTAAAATAGAGGTTTACTTTAAAATGGATAACAATACGTAAAATGTAAATACAGAGCAATATATCACAATCGAATACAATCATTTAAAAGAACATGGTTTAAAAGTGCAAATTCCTACCAACCATACACTTTGACTGGTCTGTCTAATGTTTATCTTCTAATAGTGCTGATAGATGTTTCTTCCTCAGAGTCCAAACATGTATATCTCTCTCTAAAGGTCAGTCACAGAATAATTAAAACACTGTCTTGAACCTGCCTTCTCCATGATGTCACCCAGCTCCTCCTTTGTTTATTAAAAATTATACAACCAGGATGTCTTCACTCAGGAGGTATTTTTAAATAGGTGACGTCAGCAAAAACTCATTTCCCCATATGACTTCCCAATGAAGTCTGTGATTTTCCAGTATCTTCTTTCATCCATGAGCAGTTTCCTGCTTCACATACATCAGAGGAACATTTATGACTTAGCACCTAAGCGACATAACCTGTATTCTTCCTCTAAATGTAATAAAAGTTTATGATTTCCATCCTAGTAGCTGGCAGCTACAATTAAGCTAGATAAACAGGAGATCCTTAATTTTTGTCTCTTCTAGCCTGTAATTATCTCCTGGCTTTTAGGTTAACAGCTTGTAGTTGAAACATGGGGGTCATCCCAGGAACACAGCATGTCTCAAGAGAGACATTCAATAACACATTTTTATATTACAAAAAGCATAGATTAATCAGTACCAGCTGTCCAAGTGTCACAATCCTCTCCACCTAGACTGAATTTGGGGGCTCTATCCCCTGCATGGGATGAGCTTCCCAAATTGGTTCACTCCTCATAGACACGAGACAACCCATCTGAGTTCTGATTGGTCGCTCCAGCCCTATGTAGGATTGTCATGTCATACCCTTGCAAAGCATGACTCCATCTTAGCAATCTACCTTTGTTTTTTTCCATCTGTGTTAGCCAAACCAGGGGGTTGTGGTCAGTCTGTACCACAAAATGCTACCCATATAAGTATGGCTCTAACTTCTTTTGGGCCCACACTATGGCAAGACACTCCTTTTCCACAGTGGAGTATGCCTGCTCCCTGGGAAGTAACTTTTTATTCAAATACGCTGCTGGGTGATCTTTTCCTTGACTGGGTGTCTGACTCAGTACTGCCCCAATACCCACGTCTGAAGCGTCAGTCTGAACTATAAAGGGTTTGCTATAGTCAGGACTTGTCAATACAGGAGCACTGCACATTGCCTCCTTCAGTCTGGTAAAGGCTTTCTCACAGGCTGGGTCCCAGGTAATTTTCTTTGGCATCCTTTTCTTTATCAGGTCAGATAGGGGAGCAGCCAGTGCACTGTAATTGGGTACAAATTTCCTGTAGTACCCTGCTGTCCCTAGAAAACTCCTGACCTGCTTCTGCATTTCTGGTCTGGGCCATGCCTGGATTATCTCTATTTTTATTTTGTTAGGATGGAGCTGTCTCCGGCCTACCACATGCCTGAGATATGCCACTTCTCCCATGGCCACCTGGCACTTCCCGGCTTTGACAGTGAGCCCGGCCCTCTGTATCCTGCCCAGCACTTCCCTAAGGTGGGACAGGTGTTCCTCCCAGCTGGCACTAAATAAGGCAATGTCATCCAGGTATGCCATGACTTATTCCTCAGCACCATTTAACACCTGGTTCACCAACCTTTGGAAAGTGACCGGGGCATTCTTCATTCCAAAAGGCATTACTTTAAATTCAAATAAGCCTATCGGAGTGATGAAGGCTGACCTCTCCCTAGCTCAGTCCGTCAACTCTACCTGCCAATACCCCTTGGTCAGGTCAATAGTAAGGTAGATCGCCCCTCCCAACTTGTCCAGGAGTTCGTACGTCGGGGGCATTGGGTGGGCATCTGACTTCGTGATTGCATTCAGTCTATGATAGTCCACACAGAAATGAGTAGAGCCATCTGGCTTGGGCACAAGGACTATGGGTGAGGCCCAGGAGCTGTGGGATCTCTGGATTACCACTAAATCCAGCATCTCCTCCACTTCCCTCCTAATGTCCTTTTGGACAGCCTCTGACACCCAATATTCTCTCCGCTGTATGGGCATCTGTGTCCCTGTCTCCACATCATGAGTCGCTAAGGGGGTTAGTCCAGGCCTGGCGCTAAACAATTGGGCAAAGTCTGCTAAAACCTCCCTTACTTCCTGGATCTTGTCCGGGGTCAGCAGGGGAGACAATTTAACTGCCTCCACAGAGGACTCCTGCTTACTTTCTTCCAGCAAGTCCAGAAGGGGGCCTCCTTCGTCTGTCCCCTCCCCAGGACTACACATTGCAAACACCATGTCAGCCCTGTTAGCATATGGCTTCCTCATGTTGACTTGGTACATCCTTTCTGTCTGTCTTAGGTCAGGTAACTCTATAATATAGTTCACATCATTTACCTTCCTAACCACTTTGTACGGTCCTGCCCACTTAGCCTACAGCTTGTCTTTCTGGACCGGAATAAGGACCATGACTTCCTGACCCACCATGTATGAGCAAGCTCTGGCTCTGCGGTCATACCACACTTTTTGTTTCTATTGGGCAGCTACCAGGTTGCTCTGGGCAGTCACCATAAGCTCCTTCAGCCTCTCCCTGAACCTAAGGATGTAATCCACTATGGGAGTTCCCTGTGTGGTGTGCTTGCCTTTCCAGTCCTCCCAGATCAAGTCTAGGGGCCCACATACCTGGCGTCCATATAAGAGTTTGGAGGGAAAATCCTGTTGACTCTTGGGCACCTCCCTGTATGCAAACAACAGGTGGGAAGGTATTTCTTCCAGTCCCTCCCATGCTGTTCAGTAGCATCGGAGCATTGACTTCAGGGTACCATTGAATCTTTCCACAAGCCCATTGGTTTGTGGGTGATACAGTGTCATGCATCTCTGCACCACCCCACACTTCTCCTATAAACATTTCATCAGGTCCGACATGAAGGAACCCCCTCGATAGGTGATAACCTCCTGCAGAAACCCAACACGGGAGAAAATCCCAAGTAAGGCATCTGCCACTTTGTCTGTCCTCAGTGAGGATAGGGCGACTGCCTCTGGGTACCGGGTGGCATAATCCACCACAGTCAGGATGAATCTCTTCCCTGAGATGCTGGGGGTATTTAAAGGCCCCACAATATCCATTCCCTCCCTCTGGAATGGCTCCTCCACTATGGGCAATGGAATCAGGGCGGCTTGGATTTTCTTGCCCGCCTTCCCTATTTCTTGGCACCGGTGACAAGACCTGCAATACTCCTTCACCTGCTCAGTGAAGTTAGGCCAATAGAAATTCTGGGCCAACCGCTGCATAGTGCGCGTGATTACCAGATGACCAGACAAGGGAATATCATGTGCAATCTTGAGCAACTGCTCACGATACCCCTGGGGAATGACAAGCTGCCTGCCTAGCACCCCTCCCTCTGTCTGCACAGCCTGAGTATACATCAGTCCATTTTCCCAATAAACCTTATGTCTGCTGTCACCTCCCTGTGCTCCGTCAGAGTCTGCTCAAGCCCTCAGCTTCTCTAGACTAGTGTCACTTCTCTGAGCAGCTCCAAACTCCTCACATATTCCCAAGGCATGGGACAGGTCCCCTTCAGTTGTTAAACTAGGGTCCCTAGCACTAGTGTCAGGGCACTCAGGATCACTGTCAATCCCAACCCTCTGACAATGGGTCACCCCTCCCTCTTTGGAGTAACCCTCTATAGCTCTGTGGTTAACTGCTACTGGGGACATTTCTACCCCCTTTTCATTAGTCTCCCCATCTGGAGACACAGGCTGGGGAAGCAGCCTCTCAGTGGTTTCCACAATGGCTTCTGTGGGGTTCAGGGAACTACAATTTTCCCTTGCCACTTGGCTATGGGTAACTGCACACACCATCCCCTGTTTGAGATTGTTGCCCAGGATCACATCCACTGCTAAGGTTTTGGCTACAGCCACCTGTTGCACAGTTCCCCCTGTTTCACCCCATTCTAGGAGAACACTAGCGAGGAGCAATGTTTTCTCCCCACCAGTAAAGTCTTGTACAGTGACATATTTATTGGGTATAAGCTGACCAGAATGTACCAGATCCCCTTTTAACAATGTCAGGAATGCCTCTGTGTCCCTTAACCCTTGCGTCTGTACACCATTCACCATGACTGGGTGCGTGTGCTCCCTCATGTTCACAGGCATGCTTCCAGGGACACACAATCAACTCACTTCCTTCCTAGCACCACCTTGCATATTGCTCATCTGTTTGGGACACTGTCTGGCAATATGCCCAGTTTCTTTACACAACCAACATTCATTTCTTTTCTCAGATAAATCTTTTCTCTGAAACCTGGGGCTAACTGGTTTTGGTGGAGGCAGTGAGGGCTTAGCTACCCTGAAGGTGTGTTTCCATTCTGCACTGCCACGCCCACCCCATTCGCTCTCAAAGCAGGTCTGCTCTTGGCATAGCAGTCTGAGAGTTCAGCAGCCTCTTGCACTGTTTTGGGATCTCGGTCCTCCAGCCAGGTTTTCAGCTCTGCTGGGCATGCCCAGAAAAACTGTTCTAACAGAATCACATTTTCAATTTTATTTACAGAGTTTGCTTCAATTCCTTCCCACCAATGTTTTAAAAACTAACGTTGTTTCGTGGCTAGCTCCTCGTAGCTCATGTCAGGACTTCTCCGAGCTTACGGAATTTAGCTCTGTATGATTCAGCAGTTAATTCAAATTTTTTTAACAGTGCAGCTTTAAGTTTGCTGTAATCATTACTGTCCTCATTGTCCATTTGACCCAATGCATCCCGAACTTTCCCGGTAGGTAACGGGGATAGCTGGAAGCTCCAGGACTCCCTAGGAATTTTAGTCTGAATGCAAACTTTTTCAAAAGAATTTAAAAAGACATCCATATCCTCCTCCTCTTTAAATTCGGCTATCAATTTGGAATTCAATTTGTAACCCAGTCCTGTAGTCCCAGTTAAACCCAAGTCACTTACCTGCTCTGGTGCTGGTGATTGGAGTCGTAGCATCTCCAGTTCATGTTGTCTCTGGCGCTCACACTTCTCACGGTCTGCCTCTCACTGTTCACGGTCCACCCCTCACTTCTCTCACTCCCTCTTCTCCTCTGCAACTCACTATTCTCACTCCCTCTTCTCCTCTGCAGCTCGCTGTTCTCGCTCCCTCTTCTCCTGGAACTCCAGCTCCATTCTGCACAACTCAATCTGCAGCTTGAGTACTTCTGGCTCCAGAATGCTGGTGACTTTCCCCTGCTGCTGTGGCCCTACGTTGGCACCGGCCCTGCTGCCCTCCTCATCAGATCTGGACACTGCACTGGCCACTAGCCCTTCCACACTCAAGGTTCGGTCCTTTACAGTCACTGTCTGTGACTCGGTGCTCTGAGTATCTGCTACCATCAGGGCATCCATGAGGTTCTGTTTGCTGGCTTTCACCTTGTACAGGACTCCTCTGTCCCTGCACAACTGCATTAAGTAGTCTACAGTGTGCCCGCTCTAGTTGGAAGCCATCTTCTTCCCTAACTATGGCTACACTAACTTGCACTTTAAAAAAAAATAAAACAGGTAGGAACTTGACTGTAAGCCAAGTGATATAGTTCTGTTTCCTTTTAAAAATAAATCACTGCCTTTTTCTTTTTTTTTTTGCAAGTGAGCTGTACAGTATCAAGCTGACACACTAAACAATAAAAGCTTGTAATACCAATCTTATGCACACCGCTGCCAACCAATCTGTCACAACCCCACTCAGCAGGTCAGGCCCTCTGCTCCCACAGTGCCAACCTCCAAGTGCAGTATTGTGAACAGAAACAGAACAGGGTAACCCTCATGTCTGTTTTGTGGGTTTGAATCAACCCTCTGGTCTCAAGTTCTGGAGGGATTCAAACTGTGAACCTCTTGCTAGCGTACCCAATGTACAGACTCAGATAATTCTGCTCTTTGGGGAAATGCCAAATATCTTTTGCCTACGGGCACCTAACCAGGTATACAAAATGAACCCTTAAAAACTCTATTAAAGACCTCAGATAAACTCTTACCTTTTCTCAGTTTGGTAAACCAGTAAGCTTTTGCACAGTGTCAACTTCAACCATATATACTTCACTTGTCAAATAAAGAATTTCGAAGGCACAGCAAGTAGTCTCTTAAAATAGAGGTTTACTTTAAAATGGATAAAAATATGTAAAATGTAAATACAGAACAATATATCACAATCGCATACAATCACTTAAAAGAACATGGTTTAATAGTGCAAATTCCTACCAACTATACACTTAGACTGGTCTATCTAATGTATATCTTCTAACAGTGCTGATAGATGTTTCTTCTTCAGAGTCCAAACATGGATATCTCTCTAAAGGTCTGTCACAGCATAATTGAAACACTGTCTTGAACCTGCCTTCTCCATGATGTCACCCAGCTCCTCCTCTGTTTATTAAAAATTGTACGACCAGGATGTCTTCACTCAGGAGGTATTTTTAAATAGGTGACATCAGCAAAAACTCATTTCCCCATATGACTTCCCAATCAAGTCTGTGATTTTCCAGTATCTTCTTTCATCCATGAGCAGTTTCCTGCTTCACAGACATCAGAGGAACATTTATGACTTAGCACCTAAGTGACATAACCTGTATTCTTCCTCTATATGTCATAAAAGTTTATGATTTCCATCCTAGCAGCTGGCAGCTACAATTAAGCCAGATAAACAGGAGATCCTTAATTTGTGTCTCTTCTAGCCTGTAATTATCTCCTGGCTTTTAGGTTAATAGTTTGTAGTTGAAACCGGGGGGGGTGTCATCCCAGGAACACAGCATGTCTCAAGAGAGAAATTCAATAACACATTTTTATATTACAAAAATCATAGATTAATCAGAACCAGCTATCCAAGTGTCACATAGGGCAGCTGTCAATTTTTCTAATTGATATATATTCATTACTACTGCTCTCCAATCTTCCACATTGGGATTATCACTGCCTTTTTTGCTGCTAGTAAATATATTGGTAGCAGGGTATGTCCCCTTCTCAAACTCTGTGCTGGCATTACTGATAATAAGAAACTTTCTGCTGTTAATTCCATATCCTCCCCCCATGCATTCCCGAAGCTTGACCTGCAGACAGCACCAATAGGGTGTCAAGAGAGTGCAGTTCCAGAAGATAAGTCCCAAGTTAGCTGTTAAACAGTTACAGCCCCTCCTGCAGCATCCATAATTTGCTGGAAGGTACTTCATCAACACCGCTGATGAGCGAAAGTATCTACTGTGACACCTCCATGCAAATTCTCTCCATGTCTATGACAGAGTGATTTTCACTGCTGGCAGAGCGTTTTTACACCAGTCTTCTGGGGTTATTTGGGTGTCAAGGTCCGAGTTCCATTTGTTAAAAATTGTGTTTGTTGTATCTCCTAGAGTTTCTCTTAGAATTTTATATAGCCGTCCAATAGTATGTCCCATCAGGTTTCCTTGAAGGCTAACTATCAACAAATCCATTGGGGGTGGTTTGGATTGGGAAGTTGCATTCTATCAGGAATTTGATCCTAAATATAGGATCGCAATTGAAGAAATCGGAAGAGGTTTGGGTGGGAAAGCCCGTAGGTTTCCCTTATTTCTACAAAGGAGACCACTCCTCTAGTAGTTAACAATTGATAAATACAGTGGATCCCTAGTTGTCTCCATTTAGCAAATAAAGGGTCTAGGGATGAAGGCCTAAAATTCTCATCTCTAGAAATTAATCTCATGTAATAAAATATCTCTGAGAATTTTGAGTTAGACTTTATTGAAATCCATGTTTTGATGAGCTCTCCTGTAAATCTGGTTGAGTTTCACAGGGGGGAGGTGGAATATCTGTTGGACAAGAATAATACCCTAGGAATGTCATGTAAGTCATTTAATATAAGTTCAATATCTTTCCACGGGGCCAGATATGTATGGGTTGCCCATAGTATTATCATTTTTATTTTATATTTATTTATTTATTTATTGAGTCTTGGATTACAACACCTTTGAGCAATACAACTCATTTACAAACGTTCCACATCAGTAGTATAAAAACAAAACAAGGTAAACAATAGATAAGTAAATAGCAGACATCAATAATATACTTTAAAAAAATGAATACGTTGAAAGCAATCAAAATAGCACTGAATGTTACTCAATATAACAGTAGAGTGGGCTAGAGGAAAGGGCAGCCTGGGAGGCCTTGTCAAAATCTAGGAGAGAAAGTAATGGAGTGTAAGGTGGGAATGGGATTAACAAGAGGGAGAAGGAGATGAGTTGCACAGGAGGTGGAGCAGAAAGGAGCAGAGTTGCAAAGGAGGTAATGGGGATAGAGAGATGAGGGTAGGGGGAGGTGGAAGGAGGGAAATAGGGCGAGTGCAGAGAGAAGGGGGAGTCCTGGCGAAGTGAGGGAGGAAGACAAATTAATAGTAGAGGGAGAAAAGGTGGTGTTTAGCCAGGGGAGGGGGGCAGCCTAGCAGGCCTTGTTGAAAACCAGAGAGAGAGAGAGAGTAATATGGGTGGGAGAGAGGTAAGAGAGAAAAGTAGGGGGAAGGAGGGGAAGAAGTTGCAAAGTGGTGGCATGAGATAAGAGAATGGGTGGGGGTAGAAGAGGGAAGGTGAGGAGGAGCAGGGGAAGAGCTCAAAGATGCACGAGCAAGGAAGAAGTAGGGGTGAGGGGTGAAGGGGAAAAGGCTCGGGGGTAGGATTGAAATGAAGTGCCAAGAGTTAAAAGTGCCGAAAGGTATAAGTACAATGATAACGATAAGTTTGAGAAATGCAGCCTTGGCATACCATTCCAAATTTGGTAAGTTTGCTCCTCCCATTGCCAGGGGCAGGTTTAATATGGATGTCTGAACCTTCAGTCTTTTCCCCTTCCATATGAAGTTTGATATAGTTTTGTTCCAGCTATTAAAACAGAAACGGGGTGGCCAAATTGGTATATTCTGAAATAGGCAAAGTAAACAGGGTAAAACATTTATTCGTATGATTTCTATTCTCTGGAAAAAGGATAAGTGTAGGCTTCCCCAAGCTATCAGGTCCTTCTGTAGTTGAAGAGTAAGGGACTCATAGTTAATAAGGTCGATATTATTAAGATTTTGTGTGATTATTATTCCTAGATATTTTATCTTAGTTTTTCGCCAGTTCAATGGAATGTTAGTTTTTAATGTTGTAGATGGTACAAAATTATAGAAGAGGACTCCTGTTTTATTAAGTTTGAACCCCGCTTGATGTTGAAAGGAATCTAAGATTTCTCACAATTTAGGGATGCAGTCTCAGGTGATAAGACCAGTATCAAAACATCATCGGCAAACAAAGCCATTTTATGGTGCCTTTGTCCCAAAGGTATCCCCTCTATCTCTGCCTCTTTCCTGATTGTCATTGCTAGAGGCTCCATGTATAGAGCAAACGGCAATGGGGAACGTGGACATCCCCGCCTTGTTCCCTTCTGCATGGTAATGGGAGGGTTAGGGCTTTGTTTACTCTAATATATGCTTTTGGTTCCGTATAAATATTTTTAGCCCTTATGCAGTCACTTTTCTATGATTCTATGTATAAGACTTTTGTATTTTTTTTTTTTAGTTTTTTCACACAAAGCTGGCAAACAAACAGATGCACAGCACTCAAACTGGTAAAATCTAGCTCCAAAATCACTGGCCAATGGAGAATGTCAGCCGTCAGGCTCTCTGCTATCCTCACAGTGCTAGAGAATTGGCTGTTTTTTAAAAATGACATACCAGAAGTGCTGTGCTGCAGGGCTTCCGGTTTTGCTATAACACACAAAAACCTAAAAACTGTTTTTATGTGCCTCAGTACACCAATACAAGGAGTTTGATGTCACCCTTGGTGTTTATAACTCTTGTATACTCTTAAAATAAGCCCTGGTTCTGTCAGAGGCTGAGGAAGTAGCTAGGAGACTTACAGCATCCCAGAAACCTTTGCTGTCCCTGCCGAGATACCCATATAACAGAATGTCCCTATTATACACATACATATAGGATAATTAACCCCTGTTTTTATAGAACAAGTAGATTCTCAAAGTCGAGTTTTATCGGTGACATCAGTGGCACGAGAGCAAAGCTCGAGTGCCTTGTGATGTCGCTGATTTAACGGGGTGTTGAGAACCTGCAAGTTCGTAACAAAGAGTGGTTTTGTTATTTTATATAATGCAATCTAAGCATTATTAACAACACTAACAGTATACAAGTCAATAGTTGTGGTTTAAACTGCCAATTTTGAATTGGCACACAATGTTTTCCTCGATTGGGGAAAGCTCAGCTCACGCTTCTGTGATGCTCCATCACGGAACCGCGATTTTGATTGGTTGGGCGTGAAAACATGCTCTTCATGTTCTGAATTGTGAAGGGCAATGGGTTCTATATTCCGAAATGTGATGAACAAATTTTGAAAACCACAGGTAAAACATGCTTAGAGTGTATTATAGGACTTTTTTAGTAGTTTTTTTTAGTTTTTCCACACAAAGCTGGCAAACAAACAGATGTGATGCCCATTCTGCACCTGGAAACTACAAAATGTTTTCCCCTTTGTTACCAGTATTAGTCAGCTAGGAACCATACCAGTTCAATAGTCAGCGCTTTTGGATATAAAGTGGCCTGCGGTTTTTGATTCCACAGCTTCCACAGAGGTGCGTCATCCTACCCTGGGCACAAAAGCAGCTTGGAGGTTCAACACATCTTCAGTTCATCAAGGGTTTTTTCATTTAATTTACAGCAGCTTGGAGGTACAGCATTTATTTAGCTTCTTCAGAAGTTTGTTCACTTCCTGGGCTCCACTGCAGCTCGGAAGTTCAGCGATTCTTCAGTTTTGTCAAGGTTCCTTCATTTCCTGGGCTCCACCAGCAGCTCATAAGCTCAAGATTTCTTTCAAGTTCTGTGCAAGCTGCCCTATTTTCCCTGGTTCTGAGCAAACCAGGCATTTGCATTTCCCCCCTTTCTTCATGCTTCACGTACAACAAGCAGGCCAACGCTTCAGTGGTTTCTTCTTGCATCCTGATCAAGCTCCCTTTTGTGGCACCACACCCCCATGTAGCTTTTTGCAATGGTTGTTATTTCTGAACATCTTTCTGATTGCCAAATGCAGCATTTTAATTATTCATAGAGTTTGGAGTGTTGACATAGTCTTAAAGATTTACAGAGGTCACAGTACATGTACAGTTTGAAGTCTTTCTAGAGCCCAAATATGTACAGAGTATTTTAGTGAGTGTTCCAGCACTTAAAGTATTGGTTATCACTATGACTCCATCCTCCTCATATCTCTTGTCTTATGAAAATAAAGTACCCTCCATTCCATTCTACTGAAGTTAGTCTCCTGTCTCTCTTTGTGGTGAGTTTGGCCACTTCATTCATATCATAAGAAGAATCAGCCTTAACCTCAGCAGTTCATCCCACAGGCAGGACAACAATAATACCAAAACCACCCTTGGGGTGGGGGTTTTTCCTGCTGAATGCAAGTCGGTTTGCTTGCCTCATGTCACAGACAGGACTTAAAATAATGAGTCCAAAGCAGGCAACAGCTCAAAGGAATGGATATAGGATGACACACCTCTGGTAAGAAGTTTTAAGGAGGCTCTTGAGAAGGCACCAGGATGATTTGCATTGCTCCTATCATCATGCCGCACTATTTTGGTGTCAGTGACAGAGCCAGGTTATGGAGCCAGAGGGGTGTCAGTCAGCTGGGGGCTCCAAGATGGCAGCAAGTGAAAGTGACAATATCAAAATGTGGTATAGCCAGAAGCATGATCAGTACATTAAATAGATTTATAAAATGGGTAAAGACTTCTGATTGGCTGATATCCATCACATGACTGTGTGGTGATCTATCTCACTGCATGGTCATCTTGATACTTAGTCTTATCACAAATAAGTACACCACAGCATTTAAAAAAAACTTGTTTGGTAGCCATGTTGTTTTTCCTCACTAAGCAGTCACTGTAGTTTTCAAAGTAAGCACCGACAGTAAAGCTATTTATGATATGCAGAGCCCCTCATCAACCAAAACAAAACTAAACATATCTCAAATAAATACATTTCTTTTTACAACGTGATTATTATCAGCCACAGTCTGTGCCACAGTTCACTTTTATACATTGTTTAAAGTCCCATTTCAACTGCCATTTCCCTCGCGCTCCCAATTGCACTTTAAAGTTTCAGTCCTGCTACTGGCGTCCGTTCTTAACATGCCAATTTTTTTTAATGTGTAACGAGTTATTTACACTCATCTCCAATGATAGTAGTGCTGGGGGGTTTCCCTACTTCGCTCAAGGTCTTCCTCAAGAATGTTAACAAATGTGACTTTACACTGCCGCTGCCACAAACCGTTTGAGCTGCTACATTAAAATGTCGATTCTACAATGCCGGTTCGTCAACACTTTTGTTGACCAGCATCTCAGCGAGGGGATTTATGTCAACCTCAAGTTGTGGTAGACATAAATCCCATATGTCTCCTGGTCCTGTGTTTCTATCGGGGGGGTTTGCCCCCCAAACATCCCATGTGGGGGGCATCACCTGTACTGCGGATTATCAACTTCAGTTGGAGTTGATTTGGGGAGAGGGTGCAGGACCAGGAGACAGCGTGCCCCGTCTCGGGTGCACTAATACAGTGACCTGTCAGCAATGTATTGATTATGCTGACAGCAAGGTATGTCACTGTGTTGGTGTTGCCGTCGGGTCAGCATGCCCAAAAGGTCTGACTCCCGCTCACTTGCTGTGTCTCCCAACTAATTGTTGCTTGGTGTGCCTCCCAAAGATGGTCTTCACACACCGAGCCTTCCAGCAACTAAAACAGTTTTCACACACCAAGCCTTCTAGCGACTACCAGACCTCATATAAACAATAGGCAATACTGTAGGGAAAAGCTACAAGAAAGAATACTCTGAAATCTGCAAATACAAACAAATCCCAAAAGCTGGAAGGACTATTTTATGTAAAACTCCCACATTGACTGTACCTTTTATAATTGTTAAAACATTTTTTTTAATAATTCTACATTTTTAACAGTAAAGGCCCATTTTATAACTGCAATAACACACTCCAGAGTGTGAATGTTGCTATATTGCTGCACTTCCTAGGTGATTGAAGGCACTCAGCCTGCAGCCTTGTGCCTCACAACACACCCAGGGTGTGTGGCAATGTAGCATAATGTACACCCTGTCATGTGTTATTGCTAGCATATCATGCCTTTCTGCAAACTTGGAAAAAAAACCTTGTGTATGGTGTTTTTTCTCAGGATTTGCAGTCGGGTAGTTGCAGGAGCTGCTGCAGCAGCATGGAGGACTACTGGAGGGATGCTCTGAAGCACAGGTATTTACTGCTGCTATTACATCTGCTGCCAAAGCTGATTTGCCGCCCAAGGCTGTGCCTCACCTGAGATCCCGTCCCTCACTGCAGGTGGTGGCTGACTCTGAGGCTACCGGCTGGCTGTGCAAGTCGGACTGAGGCAATGGCTCACCTGAGACCCCCTTTTGTACCATGGAGTGGACTGGCCTCACGTGCTCTTAATGGGACATCACCAGTCAGTATCTGAGTGATCACAGCATATTTGTGATGTTACGAATATTACAACTTCAATCAATCATTCAGTTTTCAGAAGCTTATCTTGCAACCCTGGTTAGATCAGGAGATCCCCAAGCTTGTTGAGTGGCAACAAGAAATGTTAGTAGTTCTCAGGCTAGAGCAAATGACAGCTTCCCTGTGGCAAAGAGTGCAGACCTTCCATAATAAATGGAATAACTTGAATGCCCTATTGAATATATAGGGAATACATGATGGGTTGCAGTGGAATAACACATTTATCTCCACTAGTGAATGGTGACACCAATAACTCATGAGTAGCGTAGCCACGAATTAGTTATAAAGGTCTTACTACTCATGTGTGGAGATAATGTGGTATTCCACTGCAATCTATTATGTATTTGATATATATACCACACCATCTGTAATATTCTACTGGTATTTTACTTTGTTTTAGCTTAAAACTTCCTTTCTTTCCATTTTATACTCTGTATCTGGCCCATTGTTCTCTGCGTTCTATTTCCAGATTCTAAGTCGAAACAACATGTTCTAAGTGAAATAAATGGTGTTCTAAATGAAAATATAGAGAATACTGGATGGGTAACCATGCAGAACCAGGGTGCCCTGCAACAGAAACTTAGAACATAGAAACATAGAATTTGACGGCAGATAAGGACTGCTAGGCCCACCTAGTCTGCCCGTTTCCCTACCTAATAGATAAGTTGCACATCCTAGTTAACCAACAGCCTACCTCTTCTTACCCCCCACTAGAACTGACTTATGTCTGTCCCATGCATTCTTGAATTTCCCCACTGTTTTTGACTCCACAACCTCCTCAGGAAGGCTATTCCATTCATCCACAACCCACTCTGTGAAAAAGTATTTCCTCACATTACCTCTGAGCCATCCTCCCTCTATCTGCAAATTGTGCCACCTTGTTCTTGCACATCTCTTTTTCTGAAAAATGCTTCCTTCTTGGACTTTGTTGATTCCCTTGAGGTACTTGAAAGTTTCTATCATGTCCCCCCCTCCTCGTTTCCTCGAGGGTATACACCATAGTAAGCTCCTTTAGTCTCTCTCTTCGTATGTCTTCTGGTGCAGACCCTGCACCATTTTGGTTGCTCTCCTCTGGACAGCCTCCATCCTGTCTATGTCTTTGCGGAGATTGAGTCTCCAGAACTTCACGCAGTACTCCAGATGGGATCTCACCAACTGTCTGTACAGAGGGATAACAACTTCCTGTTTTCTAATGGTGATGCCTCTCCCTATGCATCCCAGTATCCCCCCCCAGCCCTCCATACTGCCTTCTCACATTGCTTGTCCACCTTAGGTCATCTGATATAACTACCCCAGGTCCTTTCCATTTTGTTGTTGTCCGATCTCACCCCCCATTGTGTACTCTTCCCCTGGGTTTTTGTTTCCCAGGTGCATTACTTTGCACTTCTTTGCATTGAATCTAAGCTGCCATACATTTAACCATTCCTCCAACCTTGCCAAGTCCCTTCTCATCCTTTCCACCCCACCTTGAGTATCAACACTGTTGCAGATCTTTGTGTCGTCTGCAAAGCAACACACATTTCCTTTCAGTCCCCCTGCAATGTCACTTCTAAAGACATTACAAGGGACCGGACCCAGTACTGAACCCTGTTGTACCCCACTAGTAACCCCTCTTTCTTCACTGTGGACTTAATTTACTAGTACCCTCTGTGTCCTGTTGTTCAGCCAATGTTTTACCCAGGCTACCACCCTGGGACCCACTCCTAGGCTGGCTAATTTGTTTATTAATCTTTTGTGTGGGACTGTGTCAAACGCCTCGCTAAAGTCTAGGTAGGTTATGTCCACAGCCCCTCCCTTATCTACTACTTTGGTCACCCAGTCAAAGAAATCGACTAGATTCGTCTGACATAATCTTCCTGCTGTGAATCCATGCTGCCTTGGATCCCGTGCCTCACTGGCTTCTAGGTACTCAACAATTCTTTCCTTCAGAAGTGATTCCATCATTTTCCCTGCCACTGAGGTCAACTGACAGATCTGTAGTGTCCTACTTCTGTCTTGCTCCCACTTTTGTGAAGGGGAATCACATCCTTCCTCTTCCTCCAGTCCTCAGGTACCACACCATCCTCCCATGATTTGTTAAAAAGGGTAGTCAGTGGTGTTACTAGTTCTCCCCTTAGTTCTTTTAGAATTCTGGGGTGAATCCCATTAGGCCCCATTGCTTTGTCCACCTTCAGTTTTAGGAGATCTTTCAGAACTCTTTCTTCTGTGAAAGGACTGATATTGATCCCCCTTTCCAGAGTGCTTCTATTGACTGGATTAGGTACCTCCCCCTCCTCTTCCTTTGTGAATACTGAGCAGAAGTATTCGTTCAGTATCCCTCCTTCTTCACTGTCCCTCTCTGTCCACCCACCTTCCTCTTTATTCAGCCTCAATATCCCTCCCTTTGTCTTTCTTTGCTGCCTAATGTACCTATGAAAGGTTTTATCCCCTTCTTAACTTAGTTGGCTATCTTTTCCTCGGTTTGGGCCTTTGCTATTCTGACTGCCTTCACCACTTCCTTCTGCTTTAACTGGTACAGTTCTCTGTCCTGCTCTTTCTGTGTTTCCTTATACTTTTTGAATGCTATCTTTTTCTCCCTAACCTTCCCCGCCACCTCTTTTGAGAACCATAGTTGTTTTTTTCTTTCTTTTTGATTTGTTTATTTGCTTCACACAAAGGCTTGTTGCCTCTGTGATGGCAGTTCTGATATTTCTCCATTGTTGCTCCACCCCTCCTTCTTGCCTGTTTGCTAGTGATTTTCTGAGGCACTCTCATATTTTGACAAAATCAGCCCTCCTGAAGTCCAGTACCTTCACTTTTGAATGGCTTGACTCTACCGCTGAGTTCATCATGAACCACACTGTTTTGTGGTCACTTGTTACTAGATGGCTACCCACTTCTAGATCTGAAATCCTCTCTCCATCCCCATTTGAGAGTACCAGGTTTAAGATTGCTCCCTCCCAAGTGGGTTCCAACACTAGCTGTCTGAGGCATACCTCCTGTAGGGCATCGAGAATGGCCCTGCTCTTAGGTGTGGCTGCAGCAAAGGTGCTATAGTTAACATCTAGCATATTCAGGTACCCTATCAGCAATATCTCCCCTTTCTCTGCCATCCTAAGGATGCCTTCTATCATTTCCTTGTCCATTTCCTCCCCCAAGATGGGGGTCTGTATACAACCCCTGTGTGGACTGTGGTACTATTTCCAGTCTCCAGGGTGACCCACAGCGCCTCCTCTCCTCCCTGTTTTTCCTTTAGTTCTGTTGCTTTGATCCCTTCCCTTACATAGAGAGCTACTCCTCCTCATCTTCTTCTACCCTCCCTGTCCCTCCTGTAGATTGTGTGCCCTGGTATGTTGACTTTGCAGTCATGGTTCTCTGTGTACCATGTTTCTATGACTGCCACAATATCCTGGCATCCCTCTTCCATCAAGGCCACCAGTTCAGGGAACTTGTTACCTAGACTACAGGCATTGGTACTCATTACCCTCCATTATTTGATGGCCTTACCCTTTTTTGCCCCATCTCTGTCCTTACTGAGTTAGTCTTTTTCTCCATTTACCCATGCCCTTCTCCCTATCAACTTCTCTATCTTAATGTTTACCTCACTAACTACCCTGATTTTTTGGGGGGGCTAGTGTAACCCCTCATCCCTGCCTTTTTGCCAAACCGACAGGTGGCATGCTGTTGAAGCTGACAGCAGTACCTGGTGGGGACTGGGTTCGGGGAGGATAAGGTTACTCGGCACAGGGGAGCCTAGGTTTGGCTACTCTGTACAGGGGCACCCAAGTAAATCCGAACACAGGAAGCAATAACTGTAATGTCCAGAACCAGGAATTGGATTCTTCAGTGTGGCTTTTATTCACATACAGCTGAACAAACAAAGCATAGATGGACCCCCATGGGGCTACATTTCCTGGTAATGCAGATTAGAGACTACAGAACACTTTATCACCATTTCCAGCCCTCAGGCTCTGAACCCATCAGGCACACAGCCCGGACTTGCATGCAGCTTTGGGTACACAGCCCGACTTGTACTCACTTGGATTTTCCCCACTGGCCTGGCCCCCCTGCCGGCCACTTGATCCGCAGTCCATTTGAGGAATGAACCAATTATCCTGTTCATGGTCCATTTGAGGAATGAACCAATTATCCTGTCGTGGCTCCCCACACCACACTAGAGTCTGCTAATCCTAGAGAGAATTTTCCTTACAATCCCACATCTGGGTACTTCCCCCATCACTGGCCAAGTGCCTGAGGCAAAGTAGAAAACCACAGAAGAAATCCGTAGAGGTGGACCTGGTCACTAAAGATGGGGGGCCACCCACCTCCAGCTCCCACAGCCCATACCCGGCCATTTCTCTGGAAAACTGAACAATTCCTTTACTGAACTTTGAAATGTAGATTAAGGGTAGACATCTGTCACATCTCCTCTACATATTATTTGCATCCCAACAAACTCAGGAACTTGAAACTACTTTTACTTTGCTTAGCCCATTTCTCTAGGCTTCCCAATATTTAGTAGTTCAATCCCCACATTGTCACACAAGTCCCAGGGTGAAAACATAGGCCCTTTTAACCAGAGCAGACACTCACCCTCACGTTGCAGGTGCCCCACAGGCGACTCACAAATCTTCTTTTCTCCCAAAATAAATACTGGCATGAACAGGCAGCTTCTCCTCCACAAGCAGAACTAAGGGGATTGCCCCAGGAATCTGCAGGGAATCCTTCTCATCCCCCCCCAGAGAGGGAGGGGGCACTGAGACCCGAAAACAGCGGTCTCCACCACTTGAGTAATCTTTCTGTGTCTATCTTTAAGGTGGAGACACACACCCTATTACTGAAAAGTAGCCCTCTGTCAGGGCTGAGGCTCCTAGAGCCTTTACTGAGCTGCTTAACAGCAAGCTCCCTACTTCAAACTTCACTTACTGAACACCAACTGCAGACTCTCTTTGAAAACTCCCAATGTTCTATCTAACTCCCTTTTGCTGCAGATTCCAATGTGGCTTATGTAGCTGCAAAAGTTCTATTGGTGATGTCATCCCTCAGTCTCAGCTGAGACTGAGAACAGAGTGAGACAGTGTGAAATCCATTTAACTGGAGTTTCACAAGCTGCCTTCCCTGCCTACCACTAGGTCTTACTGGGATTCTAGTAACCCCAGGTAACAAGGGGGTTACACTAGGATTTCCCTTCTCTTTTTCAGTGCCTTCCCCCTCGGCTAGTTTAAATGCTTGCCAATTAATCATTTAAACCTATCACCTAGGATCTTGGTTCCCCTCCTGGACAGATGCAGATCATCATTCCAGTATAGGGCTGCATCTCTCCAGGTGGACCCCCAGTCCCCAATGAAGCCAAAACCCTGAGCCCTGCACCAGTTTTTCAACCACTGATTGAATCCCATGGTGCAGAGCACCCTAGCCTCACCCATGTCGTAGACAGGCAGCACCTCCGAGAAGGTTACCGTGCATGCTACTTGTCTAAGGCCCCTCCCCAACTCCACAAACTCCTCCTGCACTGCTCTGATCCCTTTCCCTGCCAGGTCATTTGTCCCTAGGTGGACAATGACATCCAGCTCCCTCCTCCATACAGCTGCTTCCGTGATCCTGTCCCTCCAAGCCGTGGTGCCAGGCAGGCACCTTAGCTCCCTCTCCTCTCCCTCCCCCAGTTCTACCCTCTTAATAATGGAATTCCCCCACCAGGAGCTGTTTTCTTCCCCTGTGGGGTCCCATGCCACCCTCCTGTGGGTCTCCTTTGTGGAGGTTCCCAGCATCCTCCTTGGTCTCCACTGCGGGTGCCTCCATAGAGGAAACACACTCTGCCAGAATGACATATGAATTGTGGAGAGGTACAACTGGAGGGATGCACCTCTGTTCCACCACCCTCACCCTCCCTGAGCCCACTGTGGTCCAACCACTCCTCTTTCTTGTCAACCTCTGAGGCAGCAGCGGTGGCCCTGGTGGTCCCTGGGTGGGAAAGGAGGTCCCCTGAATCCTGGCCAACTCAAACTGGAGATGAACAACCTCCTCCCTCAGCCCAGAGAGGTGCCTGCAAATGGGACAACACCGCATCCTCCAGAACTTCTCCTGAAAAACTGCTGCTTTACAGCTACTGCACTGCACCACTCCCGTCATGTCTTATTTGTGGCCCCTTAACTGTTGTTTTGTATATTTATTCTTTCCTCTATTTTTTTTTAATATATTTTTTTTCTCCCTACTTTCCTACTGCCTCCATGTCTTTAAAGCTCTTGATCTTCCTGTTCTGGGACAGGAAGTTCCTATATTCCTCAGCAGTCTCCTTCTTTTTGCTCAGATTCAGACCTACAGCACCTGGGTTGGGGGGGTGGAGAGCTACTCTTTCCTTCTAGGATGGTGAGTCTTTTGTGTCTCTGCAATCACCCTTCCTGCTCCCAAACAGGAAGTTCCTGTTATCAGTCAAATCCTGTGTCTATAAAGTTGAACCGGCTAGGGATGGGGGTGGGGGGTGGAGGGAGGGACAGAGGAAAAAATAGTCCCAGTAAAATTCTAACAGCAACTCCTTCCTCTTGCTGTTCTCTGCCAAAAGCTATCTAGGTCAGTTTTTAAATGCAAACACCTGGCTTCCTTCTGTCTAAGCCACTCCCCCAATTCAGTTTCTTTCTTCACCTTGCAAACTGCACAGATAACAATTCCTTCACAGAGGGGTCTGATTCCCTGTGACCTCGAGAGTGAAGCTCAAGAGGTCCTTGGGAATCAGATCCCGAGGTGGCAGAACACACAGGTCTGCATGGGGTTACCCATCCTGTACTTTTTTATAGTGTATGATGCTCCTCAAATTATTTAAATAGTATTTATTTGGCTTTTAAAATGTAATTTTTTCCAATGAAAAAGAAATTGTTGTATCCCGCTTGATAATATAGTGAGGTGTGAGGTTGCTAGGGACTGGGCATCCCTACAATAGCAGCGCACACTTCCATTGGTTGTCATTCTTGTGTGGGTGGGATTTTGCACAAAAAAAATTATTTATTTAATTGTGTTGACCCAGTAGGCCCACTGAGACTAGAAGTCCCTTTTTCAGGGGTGACTGGGGGGGGGATACAGATGATTACCAACTGAAATTTAACCAGATTAAGCTGTTGGTGATATTTTTAGTGAATGGGTGAAATTTGGTCAGGACACCGGGGAAATTCCCCTACTCTGCCTGCAGGAGTGTTGCCACTTCCTGTGGTCAGGATGGAGGGACCCATTTTGGAGCCGGACACATGAAGAGGAGGAAATGCTGATGTGGAGGTGGATGAAAGATCCAGCAGGGCTGATACTAGCCAACCAATCTCAGTGGGACCTGATGGAAAGGACTCAAAAGTTGGAAATACTACTTTTGTTGCAGAAGACAAGTCTAACCTTCCGATGGCTCCTTTTACTCAGGATAGAAGAGATTTACAAGGTGCTCTATTTAATCCTAAACCTGTATATTCACCTGAACTATCACAAGAGAGTTTGCAACAAGTCTTTAATATGCACAAGGATTTTATGAAACAATTGATGCAAGAGGATAATGCTTTAAATATTGATATACCAGATGCCACCTATCCTGCTGCTGCAGGATACATTCCTGATGCTGTACCATCTCCTCACACTATCAATGCAAGCTTTTCTTCTGTGAGCTCTCAGCAACCTGCCTCATTGCACCTTAGGCAGACGAATAGAGACCAGCATGACTTTTCCACCACTTGGTCCCCTGCAGCAGCACTAAAAGCAGCTGGCTGGCAGAGACCTACTGAGAAAGATCCCTAGTCTTCACCGGGACCTGTCAGCACCAGGGAGATAATCTCTGTGTCACAAACATTTGTGCAAATCCCTCACCTGATGCCGGCTTCCTTGTAGCAACCCTCTGCAGCTCCCAGGAGTGTTTCTGACTTGCACACAGCAAACATAGGCACCTTATACCCACAACAGGATTCTCTTTCTCTATGAGCCCCAACAGTGCACAATTGGACTCTTCTTCATCTGAGGATGAATTACCTCCTGCAACTTCACCGAGAGACTCATTCCCACAAACAGATAAGGGGAACATGGACAAGCCTTTCAAACTGAGTGACTTATTTACAGCTGTGGGACAGCCTGCCAGCGACACAGCGCTGTAAGGCTGAAATATGTAAGAGATGTGTCCACTGCTCCAACCAGGAAAACAGTTCTCCATAATATGTTTAAATATATGTTAGGCATTAGTCCATCTGAGCTTTTTGCTTTCATTCATGTTCATGGGGAACTCACTTATGATGTTAGGTTTAAAACTGTGACAACATTGGAGACATTTTGGGCAAAGTATGAGCTAGTGAAAAATTTTCCTTTGTGGGCCTCCTTTCTTCTTATTCCTCTCACTAAGCCTGCAGTAAAATTTATTACATCATTGTTCAGAAGTAAGGGGGTTAGCATTGCTGATGTACAATACTGGTTACATCAGCGGTGTGATATTTTAGATACCCCCCAACCAATTTTGGATGATGATTTTGTATGGACTGGAGGGTGGAAAATTAAAGTCCAACTGCATTAGAATGAAAAAGGCATTGTACATCTCCCTAGCAGTTTTTATTTTGGGAGGGATAAGGGCATCTGTTTCTGCCCAGGGCAGCCCCGAACTTGCCATAAGTGTGGGTCTAGGACTCACCTTAGTTATTCTTGTGATAAACCTCACTGTACTTTATGTTTGGCTTATGGGCATGTTAGTCTTGGATGCCCTAACCCCTACTTTGTAATCTTTGTGATGAGCAGGGCCATACTTATCAGCAATACCCATGGGCAGACCACAATAGATTAGATCGGCCCCCACAAGATCAGGTTGCTCTTATCACAGACTCTCAGTCACAGGCCCTTAAGTGTAGGGAAGAGATAGCCTCTCTAACAGTAACCCCTCCAGTCCCACAAGAACCAGAGATACCTGGTACCTCAGCATCTGAACCTGCAGTACTACCCGCCTTCCTCTCCTTTAGCATCTATGGACACAGCATAGGACAACATGCTTGCTTGTAATGAAGTAACCCCCAGAGCAGAAGCTGTCTTAGGCAAGGCTTCAGACCATTGTCATATGCAACCCTTCCCCAAGCTGCCCAGGGATTTACTCCTGTGAAGAGCTCTAGGGGAGGGAGAGGGAAAGGGAAGAGGAAGTCTGAAGTTCCTACTACTAGAAAGAATATCCTAACCAGGAATAAATGTCAGGCTTTAGCAAAAAAACACAAACAATGGGGGGATACTGAAGAAGAAGAAGAAGAAGAGGAGGAGGACTCTGATTCCTCCAGGGCATCTTGTTCTGAAATGGAGGTTCCCTTAGAAGAGCCGGGCAAAACTCCCAATGCTGAAAAGACACTCCCTCCAAAAAAGTGATTTATTTCTTCTCTCTTTTCTGCCTAAATCCTTATGCATATTGCTACTAAAATAAGGTGCCTCCCTTTAAATGTATGCAGTATGAAGTCCTTTCGAAAACAACTTACCACTATACAATTTTTATTTGATCTGCCTCATGATATCCATTTACTACAGGATACCAGAATGAAAACAAGGCATGAAATCAATCAAGCAAAATTGAAATGGTCAAGAGGCCCTTGATCCTGGGCTCATGGTGAGGACTTATGTGATGGGTTAGGCATTCTTTTCTCTGGATATCGTTTCCACATAACAAAAGTCTTTGACATTATCCCTGGGTGAACTTTGTTACTCGACTGTCTTTTCAGGCAATTAAAACTAAGAATTATTAATGTGTATGCCCCTCAAACCATTGCTGCCAGATCAGAGCTTTTTTATTTAGTTCAACCGTATTTACATGCTTCCAGGCAGGTGATTTTAGGAGGAGACTGTAACTGTGGGTTATCCCTGACTGATAAAGGGGTATGACAAAAAAAATGCTTGGGGACTCTGCTGCACTCAATAAAATTTTAGCTACTGCTAAAATGAAAGATGGATTTTGTGCAATACACCCAAAGGGACAAAAAACTTGCCACAAGAATTGATTTCCTTTTTATCTGACAATGTTACTGTGTCTTATGGGGCAGTTATCCCTTGTGAGACCTCTGATCATATGGCGGTCTCCTTAACTTGCTTTCCTACAGGGGACCTCTGCCTTACACCCCATCACCAGATGGAAATTAAATAACACTTTATTAACTGACCCTGCCATAGCTGCAGCATGTCTAGAACTCCTATGGTCCCGATGCACTGTTCTTGATGCCTATCCCTCTCCCTTAAGCTGGTGGGAGGATACAAAATTGGATCTAAAGAAATTTTTTCAAAGTAAGGTTAGGTCTAAAACTTTATCGGCATACGTTACATATTCCAAATTAAGGTAAAAATTGCAAGACCTTATCTCATCTTCATATGAAAATCAGGTAAACAATGCTCAGGCCATTGCACAACAGCACTGACAGTGCAGGACTTAGAAGGTCAATTACTGGAATGTGTGACCTCTTTCAAGTACCTGGGCATCCTGCTAGATCAATCTCTTGATCTTAATCTTCATGTACAGTCCGTTTGCAGAGCTGTCAACTCCAAACTGGGTGTTGCATATACGACTAGTTATATGCTCATGTCATCGGCTAAAATGGCCATTGCGAGGGGGATTCTGCTCCCCACCCTAACCTATGGGGCTCCCTTATTTGGGGCTGCTCATGAAACTGACCTACTCAGATGGGATATTACGTATAACAACATATGTCGCTACACCTCTTCTGCTCCTCTGCTTAAACACCACTGTCAACTCTATAATGATCTTGGTTGGCTCTCTCCATTAGCTAGTAGGAAATACTACCTTGGCTCTCTTATTGATTCGATAATTTGAAATCAAACCCCTAGGTGTCTTGCAGCTATGCTTGTTCCTCAGGACACACTCCATGGTCTATGATCAGCTGATAAATCCTTTCTGAATTTGCCAAGGTGCCACACTAAGAAAGGAACTATTGCATTTGAGCATGTAGCTCCACAGCTGTGGAATTCCCTTCCCCTCGACATTAGACTTTCTACCTCCCACACATGCTTTAAGAGAAAATTGCACTCGAATCTGCTGATTGCTGATACCTGTTCCTGCTTTCACCATACCTAATGACTGATGTCTCCACAATAGTGTTTCCTCACCTCTATATAACCCTCTTACTGCCTCAGCCTGTCCCAGCTCCCTTTCCCTGCCCATATACAATCTTGCACTGTAGGCATCTCCCTTACACTTACATACAGTCATATAATCTAATTTCATGGCTTGCTCCCCTTTTCCTCACTTACCAACCTTTTCCTTAATGACACCCCCTGCTCTCAATGGTTATTTCTTCCTTTTGTATTACCTGTTTTTGTTTTTGTGTACCTTGTTCTGTTCATATGATATGTCACCTGATAATTTATTGTTCAAGGTCTTCTCTATTCATTACATAGGTAGGCACCTACGAACTTATGAATGGTCTACTCTGTATGTCTCTGATATATTGTATCCACTTTAACTCACTGTATGTAAAGCGCTTTACTTTGTATGTTCTGATATATTGTATCCTCTTTAACCCATTGTATGTAAAGCACTCATAAATTGTTATCCGGTTAAGTTTCTGCATGTCTGTACTCTCCCGGGTCATGCCTGAAAATAGTCATTTTATGGCTAGTGCACTTACCCGGTTAACAAAAGAAAAATAAATAAATAAATAAAAATGTCAAAAGTCAAATGGAATCCTATCAGTACAATAGGGCCATGTCTCTAAAAATGGAAGCACATAGTAGCACTCAGAACTCTAAACCTTCTTTGGATTTATTTAAGGGATGCTCAGACAGAGTAGCAGACACCCATATAGAAAGCTTATTGGACCCAGACACAAACATTCCTTGTACTGCATTACTTCATATAAAACAAGCATTTGTCAATGCCGAACGTTCGCTTGCAGGTATTTGCAGTGGTATTTGGCACTTGGACATGGCTTAAAAAAAACAGTGACAAAGAAGTACAAGCATTTGTCAATGCTGAATGTTGCTTGCTTCTATGTGCTGTTTAAGCAATAAGCCACGAGGGGGTCTGGGTTATCAGGGGATTTACCACGGCTGGTGTGGTTTGCCCACGAGGCGCAGCTGAGTGGTAAATCCTCAACAGCCATGGTAAACTCCTGATAACCCACACCCCGCAAGTGCTTATTGCATTATACCATGGCATCTTGATACGGATTTAAGCTGAAATTATTGTATTTATTTTTCCTGTGTAAACAAATGCATTTGATTAAGAAATACTGCTGCACAAAGGAAAATAGTCCCTAGCTGATTCAGTCCCTAGCTGATTCATGTGAGCTATTGAGAAGCACTGAATTCAAAGTGCTTGCTGCAGAGACTGGAGCTGATGAGCCGCCTGTGAGAATGACTATCCGACTGCCGCCTCGCCTTAGTCGCACAGCACAGCGTGTGTTTGGGGTTGGGTTTCTGGTGCGAGCAGGAAGTGACCACGGTCACACAGCACAGTGTGTGCTTTCGGGTTGGGTTTCTGGTGTGATCAGGAAGTGACCGAGTTGCGTGTTTTTTTTTTTAAATATATATTTTTTAATATGGAGGAGTGAGGTAGCCAGATAAACTAATGAGGGCAGAAACAGAGTGGACCGGAGACAGTGACGAGGGAACCGAGCGATGCAGTGGGAGCCTTATGGCAGGATGGAAGGCAGACAGCGCCGGAGCAGACACTGAGGTGAGGTGGGTGCAGTTTCAGCGGTTACGGGGAAAAATATATTCAAATGTGTTGGTTTTGGAAGTGCAGAACTAATTTCAGAGGTTGTGTTCTGCGATGTGCTTTACTTAATAGGATGTCATGGAATTGGACCGCTGGTTAGCGAGCGTTTCAAGATGGCGGATCTCCGGTTTGAATTTCCCGGGTTGGATGATTTTTAGGAGATGCGGCTGGCTGGCACCTTTTGCGGTGATTATCAGAGGATTTACAACGGTGGTAAGGTGCCAGTCAGTCGTTCTGATTCGTTGTTGTCTAAGGTCCATGGTATAATTAGGTATTTGGAAGTCATTGGAGTGTAAATATTGTAAATTCGTGAACTTACGAGCATGCGTAGGAACTGCGCAATGCACGCTCGTAAAACAGTCATTTTTAAGAATTTTTTCACCACATTTTCAACATAGCCATTTTAAGACCTCTGCTAATGAACAGTGTCACTGTAATTTTCTTAATGTGTCCCATACATTGAGTTCGCACACCGACTCGCCATTGTGCACTACATGGCGGAAACATGTTTTGGGCAGGATGTGAAAAATGACAGCTGTCTGCTCATAAGGAGGTGTGGTAAAATGGCAATGTTGAAATTTGGAATGGAAATTGAAATTGCAAACCTACAAGCGTAGGAACTGCAGCGCACGCTCGTAAAACAGTCATTTTTAGGAATTTTTTCACCAAATTTTCAACATAGCCATTTTAAGACCTCTGGTAATGAACAGTGTCACTGTGATTTTCTTAATGTGCCCCATACATTGATTTCGAACACTGACTGCGCCATTGTGCGCTACATGAGCAGAAACACATTTTGGGCAGGATGTAAAAATGACAGCTATACTGCTCATAAGGAGGTGTGGTAAAATGGCAATGTTGAAAATCTGGGTGAAAATCTTGAAATCGCAACTTATGGCGTATCGTAGGAACTGCGACAGCACACTAAATAAAACAATCATTTTAGGAATTTTTCACCAAATTTTCAACATAGCCATTTTAAGACCTCTGCTAATGAACAGTGTCACTGTGATTTTCTTAATGTGTCCCATACATTGATTTCGCACACCGACTGCGCCATTGTGCGCTACATGGGCGGAAACACATTTTGGGTGAGATGTGAAAATTGACAGCTGTACTACTCATAAGAAGGTGTGGTAAAATGGCAATGTTGAAAATCTGGAGTGAAAATATTGAAAATTTGCGAACTTACAAGCCTGCGTAGGAACTGCACAACACACGCTCGTAAAACAGTCATTTTTAGGAATTTTTCCAACAAATTTTCAAAATAGGCTTTTTGAGAGCCCACCTTATGAATGCTGGCAGTGTCGTTTCATTAATTGGGCCAAAAGGTGATTTCACACAGTGACTGCGAAATCACCCTTCGGGCCCGAATAACGCCATGACAGTGACATCATTCATGAGAAGGGTTCCCAAAAAACCCATGTTGAAAATTTGGTGCAAAAATTCCACAAAATGTCTGAGACATGCAACAAAGTTGAAAAAAAACCCATCTAGCCCATTATACAGCTTACCGGCTTTTCCTCAGTTCGCGGTCGGCTTTGAAGAGTGCAGACGTGTTCCCAGTCCACTGATGATTGTCGCGCCGAGCTCCGGAGGTAAGTATGGGTGAGGGGTGTGGGGAGGCAAGTGCGCAGTGGGTGGGTGCGGTTGTGGGAGGGGCAGGAGAAGAGCCGTGGGACCATTTTTAATTTACAGGTTTAAAAAAAAAAAGACAACACGGGACGTTTGCCATGCTGGGGTGGGCTCCCAGCATGGCAGCAAGGAAAGCTGTTTGGGGGGATGTGGAGCCAACGGGGGATTGGGCACCCCCATCGGCCAACATAAGATTTGCCACGCTGGGGTGGGCTCCCAGCATGGCACCAAACCTTTGGGGGAGGGGAATCGCGCATAACGGCCAGGACAGCAACAGCGGTGATTTTCTTTGAACTGAACACCACAACTGTCATACACAGCACCCACATCCATTGGTGCAGGACCGCTACACCTGCTCAATGGAGCAGTGGATTGCACAGGAGAGTCACACCTCCAAAGTGTGCTATTCTCCCAAGACGTTCCTTGCATATGCGTGCAAGCAAACATAAAAAGTGTCTCAGAAATATTTAGAGCATATGTTTGGGGAAGCATCACCCATTAAGAGGCCTTCTGATTTTCTTACTGATATCATCATATCAAATATCCCCCAAGAGCAAGCGTCTTCTCTTACTGCTGCAATCTCGGTATCAGAAACTAGACATGCTATTTCCATTCAAAAGAAACTTACTTCTCCAGGGCAGGATGGCCTCACATCTGAGTTTTACCAGCGCTATATTGAAATGTTTTCCCCTATTTTTACAATAGTATTTAATAATTTATTATTTTCATATTCATCTGCAAAACAATTTTTTGATGCTATCATGATTTTATTATTTAAAAAAGGAGATAGATCAGATATAAAACTGGAGACCACTTCGCTTGCTCAATGTTGATTATAAAATCTTGGCATTTATTTTATTGCATAGGCCACTTTCAGTGGCTCCCCTTCTCCTCACTGAGTCACAAACATGTGCTGTTCCACTTAGATCAATAAAACAAAACCTATCCTTATTAAGGGATATTGCATATTCTTCCTCGATAGTTAATCCTTCTATGCTAATTTCTTTAGATCAGGAGAAAGCATTTGATTCAGTCAACTATAATTATTTATTTCAGGTCTTGAGACATTACCACATTCCACAAACATTTATTCTTTGGGTTAAACTGTTATACCATACTGCCTGGATTACCCCTCATATAAATGGCTCCCTTGGGCATCCCTTTTTAGAGCAAAGAGGGGTACGCCAATGCTGCCCCCTAAGTCCCATACTTTATGCATTTCAAATAGACCCTTTGTTGTGGAAGATTTTACAACACCCCAGAATTCCTCGTATACTTTTACCTACAGGGGTGTCACTTCCAGCTATTACAGCTTATGCAGATGATTTATGTATCTGCACTACCCCTTCTCTCAGGGACTCTGACCTGACAGCGATCATTACTGATTTTGAAAACCTGTCTGGGTCAAAACTAAATTATAATAAAAGCTCATTTCTATATTTACCACAGAAAGGCACCAGTACAATCTGATCTGTTTGCTGGGATACCAGTGACTACTGGACCTACTAAAATATTAGGGCTCTTTTTAGGCAGTAAAGATTACTCCTCCATAATTGGACATTTGCTATTGAGGAAGCTAACAGAATAGTATTTTCTTGGAAAGGCCGATCCATCTCCAAAAGGAAAAGAGTATACCTACTAAAACTCTTATCCTACCTCAATTTTTATATGTTGCCTCTATCTACCCACTGCACTTGGCCCTAGAAGCTAAAGTTTATAATGTGTTTTCCAAGATTCTGGGGCAGCAGGTTAAATCCTGTCAAAAGGCAATATACCTACCAGACTATTGTTTTGGGAGTGCAGAATGATAAATCTCATAGCTTTTTTTTTCATACTTTATTTTTCACATGGCATATTGCACATTTTACATGTCTCTCCATCATTCTGGTATTCTACAGCCAAGCATTCAACCACTCCTTTGCTTTTGGTATGGAATCAAACACCCTTTAAACTTCCCTGAAATTTTAGGAAATGTGTTCCCTTACTTTATTTGATACCTGCATTTTTCAAACTACGACAATGGCATATTTCCCCAAGCAAGCTACTTACATCAACCAGAAAGCAAATGTATCATTATGTATTAGACAATAATTATTCTGAAAACCCTTTAATTCAGGATTTACAAGGAAATAGTTTAGACTTCAACTTGGTTTTTCAGCAGTTTACTGACCATAGAATTCCCTTGAGGCTCTGGGATGTTACCTGGTTATCGTGCCATGGGTGCCTTGGTGTCCATGGTAATCACAAACATAAATCCACAGAGGAGAGAATGTGTCCCCGAAGCACTTGTTCTGGGGTTTTTGAGACAATATATCATTTTTTTAGAATGTCCTTACAGTGTATCCCTATGGACTTTACTATTGCATAAATGGAAGGAAAAATATCTCATCCCCCTACCTTATGAAGTCTTAGTTTATGGTGTTTTCAATTCTAATTTATCCTTATATCACCCTAGCTCTCTAAGACTTATATTCATCTTTTGTAGGTTCTATTTATGGCAAGCACACTGTGCATTCTTGTTACAGCAAAAATGTTATACTGCAGAACAAGTTTTGTTTCAAATTCAATCACAATTACAAGCCATTTATTATAGTGAAGAAACTAAAATCTCAGGTATTGTACATAGAAGGTACTGGAAGAATTGTGGGTGGATCCTGACTTAGTAAACATTTTTCAGGGATTTTAGGATTAATGAGTTTCATTTTTGTGTTGAGACTATAGCTTTGTGTACATCATTATGCTCTTTTTCAACTATTATACTATGATGCACTGTAAATATGATTATATGCAGGAAATCAGTTTTGTTATAACTCTGTATGCTGGGAAAATTTGATTTTCTTTATTTTTATGTTTTGAGTGATGAAACATTGTTTCGTTTGTACATTACTTTTCTGTTTAATAAAAATTCCCCTACTCTGCCAGCAGGAGGCTTGACTTCCTGGAAGCAGAATGGAGGAGCCCAGTTGGGAGCCGGCCAGAGGAGGAGGAGGAGGAGGAAGTGTTGATGTGGCAGAAGAGATGGAAGAATTAATGGAGGCAGAAAAACAAGATGTGGAAAGACAGGAGCAAAGCTTGAATGCTAATGCAGTACCTTTTACACCTGTTTCTAAACGTATAGCAGAAACCTCAGCAGATGTTATGGATGTTGCACAGACTGCTGCGATGTCAGCATTACAAATTCAAAAACTAATGCAAGAAGAAGAAGAAGAAGAAGGTTTTGCCCTGAAACAGTTTGCCCTAAAACAAGCTTTGTTGTTGGCGCGGCAACTGGAGCATGATGCAAGACAAAATCCTGCATGTCAGTCGGCAACAGTATTTTCTGCAAAAGAACCATCTCGAGAAGCAAGCGGCACATCTAATACAGCTATTCCCTCAACAATGCCCAAAGCTGTCAGTAAGGCCAGTGAAAGTAGTGCAAATACCGAAGCAATGAGTCATGAGACTGAGGGTGTGCCGTGAATGGCAAGTACAGACCGTGGGTCTGGCCTAAGACGCCCCTCATCTACCATGGACATAACAGACTCTTGGACTGTCAACAAAGCCCTGGAAGGAGCTGGCTGGGTTCATTCTGCAGCGGGATAATGGACATCTGGACCGACGCCCATCATGATCACCTCACGACGACCAAAAGCGCAGGTAAATTCAGAATTCTTTACTGCGCAGACAGTGAATGGGGACATTGTAGAAATTTTACCAAACTCTCCTCTAACACTACCAGAGGAATTGCAGTTAACTAATAATTTTGTGTTACAAGTACCTGCTAATGTTTCTTCTGTACCTGATACTGCTAATTTGACTACAGCAACAGCTGCATCAGAGGGGCCCCCAGAAGCACCACTTCAACAGATTAATAGACCTTCATCCCGACCATTTGCTTCTTTATTTCATCAACCCATTTTTCCAGCAAAACCGCATAATGCTGTGAGACTATTGTATAAAGGTGGAATGGACTCATTACCGGATCGAGTGTTTGTTGCCAGATCTTTGTTAAAAGAGTCAATGAAATTTTTTGCAAATGAAATTCATGCACTTATCCATGTTTCAGGCGACACCACATTTGATATTAGTTTTAAATTGACTACAGCTTTACAGAGATTTTGGTCAACATATCAAGTGTTGAAGCAAACTCCGTTATGGACCCCATTTGATGTCATACCCTTGACAAAGCCCGCTTATAAAACCATTACAGTTTTGTTTTGGAATGAGGGGGTAAGTGTCACAGACCTGACATACTGGCTTAAGCAGAAGTGTTCTGTGTTAGAAGCTCCAGAAGCCATTTTTGATTCCAAGCACATTTGGACATGATGATGGTGGGTGAAAGTCATGTTGCATACTACAGATGCTG
This sequence comes from Neoceratodus forsteri, assembly GCA_016271365.2. Classification (NCBI taxonomy): domain Eukaryota; kingdom Metazoa; phylum Chordata; order Ceratodontiformes; family Ceratodontidae; genus Neoceratodus; species Neoceratodus forsteri. The sequence continues at coordinate 445,932,134 of CM057450.1, forward strand.
GTCTAAGTCATCTCCTTAACTGTTTTAGGCAGGGATAGGGGAGTGCTCTTTTATGCAGGCCAGCCCAAAGCCTGCTGCAAATGTGGTTCTGCCTCTCACCTCAGTAGTATATGTGACCAGGTTAAATGCACACTATGCCAGGAGCTAGGCCACACCAGTGGAAATTGCCTTTACGAACCCAAATGTAATCTCTGTGATTCCTTAGGCCACACTTATCAAAGCTGTACATGGGCAGCCCATAATAAAGCTGACTTCGCTGATGGTGAAGAGCAGCATTTACTGAGTGCTATTGCTCAGAGGAAATCTGAACTCCCCCCCCCCGCACATCAAGGCCCGAACCCCAGGGTTCAGATCCCTCTTCCAGACCCTTCCAGAGTTCCCCCTCTACACAGGGGAATTGAGGTGACCCCCATACCAGGCCAGAATGACGAATGTAATAAAGTTCTTCCCATGGAAGAAGTAGCAACCACTTCAACAGACTCAGTAGTAATGCCCCCCCCCTAAGTGGCAAAAAGATCTACCAGAAGGACTTTATCCTCAGAACAACCTGCCCCTAAGGTTTCTAGAACATCTGAACTACCACTGCACAACAGGTATGAGGCTTTCCAAGCTACCTCTTAAATTTCAGATGCAGATCCAGAAGACTCCTCCCTTTGGACTTAACAAGTTGACCTTTATCTGAGCCTGAGGTGCAGCAGGAGAAACCAAAGGGGAAACAAAAGAAGTCGGAAAAAAAAGAACCAAAAAGAAACCTCCTTGAAAGTTTTTTATCCCTGTTATTCTTAGATTTCCCTAAACACACTGCTTAATTTCTCTGATGTCACCGGTTTGTTTGGCTATTGGTTCTATTAACATAAATAGTATGAAAAGTAATAGGAAAAGAAGCATAGTTTTGCCCTATCTACTATTAAGCTATTTTGACATCTTATTCTTATAGGACACAAGACTCCGGACCACAACTGAAATTGGAACAAATGTTAAAATGTGGCATATTGGTCCCTCTTACTGGTCTATTGGCACAGATACCTGTTCAGGAGTAGGGTTTCTTTTTAAATCCAGTATTCAAGTGCAACTGATAAAACTAATAGACTTAGTTCCAGGCAGGGTGTTATTTCTTTGAAACAAAAATTTCAGGGCAGTATTATAGGTTCATTAACATCTATGCTCCGCAAATGAAAGCAGACAGGATTGCACTGTTTAAAGCCGTAGAGCCATAGCTGGTATCTTCCCAAGCAGTCATATTAGGACGAGATTTTAATTGTGGACTAGATAAGCATGATAGGGGTACAAATACAAAAACAAACAAAATATGTTGTGATATGTCAACTTTGAAAAACATTATTGCTACTTCCAATCTATGAGATGCATACATGCCCTTTCATAATAGAACACACACAACCTTTCAAAAAGGGCAATTAGCCACCAGAATAGATTTATTTTTTATCTCAGCTAATCTAGCTATTTCATCTTTCCAGATAATAGAAGTAGAATTTTCACATCATAAAATACCTGATTTGCAAATTGGGCCCCCACAGAGCATGTTTCAAGGTCCTGGCATCTGGACATTTAACTATTCCCTGTTATTAAACATGGGAATGTCTCAAAATATTCATAAACACGCCAACAGCTCCGCACTAGGATGAACTCACACAGACATACTATTACAGCAAGGAAGACTGAAAAATCAGTGGGCATCACTTCTCCCAGCCTGACCACTCAGTCTCAGATATGTCAGTAATGGTCTTAAAAGGAAATCTCAAAAACACACAACAGAGACGAGCTTTTGAGATTAAACTTATTTTACATCTCAATATGATAGCAGATGGGATGAACGTGGGACACTACAGAAACTAACATCCACAGACCTTTTCTTCTTCAAACTGACATATTATAGGACTTCAACATGTGTGGGATGTGGATGCGTGTGTGTATGTATGTGTGTGGGTATGTGTTGTGAGGTATGTGATATAACAGATGTGGGGCTTGCTGTCACATTGAGGTAAGTCTCTATTTAGCTATATGGAGTTATAATGTGTTACTATTTTTATTTCACAACATAATGAATATTAATTCTCCTTACTTTTTATCTTTGCGGGGGCATTGATTCCATTGCACCATATTCAGATTACCCAGCCTGCTAGTGTACATACAGGAGTGTTATCTTATACTGTTGTTATATAATTTTGTAACTCTGTACATATTGGGGTAAAAGCGATCTCATTTGCTTGGGGGTCCTGCACAGATCTTTTACATTAGGCTAATATTGTAGTAATTTGTGGATACATAGGTATGTTAGACCTCTGGTCTTATACATTCACTTTATATTTACTTCTTGTTATCTTATCCTGGGGAGGGTGGCAGGTTTATTTCTTGGAGTTCTATCTAGTATCCTTGGAAATGTTACTTTGCAGATAGTAGTACGGTTAAATAGTGTTACTGTTTTACTCTGTAGATATTATGAGACATAAGACCTTTACTCAGGATTTCATGACAAGTTGTATTCCTTTGGGGAACTATTGCAGTGACTGAAGTTAATATAGGTTCACTAGGAGAGAGTGTGTGTGTGTGTGTGTGTGTGTCTATGGGAGACAGAGAGAGAGGGGAAAAAAAAGGAGTGGGGGAGAGAGAGAACATCTCCTTTGTTATGTATTCCCACCCACATTATTGTGATGTGGGGTGGGTTAGGTTGTATTGTTTGTATGAAGAGGAGGAGAGAAATTACATTTTTATCTCTTTTTCAGATTCCTTAGACACTTGTGGTACGTCAAGTTGCTACATTCTCAGTATATACTGACATCAGTACATATCAGGCTACATGGTCTTAATTCCTTGAGGTTCCTCGACTAGAGTTTTTTGTTTGACACTAATTTTATCAATTTATATTTAAATTATCATTTATATATTCCTGAGGTTTTTGAAATTTCTTGGGCCTTTTATTTAGCTTGAGAATACAGCTGGGTGACAGGTCCAGCTAGGTTTTACACATTACACAGTGTGCACTGATGTTTTTAAGATAACTTTACTGGCAATTCTTGTCTTTAATGCTAACATTGTAATTTCATGAGCCCTATAACTATCTGAGTTTGTCTTTAAGCTGGGTGGGGGTTGCCTTTCAGTAATCACATCCTTATACTAACTGTGACACTCATAGCTTGATTTAGGAGTTATCTGCTTCAGCAGTGTTATCTTATGTCAATGAAATTTGTATGCAGTAGGATTCTTTGTATGTATGTTCCACCAAGCACATCTGTACCAAGGTTCTTTCGGACTGAAGGCAGTATTGTACTGTTAAACTTCTCTGACATCATCTTCTGTGTTTTTTTTTTTAAATGACTATTTTAAACCAGTGGGATTTTTTTCTGTTTTCTCTGCATTATCTAGCTGTTATAAGTATTGTATTTTCTAAACAACTGCCATGAGCTTCTGAAGAAGGACTGGTTGTCCAAAGCTAGAGCACTTTGTTCTTGTTGTTACATCTATGTTGGTCCATTAAAAGGTATCAAATCATTTGCTTCTGGATCAAAATATTCATTTCATTTCTATGAAGAAATCTACTCTAGAAATGCATGACAACCCTGCCCTCTGGTGGGAAGATACAAAGAGTGCACTTAGATGGTTTTTAAAATCTTTAAGTAAAAAAAAAATGAGACACAGTATATATACAATACCTGCAGCAGAGACAGCAACTTCAAAAATTGCAAACCTTAGCTAGAAGTACAAAACATGATTTCTCAGCCCAAATTAAGCTTTTAAAGCAAGACATGCAGGGTTTTCATTTAAAACAGCAAGAAAGCCTGCAATACCAGCATAATTTTAGTGTACAGGGGAAAGCAGAAAGCATATACCCCTACATATATGTGAAGGATAGAATAAAGCAGAAACAGATAGATCACCTTATGGATTCAGATGGTACACTTTTTCAAACAAAGACGATTTATTAAGACTGGTTACGCAGCATGGAACAAAACTTTTAACTCGGATGCATCCTCTAATAGGTAGAGTGCAAGATTTTTAAATACAGCTCATATACTGGTATGCCCCTCATTTGTGTTGGAGGAACTCACCAGAGATATTGCAGCTGTAGAAATAGAGACTGCAATTCAAACACTACATAATAACAAAGCACCGGGGCCAGATGGCTTGACTTCTGAATTATACAAAATGTTAGCAGCCTCTATTTCAAAAGAGCTCAGCTTTTGCATATATGCTAAGGCAGGATGCTATTCCATTAGAAATGGCAAAAGGAACGTTAATTTTTTATTTAAGAAAGGGAATAGAGCTGATACGTCGAATTGGAGACCTATCAGTCTCCTCAATACTGATTTTAAAATTTTATCAAAAATATTACACAGCAGGTTGTTACAAGCTGCTATTTGACTCATTTCACCTACACAATCCTGTTCTATTCCAGAATGGAAAATGAGTGACCATCTCCTACTATTAAGGGACTTAATAGACAGGGACAAAAGTACAGGAATAGAAGGATTTCTTCTTTCTCTATACCAGAAGCAAGTGTTTGATACAGTAGAGCACCAATACTTATGGGAAATGCCTGCTTATTATGGGATACCAGCCTCCTTTATACAATGGCTCAAAACTTTATATAAAACAGTGACAGTCATACCGAATATAAATGGATGGATGAGACTAATGATTCGTGTAAGGAGAGGAGTAAGACAGGGCTGTCCACTTAGCCCCCTGCCATATGTTTTTAGCGTTGACTCTCTTCTTAGAGTGCTTAACTCTACCCCACTACTTACACATATACAAATAGATACATATACTTTGCCATACATAGCACTAGTATATGCAGATGACATTACCATTTTGACAAAAAACTAAGGCCTCGTGGAACAGGTGATAGATATATGTCATAAGTTCGGAGCGTCTTTTTGAGTCTGGGCAGCTGGATATTCTTAATTGGGAGCCTAAGATTCACCAGGCACAGGGCATGTCCAGAAATGGAATAAGTGGCAGATGAACAAGAAAAGAGGGTGCACTTGGTGAAAACCTTCTTTCTACCTATTTATTTACATATTAGCATTTTATTCCCCTCCAAAAACAATGGAAGCTACTTTGTACAGATTTTTTTCCAAACTGTATGGGAAAGTAGGTTAAACCCACTAAAAAGAAACATATTATATCTTCCTAGGAATAAAGGAGGTATACGGATGGTGAATCCTATTGTCATGTTTTGCTGCATATATATCATAGCAAATTTGAGACCGTCACTAACACGAATAACTTTGACCTGGAAACCTTTGTATGATATTTCTTGCAGTACATGGTCCACTCAATGGTCCACTGCTTCTTTGATGCAAATAAAATACACAAACTTAAGTCCACCATATTTGCAAGATATTTTTGTTAAAATTAAAAGTTAGCAAATTACAACTAATACGGTCCTGACTCTACACCAGAAGTTTTTCTATAAGTAAATTATACAGGGAAAGTTTTGTGAACAGGTTACCTTTCCTAGTTGCCCTGAAGCTTTGCTTCCAACATTATTAGATTATTTAAATAATCCGAGAATACCGGACAAAATGTGGGACATACACTCGCTGTGTTGCCATAACAAACTTAATGTAAAGGCCAACCAGAGGCATAAGCAGGTACCAGAAAGACTGTGCTCCAGACCCCACTGTTTACAGCAGTTAGAAACCATATCTCATATTTTTTTTTTCCTGTTCATACATTTTGCCATTTTGGATGTTTTTTTAATTCAATATACTTTATTTATATTTTCACATAATACAGAGAAAAATTGACAGAGCAGCCTCAGTTGTACAAGCAAAGGTTAACAGAGTTCTATGATGCTATTTTCTTCAGTTATATTGTCTAATACATCAGAACCCCTACCTATGTCCCCCCCCCATTAATACCAAGGGTAGGAACCTATTCCAGGAAGAACAATGACATTAATATAGGTGATATACTATTCTAAGGTTTCCATGCTGCTAGCAAGGAATCAAGGGTACCCCATTTGTCAAGATAGGATTGGAACCTATTGTTCATTGTGGCTATATGCTTCTCTAATTGCAAAGCTAACAATACTTCTCTGTGCCATTCCAACACAGTGGGTTGGAATCCATCCTTCCAATGTCTCATAACTAACAGCTTTGCCACAGCAGATATTAAAGCTATATAAGCTTTTCTCATTCTGATTATTCATGGAGGGAAATAGTTATGTAGGCATATTTCAGGAGAAAACAGTGGATGTAGTCCCAAAAGAGGATCTAATGAGTTTTGAATGGCATGCCAGAACACCTGCATTCTGGGGCAACTCCATAACATATGATATAAATCCCCATCTACATCAAGGCACCAGTGACAATTTGAGGAGGGAAGTTCCCCGATCTTATGTAATTTCATGGGAGTAAAATATAAATTTGCATAATGTTGTACTGCACTAATCGAAGCAGGTCCTGCTTAATGAACCAATAGTTATTGCTTCATATTTGTTGCTAGGTATCCAAGTTCTCTTTGAGAGTTAGTTTGTAAACCCAGTAATAACAGGTACCCTGAGGTAGTTGGGGATCTAGGGATTGTAATTCCTTATAAACCTTGGATACTGAATGTGGCTTGTCAGCTATCTGTAGGATAGAGGATAGCTCCATTTTGGGAGGGGGGTAAATCCAGATGTCTTTGCCATAAAGGAAGCCACTGCTTGTTTGATCTGCCAATATTTGAAGGGGCTTCTAACTGTGCTGTGAGTAACATGTTGGAATTGGGGATAAGGAAGACTTCTTCCATTGGGGCAATATCTCCAAGTAGAGTTACAACTAGAGGAACCCAGAATGTGCTGGGAATAGGTCAATTTTGGATTTGAAAGTGGGGATTACCAAGCAGTGGCTGTTCCAATGAACTATGTCAATCATGATTTAAGTGTCGCTGTATCTGATGTAGGACTTTTAGGGACCAACCCATTGGATTCTTCCGTATCTCTCTAGGGACAAGCTTAGGATGAGTATATATTAAAGCTGGCAAGGTGCAGGAAGTTTTGAGGGCTAAAAAGTTTTCAGTATCCAACCAGAGAGGAGTATATGACCCAAGTTCGCCTGAATTAGGTATTTGAACCCAATGTAATAATTTGTTAATATGTATTGCTCCATAATATGTGAAGAAGGAAGGAGTGAGAGACCACCATATTGTTTTGGTGCTGTGAGCTTAATATATGATTTTGGACTCCTTCCCTTTCCAAAGATATTGAGTTAGTTTTGAAGGTTAAACAAACAGGTTTTAGGAAAGGATAAGCCGAGCATACTTAAGGGATAAAGAATCTGGGTAGCACATTCATTTTAATAGTGCTGCTCCTACCCCACAAGGAGATCGGTAATGCACCCACCTATCCAGATCTGTTTTTGTTGTTGCTATTAGGTTAGAGAAGTTCTTTTTTATTATTGTAGAAATCACTCTAGAGATTTTAATGCCCAGGTAGGTGAAACACTTCAGTTCCCAGTTGAAGCCATATTCTTCTACCTCCGTTGATAATAGTCTCCCATTGAAAAGAAAAATGTTAGTTTTGGAAAGGTTAAGCTTATAATAGGAGACCTTTGAGAACTGGCTAATTTCTTGTAATAAAACTGGTATACCATCCACTTGGTCTTATATGTGCAACCACAGATCATCTGCGTAGGCTGATAACAGATGTCGTTTCTTGCCTACAGTTATTCCATGAAGGTTTTGGGAGGAAAGAAGTTTCTTAATTAAGGGTTCTAGGTAAAGGCTGATGAGAAGGGGAAGGGGACAGCCCTGTCTGGTGCCACGTGCAGTGGGAATGAATCAGAAAGGATACCATTGCTGGCTGTTGGGGAAACATATAATAACCTAACCCATTTTATACATTCTGGGGAAGGCCAAAGCATGATAAAGTGGCAAAAGAAAGTCCCAAGAAACTCGATCAAAGACCTTTTCTGCATCTAATGCTACCTGAGCCGTAGGGACCTCAGTATTCTTTGGTTAAGTTAGAAGGTGTAATAATCGACGACATGGTCACTAGAGGATCTAATAGACATAAAACCAACTTGCTCGCCCCTTATGAGCTTATCCATCAGGGGTTTCAATCCATTGGCAAGTATCTTGGCCAGTAATTTGATGTCAACATTAAGTAATGATATAGGATGATAATTTTCTGGGTAGTGGGAATCTCGGCCGGGTTTTGGAATAAGGGTGATTAGAACCTCTAGGAAACTATGGTCCAAAAATCAATTTTCATACCATGAATTAAAAACAGCTGTCAGGAGTGTAGAGAGCTCTGATGAACAGGATTTGTATAAATTGGTCGGCAGACCATCTGGTCCTGGGGATTTATCAGAGGGAAGTTGTTTGATTGCTTGTTCAACTTCCCATTCCTTAATGTGAAGACCCAATGAAGATGTGTCAGTTGGGAGTAAGGCAGGAAGGTTTACAAGGTCAAAGTATTTACCAATATCCTATCCATTATAATTTCATCTCCAGGAACAGTATAAAGGGTTTGGAAGTATTGCCTAAAACCTGAGCTTATTTCCCTTGGATCTGTGATAATAGGGCCATCAGGTGCTAGGCATAGACCGGTATATGTCACATAGCTTTGGCCTGTTTGATCCAAATAGCAAATAGTTTACCTGCCCTTTCACCAGATTCTAAGTATTTAATTTTGGTTCTCTCTTAAGAGAGAGTTCAGCTTTATGAGACACATGAGGTCCGAAAATTGGCCTTGTAATTTATGTAATTTAATCCAGTTGGCCTCTGACGAGTGTCGATTGATATCATGTTCAAGGGATTTAATGGAATCGAGGAGGCCATTAATTTGGGACTTGAGTTGTTTAGTTCTTGTGGACATTAGGCAAATGCACTCACCCCTTAATGCGCACTTCAAGGTTACCCAAACCATATCAACTCTACTGACTGCCCCCAAGTTAGTTTCTTGAAATTGGGAAACAAAGTCTTTGATATGGTCCCTAGAACTAGGGATTTGTAGTAGTTGATTATTTAAACACCAGAGAAAATCTCTTCTAAATCCTGGACCCAGAGAATAGGTAAGAGAGACAGGGGAGTGGTCTGATATGACCCTAGCATGAATATTAGCATCTAATATTCCAGGCATTATATGGGAACTAATTAACCAATAATTTATTCTGGAACAAGTATGATGTGGGGAAGAGAAAACAGTATATCGTTTTTCACCTGGATTTAAAACTCTCCATATGTCTAATAATCCTGCCCCATGCATAAGTTCTTTTAGGGCTCTTTGCGCTGGGGAAGGACCAGTCCTTTTAGCATCTGATCTATCCAGTTGTAATTGGGAAACAACATTCCAATCACCTCCTAGGAATATTATTCTCAGCCAGTTAGAAACCACTAAATCTAAAAGATGTAAAATAATTGTGGGAGTCCGTGATTTGGACCTAATATGGAACCAATCAGAATCTGCTGGGAGTCTAATAGACCCTTGAGAAGTAGGTAACGCCATTAGTATCCCAAAGTTCCTGCTCCATTTTAAAGGAAACAGATTTGTTAATTAATGAGACTCCTCCCTGTTAGAAGATACACCCACACCATAAGCTTGTCTTCCAATTTTACACAATAATGGGTATCTTCTTCTAAGATGGTTTCTTGCAAACATACAATTCCAGCCTTAAGATGCAATAGATGTTTTAAAATTACTTGCCTTTACATTGATCTCAAGCACCTTGACATTCCAACTCAAGATGGTATGAATACCACACATATGCTATTCAAAAGATAGTACTCTAGCAGTCAAGTGAGGACTAGCAATATCAATTTACCAGACACCTTGACACTTGGCAACCCCACCAATCCCAACATATAATATAACAGTCTGTTCTTCCCACCCCAATCTTCCCCCCTAAACTCCCATAAGTAACAAAATAACATATATGTTAAGATCTACCCCCAGTTCTTTAAACTGTACTGACTTACTCATTCTGCTAGGTGATGTCATTATGCAGACCCACGAGCAGCCCCCCCCCCCACTACACATTGAACAAGTGTTTTAATCAATATTTAGAATACTCTACAGGGAAGGTATGCACAATCAAATCATGTAATCAATCATTAATTGTGCACCCTACTTCCCTGTGAGGCAAGAAAACATTTGTTATGGCCTCAGATCGCTAAAAAGAACTAAATATTCAGGTAAATCTAACCAGTGTTATTTGATAAACAATTGAGGAAAGAAAAGCAGAAATTATTATGTCCCGTAACCCCATGGAACAAATCTTCCTGTTTAAATCGTGGAAGTATTATTAAAGTAGTATGTTTAACATGATTAAATAAAATTGTAACCCATAGTCACTCAAAGCGAAGCAGGAAGTAAGTGACTAGTTATTGTTCGTAACACCAGTGATGTATTTGTTTAAAACAGGGTTACCCTGAAGGTTTCAATTGTAGGAATGTCAGTTCCAGGCAGCATTCAGGAAAGGGTAACTTCTAAACTCACCATGAGAATCTGATCTTGTTCACATCCATTTCTGAAAACCAGACATAGCAGTCCCAGTTAAACGATTAAACATGTCCCAGTATGACTGTTAATTCTGAAAGTTTCAGGCGTTATGCATTGCACTATAAACCGATAGTCAGGTCTGGTGCAGTCGTTTGAAGAGATCTCGTAAAACCTTCTTTAGTTCAGCTAAGGCTTGCTCCTGGGTTTCATAAGTTTGCCATTGGTCATTAACTTTAACTTGCAGTATTGCAGGATATTTCACTCTGAAAGGTCTCCCAGTGGCTGTTAGCTTGGAAACAAGTGGGTGTAATTCTTGTCATTTTATACAGACAGATTGTGGTAGGTCCTGAGAAATTCTGATCTTTTTATCTTCCCATTGGACTTCCTGAATGGTCTTCACCTGGGCCATAATGTGCTGCTTATCTAAAAAGTTGAGCAATTTAAATAAGAGAGGCCTTGGTGGGGAGCTGGGTGGTGGTGGTGGCCGAAGCACCCGATGAGCTCTCTCTATGATGTACACAGTGCCATTGGGGGAAGGACCTGCTATCTGTTCACAAAATATTTGGACAAACTGTATTGGGGAGCTTTTTCAGAAATCCTAATGATGATTAAATTGTTTTGTCGATTTCTCCTCCAAGTCTTCCAGCTTCTCTAAAGTTTTAAACCTCTGGGTGATGATAGTATGATTAAGCTTGGCCTTATCTGATTTCTTTCCAAGGATATTATTCTGGCTTCAGTGTCGCCAACTCTCATGGCAAGAGAGTCAACTGAGGTTTTAATATGGTGCAATCTCGTCCGACATGTTGTAAGCAATTGAGTCCTGCATTGGCCTCATAATTTCTAGAAATCTTTCCTCTGTTAGTGCCATAGGCCCCATTGCAGCTTTAGGAGGTTGTTGTTAGGCCACTTAGAGGCCTTGTATTTTCAGGTGTTGAGGAGGGAGTGCTGCGTGGCGCTTAGTATATAAACTCTCATATTCTGGAGTCTGCAGATGCCAGATAGCTATCAGTCACCTTTGTAATAGATTAGAAAATAAGTCCATGCTCGATTGTGGTGTTTAGTAGCAGTTATTTGCGAGAGAGGGACAGAGCAACAAGAGCTTGCTGCTTCTCACGAGGCTGCCATCATGTGACCGACACCATTTTGGATTTTATTAGCATAAAAATGGAATATGCCTATATTTCAGACTGTACATTTGGATACAATATTGTACGGTCATTTTGATAAAGCTTGGGGTGCATGGGACATCTCTACATTACAAGTAATCTTCACAGTTGTGAAGTGTTATATTTGTAACTCATGTTGTTGGTTTGCATTACAACAGAAGAATGTAACTCTTATAGAGTTGATAGAGAAAAATTACCTGGGAGTTGAAATTAATTTATCGTAAAGAACTGAAAGAAAGAGTACAAACTCGGGTATTTCACTCTTGGAGAAATCTCCCTTGATTCACTGACTTGGACACCCTCATTACTTAAGGATAACCGTTTGCTTATATTTTCTCTTTTTTTCTCTTGATCATTGTATATTGAGCATTAAGGGGAATTTTACCAGGGATATGGTAACTATTGTGATAAGGTGCAACCAGATTACTTGATGGGTTTTCATAAGTTCTTTTTTCCCTTCCTTTTCTTTGTTTTCTTTATGTTCTTTTTATGCTTTATGTACTTATGTATGTATCAATATGTTGTTTTCTTTGTTTATTCTGTATGATTTACAATTAAAAATAAATATCCCTACTCTTGCACCAGGGAGCTCTTCTTCCTGTGAGCAGGAATGGAGGAGCCCAGTTTGGAGCTGGACAGAGGAGGAAGTGCTGATGTGGAGGCAATGAGAATGGACATGGGTGAAGCTGGGGGGCAGGCCTCTACCCCAGTTCCAGTAAATTATGAGACTGAAGAGGATTTTTTGATGCCAAAATGGAGGAAACTGGGGGATCTGCAAAAGCTACGGAAGGGGTGGAAAATACAGGAAAAAGCAGAAAAAAGGTAACACATGCAAAGGAAAAAGAGCTGATGGATAATTCAGTTTCTGAACAACAGTTGTAAGCAATGTTGCAGCAAGAGAAAGAAAAACACTGAGTAACCAAAAAGAAATTAAGGAAGCCTTGAGTAAATTGCAAATGGTAAATCCAAAAGAAGAGGCTAAAATAATGCAACAACAGGAAAAAGACACTCAGCAGACCCCTTACAAAAAATATAAACTTTTCTGCTCTAGGTGCAACATCTATGATAGCCGATGAAGCACTACCGTTATAACACAATTTCAAAGACACCAGGACCAGAGTAATGCCATGGTGTTCTTCTTTATGCTAGAAAAACAGAAACATCGCAAGGGCAAGCAAATAGAAAAAAAACAGAGAGAGTTAACTGAAGTACTCTTAAATACCTATGACTGTATGAAAACTAAGCTGATTTGATAGAAGAACCTCAATCTCATTAGCGCTTAGGACAAGGGAAAATGAAAAATAATAAATTTAAATAGTTTTGTTTTATTTCTTTTTGAGCAGAATACTTGGTGCTTAGACAGACAATCGGTAGTTCAGGTTGCCATATATTCTTCAGTGCTTGGTGCGCCGCTCCATGCCTATAAGTATTTTTTAAAGAAATTTCTACCTGTAAAATAGCATTTTGTTTCATAAATGTTTACAGAGGTGGCGGGGAGCAGGTTAGGTATCGCTGAACCACTCAGGGCATCTTTGTTATGGGGCTAGGAACAGGTGAACTCACCAGATAACCAGGGTCTATAAATCAGGAGGCATATTTGGCAGATGCCTGTCTGCATCTAGGTGTAATCAACCCATAGACAATTTGTGATGCACTGCAGAGTCAGCCATCCCTCCTCCACAAAGTTCCTGGCTCTCATGGCTACCAGGAAAGTGAGGTGAATCAGCTTACCAGGTACTTATAATTTACTGGCAGAGGTTTTCTTTCCACATGGTTTAGAAAA